>CP119942.1:112500-456085 GCA_029542945.1 Malassezia obtusa | reverse complement strand
AATCCTAATCCTAATCCTAATCCTAATCCTAATCCTAATCCTAATCCTAATCCTAATCCTAATCCTAATCCTAATCCTAATCCTAATCCTAATCCTAATCCTAATCCTAATCCTAATCCTAATCCTAATCCTAATCCTAATCCTAATCCTAATCCTAATCCTAATCCTAATCCTAATCCTAATCCTAATCCTAATCCTAATCCTAATCCTAATCCTAATCCTCCTTCCTATTCCTTCCTATTCCTATTCCTACCTTTTCGCTTCCTATATCTGTTTCTTCACATACTCCTTCCCCCATGTTTACCTCTTCCCCCTTCCTCTTCTTTCCTCATCTCCTCTACCTTCTTCTCTCTCCTCCAGACTTACATGCGCCCCTCTCTCTTCCTCTTCTCTCTCCCTCACTCCTTTTCCCATAGGTACTTCCTCTCCACTCCCCTCTTCGTCTCCCCACCCCTTTCCTTCTCCACATACTTGCCCTCCACTCCTCTCTCCTTCTTCTCCTCTTCCTTCTCCTTCATCACTTCTTCTTCCTTTTTCTCTCTCTTTCTCTATTCCTTTTTCCTTCTCTTCTTCCTCTCCCTCTCCGACCTTATCCCCCTCCTTACCTTTTCTTAGTCTCTTCCCCCTCCTTATCCTCTCCCTACCCCTCTTCCCTCTTCTCTTCCTCCTTACTCCCTTCTCCCTACCCCTTTTTCTCCACTCTATTACTTTCTGTTTCTTCCTCTGCCCCCCAACTCCGGTCCTCTCTACTCCTCTCCTACTCAATTTTTTTTTTTTTTTTTTCCTTGTTGTTATTCCCATCTCGATTCCGTTTCCCTTTCCCTTTCCTTTCTCTTTCTCCTTCCCTCTCCCATCATGCTGCACCGTCGAGCAAATGACGGTCTACCTTCTTCATCCTTATATGTTATCTCCCTTCCATCTTTCATGAATTCCTCCCTACCTACCTTACTGGTTTTCTACTCTAGTCATACGTCATCCGTACACGGACCACTCCTTTTTTTATTTACGCCCAAAAACGTGGAGGTGCCAAGAGGCAGTGCGACGCGTCGTAATTTTGTCAAACCCCACGTGCGCAGTAAGTCCGGCACCTTCCACAAGCGAGAAACCCATCATTTTCCCTTCCATCTGACCGTTGATTCGTTCTTTTTGTACGCAAATCCAGATCGATCCAATCATCCTTCTTCAGTCCCTTGGACATACAAAAGGTACTCAATCTCATCTCTTCATCAGCACTAATACCGTCTTGGGCTGTGCTCTCTACATGCTACGCGCCTTGCTATATAGACATACAGCTAGCTTCGAATCTCCCTGGCTCGAAAAGGCTCTAATTGGTCTTCATTTCACATGCCCACTCAACCCCATACATACTCGGCTCAAACTCTTCCTTTCTCCTCCGATGATTCTTCTTCGGAATCAGATGCCGCTTCCACCAAGACCCAGGTCCTCTCAGAAAAACACCTAGATGTTCACGACAACGAAAGGTTTATCGTATCCTGGGACGAAAATGATATGCACCACAATCCCCGTCAATGGTCAAAGCCGTATCGCATGTTCCTGGTCGTTGTTGTCTCCTTATACACCCTTCTCTCCCCTATAAGCAGCACAATGAATGCTCCTGCTCTCGATACTTTAAAAGCACAATTTCATGTTGCCTCCGATACCCTTGTCAACATGATGATGTCCATTTCCATGCTCGCCTTTGTCGTCGCTCCGATGCTCTACGGCCCACTCAGTGAAAGCTTCGGCCGCAAGGATTTGTTACAGGTCACCAACATTATGCACGTACCCCTTCTCTAACCCAAAGCTTCCTCATTTTCAATTTATCCTGTGGTTTTGCGCAGAACGTGGAACAAATGATTATTTTACGTTTCTTTACAGGAATGGCTGGCTGTGCTCCCGTTGCCATCTGTGCAGGCATCATTGCAGATATGTTTGAGCCCGAAGAGCGTGGCGAAGCCATGGCCATGTATACGCTTTCTCCCGTCCTCGGTCCTTGCATTGGCCCCATCTTTGCCGGGTGGATCATTCAAGCCTATGGAGAAGACAAATGGCGCTGGATTTTTGGACGTCTACCATGTTTGGTGCCGCCGTTACAGTCCTAGGTCTTTGTACACTCAAAGAGACCTACGCACCTGTTTTTCTCGAGCGGAAAGCTCGTCGTCTTCGAAAAGAGACAAACAATCCTCTGTGGCACACGGCATTCGCTGAAAAGGAGTCCTACCTCAAACGTGTAGTCCACCGGCTTTCCCGTCCATGTATCTTTTTACTCAAAGAGCCTGTCGTCCAGGCCACAGCCTTATATCAGTCTTTGGTCTTTGGCTGCCAGTATCTCCTATTGGCGTCCTTTTCTCGTGTGTTTAAAGACCAGTACCACCAGCCTCCTGGGATTGCTTCACTCCACTATATTTCTATGGCCCTTGGCTTTACCTTGGCTGGACAGATGGGTGGTCGTTTCGTCGACTGGAACTACCGTCGTCTCAAACAACAAAATGGTGGTGTTGGCGTTCCAGAATTCAAGCTTCCCTTGTTGCTTCTTACCGGGATCTTGATGCCTATTGGACTCGTTCTCTACGGATGGGCCGTACAATACCACCTGCATTGGATTGTACCCGACATTGGGATCTTTATCCTCGCGGCTGGCTCTCGTGTCACGCACTTCTTGTGTCCATTGTATCTCGCCGACGCTATTACTCTGTACACTGCATCGGCTTCTAGCGCGCTGGTTATGACCCGCGGCATCTTCTCCTTCACCTTCCCTCTCTTTGCGCCAAGTCTTTACAGCCAGCTCGGCCAAGGATGGGGCAACAGTGTTCTTGCTTTTGCTACCGCTGCTATTGGTTTGATTGTTCCTTGGCTTTTATACCGATTCGGTGCGGCTCTTCGCGATCGTTCACCTTACTCGAAACGTGCTATGGAGCTGATGAATTGACTGCTACGGCTGATTCGATTATGTGCGAGAACATCCTTGCTTCTCAGGATTTTGGTGTTAAGAATTATATATAGATGACCCGTGGTTCCGATTCAAGGCGGAGTAGCTCGATACACGGACCTGGGAATGGTTGAACAAGTCTGAAATCTGATAATACCTCCACTTTTACAAATTCGCCCAATTTCATTACTGCTTGTCCTTATACATCAAGTCGGGAACGTTGATTTGTTCTCCACAAAGAGTGGGTAAAATGTATCGCTGGAAAAAGAACATTTCCATTATTCAGTTGGAAGTATCAAGTCTCCCCCCAAATACCCAATTTCATGCTTCAAGTATGTCAGTTTCGTAAAGCAATCGTTTCAATGTCAACCTATACACGTTGCTTCTTCAGCAATCTCATCGGTGACTTGAATGTGCCTCACTTTCTGATATGCAGAATGCCATCAACAGCCCTCATCCGTGCATGATAGCAATCTCTCAATGTTCTAAATCATTATCTATCGTCTTTCCATCATCAAGATCAGTTCGTTCATCGATAATTAGACTTCCTTCCGATGAGAAAGCGGGTTAGGGGGGCAAATCTCCAAAGTCTTTCGTCGAGTTCCTCACTCCCCCGGCATTCCCGGCGGTTTTGAAACCTTGCGTCTTGCACTGATGCAGGAATCCATGAGGAACATGGCCAACTTCTTTCTCGAATACTTCCGGACTCTTGATCATCACCAATGCGAGCCCTGCCATGAGATGCCATTCCATATGACAATGGAAGAACCAGGCACCGGGGTTGTCGGAAATATGACGGATCGCCA
Source organism: Malassezia obtusa (assembly GCA_029542945.1). Lineage (NCBI taxonomy): Eukaryota > Fungi > Basidiomycota > Malasseziomycetes > Malasseziales > Malasseziaceae > Malassezia > Malassezia obtusa. The sequence goes on along the minus strand of CP119942.1, from coordinate 452,350 downwards.
CGCGACCATTCCCGGGCACAGTCACCGTATCGCGCCGAATAGGATTCTTTTGCTTCGCTTTGAATGCTGGGCTTTCTCTCGGGTCTCCCGACGTAAAGTTGCTCTGACGCCATACAACCTGGAAGCTAGTTCCATGAAGGTGGAACGGATGGTCATCATCATCGTAGTTAACCAATACAAATTCCACTGGATCCATATGCTTCGCAGTGATTGCATTCGCGTTGGGTCCAAACAGAAGCGGGTCCAGTGCATTTTTCCCTTCAGAGGCAATCGTCATCATGGAAGGTACTTGGGGGGTAACAAATGTTTTGTTGTTGAATGTCATACGAACAATGTTGTCTTTCGTAAAAGTCGAATTGATTTCAAGCCGATGACTTTGAACATGATGGTTCGTCAGCTCGTACATGGGGATTTCCTGAACAGGCTCGAGCTGTGTATCGTCAAACAGGTCATACTTGTCTAGCGACTTTCGGCCATCATGCCCCATCTCAAGGTTCTCTCCGTACTTGATCGTACTTGTAATGTTAAACTTGAGACCGGAAGATTTCTTTTCATAGGAATCAGGATTGACTGCGGCATGAATCCGCCAGTTCTTGGCATGTTCATCACTGCGTGCACGGACTAGAACAGAGACTCGCTGAGCAGCCGAGATATCAAAGTGGCTGACCGGGAATGGTTTGGTCTCCACTCCATCAACCTCGATAATATACATTTCGTGCCCTTCAATCCAGAAATAGAACATGGCCAATGCAGACATGTTGATGACTCGAAGACGATAAGTCTTACCCGGTTCAAATGACAGCGTTGCATTCTCATTAAAGCCCTCGAGGTTCTTCGCATGTCCATTCCATGGAGTATGATGGAAATACATCAAGTGTGCATCAGGAGTCGGTTCGTCGCCTTTCGATTCAGGGATCATGTATTGAGTCCTGTTGATAACACCCGTCCATTCATGGTACCAGTCACTCAGTGTAATCGTATAGTCGTCGTCATACTTATGAGTTTCCATGTTATTTCCGTCCGAATCAACATGATGAATAACGAGTGGAGTTCTCAAACCATCCACGTACTGGCCCTGATAATGCGAATGGGCCCAGTACGTCCCCCACTGCTTTCCATGGGTCTCTTTTGGAGAGCTCGGGGAGTTGAGGATCTCATAGCTCATACTGTGGCCGTCCGGAATAGGGCATTGAGTAATCATGGAAGCACCATCGAAATAGTTTGTTCTGTTATAAAAGATGCCATGGGCATGCAGGGAGGTAGGTGTTCCATCACCCATGCCATTCTTATAATGGATGGTTAACTGGTCAGTTGAATTCACGCTAATGGGTGGAAGAGGCCATTGTCCATTGACACCAAGCACAGTCCTCGGGTGATGACCATCCGGATTGATGTTGTGCACCTTGGTCAACGTCCAATCGCGGGATATTTCAGTCGCGCTTGCGACTATCACGAGCAAGAGTACAATGAGGCACTTGCACAGCATGGCAGTTACAGCATAAGATTCGGTTTCCGAAACAGTTGCTTTCTTGAGGGCTGATTGTATCAGATTCACGTGTACGCGATCTGAGGACGACAAGCAGGCACAAAAACCGCTTCGAATGTTTAATGGTTTGTGCAGGATGCATGCCCCGTATGTATTGGCCACTCACCTAAAATGACTAATCACTGCCGTTCTCTTAGCTTGATCTTAGGTAAGCTAGTTTTTCCGAGAGTGAATTTCCTTGCCAGCGTGCCCAAAGGATTTTTAGCTAACATGTGGCCAAAGCCAAACGTTTCTTGAACAAAAAGGTGTTGACATGGCAGTGAGGCAGGCAGCATAAAAAATTGGGACCAGGCGATTTTTGAGCAGAATTGCGCATGAATAAAATGGGGAAACCCCTCGTGCCTGAACACACCGGAGCACAGTCAAACTAGCGAGGTATCAAGCTGACCCCGTCCCATTGCTAACTTGATGCCGCAGGCGCGTCTTCCATAAATGCTCATAGGACCAATCATCCGCTTTGTATCCAGTTGACACAGACAAGTTACTCGAATACCACGTACTTAGAGCCTTGTCTTATAAGTAGTACGATGAATGTACCTGCTCTCGATACATTGAAAACACACTTTCTTGTTTCCTCAACCCGCTTGTTAATATGATTATGTTTACTACCATGCTTGTATTCGTAGTTGTGCCCAATGTACTGGCCACTCAGTGAAACCTTCTGCTGGAGGTATTTGCAGCAAATTACCAATATTATGCACGCAATCACCAGACCCCTGGTATTGCCTCGTTGCATTACATATGTGTGGCGTTTGCGTTTACCTTGTCTGGTCATCTGGTAGATGCTTTAACAAATTGGGTCTACCGTCGTCTCAGGCAACAAAATGGTAGTATTTGCGTTTCAGGATTCAAACTTCCGTTATTGCTTCTTGCTGGTATTTTGATACCTATTGGAATAATTATCTACGGATGGGCTATGCAACACCAGCCGCATTGTTTTGCACTTGTCACTAGTATCTTTATCCTCGCGACTGGCTCTCGTGTCGGACATCTCCTGTGTCCATTGTATCTCGCCGACGCTCTCACAGTGTATACTGCAGCAATGTCCAGTGCGCTTGTTATGACTCGAGGCATTTGTTTCTTCACGCTCCCTCTATTTGTACTGATCCTCTGCATTTAAGTAGGCCAATGATGGGGAAACGGGGTTCTTGCTTTTGCTACAGCTGCTATAGTTTCCAACAACGGGGCCAATTTTACAAAGGGTTAGTCGACATACCGTTTTATTTTTATTTTCTTAAACAAATCCTGTCCTTAATACTGGACCTAATCCTATTCCTGAATGCACTAATTTTTACAAGAGCTACTCTCGTTAAATGCAGCATGTAACATCACAACAAGTACCTTGAAAAGATTGAATGTGCGATGCCTTCAAGAGATAACATACATCTATTTTTTTTTTTTAAAAAAAAAATACTAAATGCCAGTGGCTGAGAACAGGTGGCTTCATAGAAGCTACCCAGAGTATGAACGTCTTGTTACAAAATGTCGCTGGCCATCCGTCAGCGTGTGTCGATGATGGCCGAGACACTTCATTTCATGAATCATTTTCTCAGTTCTCTCTCTCCCTCCACCTCTCCGCTACTCCACTGGCAATAAGCCCGATTTTACGTATTTATCAATTATCCATCCATACTGTTCATAAGCGTCTGGATCTGGTCCGAGGGGTAACGGGGTTGAACAAAGATGCTAACAATACTCTTGATATGATTTTGTCCCTAATAGTTGCTATTTAAGCCAGTCCTGCAGAGTAGAGGCTATTAATAGCTCTAGTGTTCAGGAACATATCGTCTAGCTGAATAAAGTGAATGAGGACTACGCCTACTAACGCAACCATTTTAAGCTTTGGTAAGGCCTCCGCCGATCTCGACTCGAGATACGTTCAGCAAACCTATAAAAGAGTAAGATCTGACAAAAAAAAAAACCGCTAATGATGAGCAGCTTCATGACATACATTGAGCCAAAGAAATATCGTGCGGAAATCTACTGCATAGCATGAAAATCTTGGAACTTGATCCAGTCGTGAATGTATGCCCGTCGAGATAGACGCATATTTCTACATCAGATTATATTGCATTCATCTATTCGTACAAACGCCTACATTAAGCTCATACCAGAATACAATCTGCAAGTCAACAAAGATGGAGGCTCTTCACGCAGTATAGTATCATGCTAATGAATCCATGTAAAGGAGGACCCCGAACCCGCCCTCACCCAGCCGCCTGCTCCTGCACATGGTAGTACACAATTCTCCGTTCCCTGTGCTCTTGTACCCCGTCTGGGCTGCACAATGAGCCGTTACGGCATGTCCTTGCCCCAGGGACCATCTGAATGCTGACCAAGTATAGCTGCCTGGTCTCAGCTTGTGCACACTAGCAGGGCGGCCGGGCTACCATCCCATCCTTTACAACAGCTCCACCTCCCAGTTCAGCTTCTGGATCCTGGTATCAAGCTTCCGGTAGTCCCCAGCCAGCTGGTCTACCCGCTTTTGCATCTCGCGCACGTTCACCGTACTGACGTACTTGACCTCGCTTCTAGTATACCGGTCTTGGCTCGTGCTTGCCTTGGTGGCGAGGTCAGAATACAGCTTTCTCCGCTTGAGGGCCATGTCGCGGAATGCAATGGCATCTGTGAGCGAGTACTTTTCGTCAAACTTGGTCTCTGTGTTGGTCTTGTTGATGCGTCGGATGAGCTCGTCGAGGCGATTGAGGATCTTGTTGGCCTCGGTGATGAGCTCGGTGGGGTCCTCGGGGGCCTGGTCACCCTCTTGGATGCGGACGACACGGAGCAGGCGCTGAAGGAGCTGCTCGTATCGGCGTTGTGCCTCGGCGCGCTCTGCGAGCGCCTCTGCCAAGAGCATTGGAGAGTACTTGTACAAAGAAAAGACGAGTGGTGAGGAACGGAAGGCTGTTCAGGCGCTTCTTAAGTACCTTTCGGCTTGGGTGCAACATCCGTGGATTGCCACAGTGGCAAATTCCTTTGCCCAGCAAAAAAACGATCGAGTCATGGTTCCTGATCGTGAGTGGAGAGCCCTGTCGAGTTTTTCGCAGATGAGCGCATAATTCGCGCAAGAGAAAAATTTTCGAAGATTATTGAGTGAAACAATCCTCCACGTGGTGAGCACTAAATTCAAATTGGGAGCATGTTCCTATGGACCGAATAGAGTTGGTTGGACCTATCCGACATGAGTCACTAGTAGTGAGGTCGTGAGGAGCGAGAGAACCAGCTGTATATAGCTTTATGGCCGTTGCTACAGAGCAAAAAAAATTTTTTCTAAGAGAAAAATCAGAAATTTCATCGAGCTTCCCACTCGTGGAAACTTGTTATAGACTCGAGCATGGAGGCGTGTCGACTCAATAGAGCAATGGTATTGAGGGTCAAATTTATTCATGCCTGTGTATTCGGTCTACCGCTACACAAGAGATATTGGTAGTTTGCGTAAGGTATATTGTTCTATTGTTACAACTACTCTACAGCTATATGCGAGAAACATAAAGTGCTCTGTAAAGAGGTCGACCCCGAACCCACCCTCGCCGTTGACTTTGCTCCTGCACGTGGTAGTACACAATGGAATGTGCTCTGTGCCCTTGTACCCAGTCTGGGCTACACGATGTGCCCACGACGGGCCAGTGTCCCTGCTGCACTTGCCAAATAATTACTCATAACCTGGCATGTGCGGATTAAAGCGTATAGTAAAGCTTATTTCTAGGTGTGCGTGAAAATAGCAGCGTATGAATCACTGCAAAGAAGGGGAAGCTGAGCTTGTTCGTGAGTACTCAATTTCACGTCAGTGATATAAGTGTAAAGAGGATGAGAAGGGGGTTTATAGGTGTTTTTAGTCGAAACAATACAAAGTGAACTTTTTGAAACCATGAAGCGAAAAGAGTTCGGACCACATGGTATAATGATACGTCTGTTTAAGGTCGTCTTTTTATTTATTTTTTTTTTAAACCTTGCACTTAACATAGACCAGTTTAAGCCTTAAATAGAATACGTTTCGTAATGCTTCATATTGGTCTTTTCAACGTCTATACATACATTGTTAGCTGTCACATAGCTACTATATATGTGGCACTATTTTACAACGCTTGATTGTTTTGTTTCGAGCTTGATAGAGCAAGCTACTACGCAAAACGTCTTGCATTTTGTGAAGGATTAACCCCTGGCCCACCCTCATCTAAGCTTCTTGCCTCTGCGCATGGTAGTCATGAATCATGTTTGTTGAGTAATCTTGTACTCAATTTGGGCTGCACAATCTGCCCACGACAGGCTAGTCTTCCCGCCCCAAGGATCACGCGGCAGCAGAGAGTGCCCTTCGCGCACGCCGACAAGGATCTTAGACTACCATCATTCCTTCATAGCACCTGTAACTTCCAGTTTCGCTTTTGGACTAGAATTAAAAGCTCCTGATATTCCCGTTCAATTTGATCCATCTTGTTATTCAAATTGCGAATATTGACTGTAGTCACATTCTTGATCTCGCTTCCCCCGTATTGATATCTTGGAAACACCCGCTCTGTAACATTTGAATAAAGTCTCTTCTTCTTCAGGATCATACGTAGCCGAATAACAGCTCCTAAAAGAGTTTGATTTTCTTGGAGCATTGTCTTTGTATTCGTCTCGTGAATTTGCTTGTCCAATACATGCAGACGATCAAGATTCTGGTCTTCTTCCTCGATTAGCTCATAAGGGTCTAAAAATGGCTTTTCTCCCTCTGGAGCCTGAACAGCTCTCCAGAGTTGATCCTGCAGTACTCCATTCCGTCTCAGTATTTCCGCACGTTCGGCGATCGCCTCTGCTAAAAGCATTAAGTAAAAAAAAGTCTCAAAGGATGGCTTTGGTTTTTAGACAGCTCGAATATACTTCTACTATATATAATTTTTTCTTGCATCGGTGATGAATCATGATCAGTACTTCACGCCTCTAATGACTAGGAGCATGACTCGGATTATGACTTAAACTGCAGATTTACTCGTCGGAGGCTTATATGCAAGGACCACGTGTTCATACAAATTCATGCGAGTGGCATCTGTCGACAAAAGAACAATTGAGACGTAAATGTTACGAGGCTGTTGAATATCTATGAGTCCAGCTACGTTTAATGATCTTTCCCACTTTGTATGGTATGGTTCTTGTTCACAGAAAAACGCGATTCCTATCTCGTAGGTGTTGCCCAAACGCCTTTTGAACATATAATTGAAACTCTTCAAGATCAGACATCAATGGCAGGGCTTTTTGGGGTATTTTGTATTCTTTAACCCCACCATCTAGAGCAAGCTGTGTTATTCTAGGTTAGATTATGAAGTTGATCCATGAATTGATCTGTCAGGAACGAAGTGGGGGAACTGATTCAAGCCATCCTAGGCATGTGAATTGCACGTGTCAAAACTTCAAGAATTCTATGGCGTTTGAGTTCTTCTGCCCATACCGCAAGTTGTACCAGTCGCACAGTTATTACGAATGTGTTAGGGTTATGGTGTTATACAGATCACCCGCTTAGGTCAATGCATGCAAGCACTGATTTAATTTTTAGCGATTTCATATTTTTGTGGTATCTTGGGGACCCTAAAACCCAGGCTTAGCTGTCCTTTATCTCCAGTTGATGCCGCATGTATCGGCATCAATTTTTAAAGGGTGGCATGGCACTTGATAAAAACGATTTTAGTTTCCCATCTAGTGTAAGATGCAACTCTTGCAGGGTAATTTCTCATTTTTATTGGCTGCGGTCATAGGCTGGCTTCTGACCTGAAATCCCTTACGATCCAGACCCTTAGCCACTGGCCCCCTCCAACATCGATGAAAATCGTTTAAATTTAAGGGCGTATGTAATCGATGACTAAACAGCAGCATAATCATCACGATCAAAAAACATTATTCGATACTGGCAGGGCTACTTCCGCGTATGGTCGGATAAGAGGTCCTTTAGTTTAAGTAAATTTCAGATCGGGCAGATCAACATCTGGAGATCAGCGCTGCAAAGAAATTCGGCGTTGGAACGATATCTGCGCCAAAATCAGCTACCGCAGGATCGATAACACATGAGGTCCATAAAGAGTAATAAAGGCATAGATTCATAGTCACAGTATCCCCATCACTCATGTTCTTCAAGACTCTTGCTGCTGTCGCTGCCCTTGCTGCTACTGCTCAGGCCGGCTGGATTACTTTCACTAACGAGAACAAAGTCAAGGAGGGTCTTCCTTGCGTCGGTGCTATTTACGGTAACGACAACTACCTTGTGTCGCAATTTGACTGTGGTGCTACTGACTTCAATTCGTCTTTCTGTGGCATCCACTGCTTCCCATTCTCGCCCACTACTTGTATTGGCAAGGTCCCTGCCGATGTGAACAACGGTACTGGTAACGGTCTCTGGTACGCTCCTCACAGTGTCCAGACGGCTTGCCAGTTCCTGGGAGTCGTTTACTCTCCTCAGCACGAGTACCCCATGGCCGGTAAGAACGTCACTTCGTGTGGCTACGTCGACTGGCCTTCCAGCCGCACTTGGGGTCCTACTCGCTCGGTCCCTCCCTATGAGGTCAAGACCGAGGGCTGCTGGAACGTGAGCAAGAAGCCCGACCCCAAGTTCCCCGAGCGCTACGGTCATTACTTCGACGGTGCTGCTCCTATGGACCAGAAGTTCTGTGAAGGCGGCTTCGCTCAGTCTTGTGACGGTGGCAACGACCCTATCTGCAAGTACAACCCTGACAATGACATTCGCATTGACTGCAAGAAGACTGAAATGCCCAAGACCTCAAAGCCCAAGTCCAATTAAGACTTGAGATCTGCGATCAGATATTGTACACGTGATTGTCGTCTTTGTGTTCTGGCACTAAATAGTGCTTTGAGCCATCTCTTGAATGTCAACTTACGTAATGAACATTAGTTCGTTTAGGTAGTTTGCTCTTGGTCAAGGGGTTTAATGCTTTTATCATTGTGGTAGGCGGTTATTCTTTATTTTTTAAACAATACTCTGAAGCTAAGATGCCTGGTCCTACCTCAAGTTTTTATTGATGGTGCGTTAATTCTATTGTGAACAGAAGGCGGCCCGGATGAACAAGCTAAGGTTCAGCTCTTCTCAATTATTGAATGGCAACAGACATTTTGTACACTGTCAGGTAGCTATGAATTACTAAGTATACATTAACTATTGGCTCTTGTGTTGGCTATCAGCATTTAAACATTTAAGTTTAAGGATTCACTCAAGCTGGATCTGTACCTGACATGATTGGATTTTAGCGGAAAGCCATTGTCAAATGCATTGCAATTGGACAACATCATAGCTTAGCCCTTAATTATGAGATGGGGACCGACCAGATCCAAGGGAGAAGTATTAAATAATAAATGCACACACCGCCTTGTCTAGAGAAGCGCGTCCATGTGCATGGGACAGCTATTTGAGTGAATCGCATAAGAATTAAGCCTACTGAAACATTTTTGAATATTACATCTCACCGTGTCTTAATAGTGATGGCACTCACGAATACAAATGACGTTCTGCGTGGAGCCTAAGCAGCAAAAAGATTTATAGTAGGGGTAAAACCAAATGATGATCAAGAATACACCGACCCCTACCCTTCGGGTCTATGGTAGGATCTAATCCTATAGGATAATGCATATGCTTTCGACACAGGTTCTACTTGTACAATCATTTGAATTGGCTTGTGCAGCGGTCTTTTTTCCACGTGCATATATATCACTCACTATTATTGGTCAAGTAGATGTCAAATTTCTTCTTGGCACATGTGGCGATGCATTATGTCAGACACAAGACAAGCGAGATGACTGCCAAGAACCCTACTGTGCGCATGGACCTATTCAAGAACAGCCACATAGGGTTTAAAAAGCTGTCCGAGTCAACATGGGAGACTAATGACCCACAACAAAGATCCAGAATCTTTGGAAAGTCAACCAGATGCCATTGATTATCTCCCTCGACTTTTTTCGACCAGACCGCAGTGTTCAGCCGACCTTGAACGACAAGATTCTGGTGAATTTGACAAAAAGTCTTACGCTAGTAGCGCTTCAGAGCTGGAAGAATCCGAAGTCAAGCTGGTAAGCTGGGATGGAGAAGACTCGCACAAGAATCCTAGGTCATGGTCTAGGCGGCACCGTATGTTTCTTGTATTCCTGGTTTCATGCTACACCATTCTCAGTCCCATATCTAGTACTTCAAATGTACCTGCTTTAGATGTACTTTCCCGGGAATTTCATGTGAGCTCTTACGTGATGCAACAGATGATGATGTCTGCACCTATGCTGGCATTTGTGATTGCACCTTCTTTCTACGCACCCCTTAGCGAACAATTCGGTCGTAAACTCATTCAAGTCACAAATATCATGTAAGTACACCAAGACTAACCTAAGATTCCTCATCTTCAATGCTCTTTGTGGAATTTCGAAAAATTCTACACAAATGATTGTATTTCGTTTCTTTTCCGGTATGGCCGGCGTTGCACCGGTTGCTATTGGTCCAGGGATCGTCGCAGATCTTTTTGAGCCAGAGGAGCGAGGGAGCGCGATGGCAATGTACACTCTATCGCCAATTCTTGGACCTTGCATTGGTCCAATCTACGCCGGATGGATTATTCAAGCATGGGGAGAGGACAAATGGCCCTGGGTGTTTTACATTTCCACCATGTTCGGAGGTGTAATTGCTGTACTAGGCTTTATTTTTTTCCGCGAAACTTACATTCCTGTTCTACTGGAAAACAAAGCCAAGCGATTGCGTAAAGAAACAGGTCATCAAGGATGGTGTACAATCTTTACTGTTCGTGATTCAATCAAGAAACGCTTGGTCCACGGCTTACTGAGGCCCTGTATTTTTCTGGCCACCCAGCCTGTTGTGTTAGTAACATGCATCTTCCAAGGCTTAATTTTTGGCTGCCAATATTTGCTGCTAGCGTCCTTTTCCCGCGTGTTCAAGGAAGATTATGGGCAACCTCCTGGGATCGCTGGCCTGCATTACTTCTCCATGATTATCGGATTTCTAATAAGCGGAGTTGCGGGAGGAAAGTTTGTGGACTGGCAATATCGTCGTTTAAAAGAGAAGCATGGTGGTGTGGGAAAGCCAGAATACAAAATACCACTCCTATTGATCACAGGCATTGCGATGCCAATAGGTTTGCTTCTCTATGGCTGGACTGCAGAATATCATATCCATTGGATCGTTCCTGATCTAGGAATTTTTATTTTGTCTTGGGGTCTGAGGGTTACACTTTTCATTTGCCCATTGTACCTCGCTGATGCTGTTACAATGTATGCCGCATCAGCATCCAGTGCAGGAATTATGACACGAGGTATTTTCGCCTTTACCTTCCCTCTTTTCGCTCCCAATATGTATCAAAGCCTGGGTCAAGGCTGGGGGAACTCGGTCCTGGCTTTAGCCACACTCGTTATCGGATTGCCTGCTCCCTTCTTGCTATATCGATTTGGTGAGAAGCTTCGCAGCCGCTCGTCCTATTCACGACATGGCATGTCACTGATTTCGTGACCTTGACATTATTTATAAACAATAAAATATATATATATATATAGATAGATAGAAGCCCGTTCGACTCCGAAACGCGACGGAGGTTTGCACTGTATAGAAATCATTTCAAAGTGGCGTATGTCTGACAATATGGAATTCCGCGACGTAAGTAGATATTAGGAGGAAGCATGTCGGCAAACTATAAGGCTTGCCTTCTCTTCTTAGGACAAATGTGCTCTGGCAGGCCATCCGGAAAGTCCTCCATAGGGTTTTGTGCAATCACACGAGAGCCGCGCAGGTTCCGAGTAAAGTTCCACAGCCAGTTGAGTGCCACACTCAGGCGGCTGCGAACGGTGATGAGAAAATAAATGTGGGCCAGGCCCCAAAGCCACCACGCCAAGGACCCTTTGAGTTTGATAAATCCGAAATTCACGACAGCTTTGTTCTTACCGATTGTTGCAAGGCTGCCCATATCCATGTATTTGAAAGGCTTTTTAGTTTCTTTGCCATTGACGCGATCACGAATAAGCTTGCCGACATACGATCCCATTTGTTTTGCTGCGGGGGCCACGCCAGGAACGCGGTTGCCCTCCTTGGTGAAGACCGAGGCCGTATCGCCGATTGCAAAGATTTCTGGATGACCAGGAACCGAGAGATCTGACTCAACCTCGATTCGTCCAGAGCGATCTGTCGGGGCAGCGATCCAGGTGCTAGCAGGCGATGCCTGGACTCCTGCGGCCCAGAAAATGGTTGAGCAGAAAATCGTTTCATCTCCGGCCACGACGCGGTCGGCTTTCAGCTCTGTGACGGGCTGCCCGAGCTTGACTTCGACACCGAGGTCCTCGAGGGCCTCTTTTGCGTATGCAGAAAGATCCTCCGGGAAAGCGCTCAGGATGCGAGGTCCTGCCTCGACGAGTACAATACGAGAGTCGCGAGTGTTGATCTTGCGGAATTCATTGGGAAGCGTGCGATGCGCCATTTGAGCGATAGCCCCGGCGAGCTCTACACCAGTCGGCCCGCCGCCAATAATGGAAAAGGTCAAAAGAGACTTTTGCACCTCGGGATCTGTCTCGCGCTCCGCCAGTTCGAAGCCAAGAAGCAGGCGACGGCGAACGGTGGTCGCGTCTTTGAGGGTCTTGAGACCCGGCGCGATGTGTGCCCATTCGTCGTGGCCAAAGAAGGCGTCGCGTGCACCGGTCGCGAGGATCAGTGAGTCATACGGGATGGGTCGCGTGTCGTCCTTGATGTATACCTTTTTGTTGGTCTTATCGACCTGATCGACCTCGCCTAGCAACGTGGTCACCTCGGGGCGGTGGGCGACGAGATGGCGGATGGGCCATGCTATATCGCTCGCGCCCAAGGCGCACGAGCCGACCTGGTAAAGCAAGGGCTGGAAGAGATGACAGTTAGCGCGATCGATTAGGGTTATGTTGACCGGAGCACCACGAAGGGCCTCGACCGCAGTCATGCCACCAAAGCCCGCGCCGATAACAACGACCTTGTGCTCTGGAATGGCCTGTTGCGGTCTCTGGCGGGCGAGCACACTGTACGCCCGGGTGATCGGGATTCTGTCATACAAAGAGGCAGCAAGGCGAGGACGCCGAGAGGCCAGCGTGCGCACCATGACGATGGCGGGAGTGCGATGAGCCTCGGAGTTTGGAGTGCAGCTTAGGGTTCCTCATGGCTGTCGGACCCCATGTGGAGATCCGATAGGGCCGAAATGCGACTGGCAAGTCGGAGATGAGGCCGAAGGCGATGCAGTTATGATGTGGTTGTGCATGAAGAGGGACGGGGTCTCGTGCGTGAGGGTATGGATCGCGATGCTGGGTCTTCGTGACTGGGACTCGCTAGCGGAGCTGAGTCAGGCGTTTTAGGAGGCACGGTCGTCGGCGACGATCGCGAAGCTAGTCGCTCGAAGCGGGGTCCAGTGCCGGCCCAACCTGGCCATTGCGGCCGAGGCCGATGGTCGTGATATGTCCGCCGCGTGTCTCGAGGGCGTGTGCGAGCGCATCCAAATTGCCACGATGTGCACGGGTGTACTCCACCATCGGGTCTCTCCACGGCGTGCCTTGGAGTCGTTCGGTGTAAGGCGTGAGTGGCGGCAGGTCCGGTGCTGCGCGAGGTGTGTGAGCTCCGTGGTGCTGGCGCCAGAGCCAGCGCCGTCTGCGCTGTCGCTGAGACAGATGCCGTGGTTTGCGGGCGGGGTCGGATGCCTGCTCTGTGTAGGCGACGGCACGTGTGCCAACGTAGTGGCAGTGTGTACAGTGGGTCGAGACGAGGCGCGTGCGCCGCGTTTCTGGGTGAGGAGCCGACGTACCACGCACCGAGGTGTGGCTCGTGAGCCCTTCGATGAGCAGGCGCATGCACCGTCTGCACACGCTGTGCTTGATGGCGGGGTCGCTGCGTGAGCACGAGGCGTACAGGCGAATTACGGCGCGCTTCGCGAGTGCGAACAGCTGGCGCATCGACGCGGCATTCCAGCGTGCAAGGTGCGTCTCTCCGGTGAGCGCCGCGCGTGCCTCCAGGTGCATGGCACGTTGGTACAGGTAGTTGAGCGTGTGGAACAGGTCGGCGTTTGCGATGGAGCGACTCAGCTGGGGCGCGCCGGAATGGGTCTGGCGAGCCGCCTTGCCCTTGCGCGGAGCGCTGGATGGGGCTGCGGGCGTGGGGTGCGGTGGCGGCGGAGTGTCCGTGCCCCTTGGCAGGCTCTTTGCGGGCTTGTTGGGCCGCGCCGTGTCCTGCGCGGGAGCGGCCTGCGGCTGCCGTACGTATGCGAGCGAGTGGATCTGTCTGCGTCAGTGTGTGTCGTACCGCTGAAGCGACGCGAGGTCGGCATCCGTATAGGCAAAGTCGAGGAGTTTGCCGTCGTCCTGCATGAGCGGGGCACACGTACCTCGAGCAGTTCGTCGAGGCGCACCGCGACCCTTGTCCGACGCACGCGCTCCTCGTGTGGATCGAGGAGGAGTTCGCCGTGCGTGAGCAGGGGATGGCGGCAGCGCCCGCATATCGGCCACGAGCTTGTGAGCTCCGGCACGGATGCAGGCTGCGCGGTGCCGACGCTGAGCGTGAGGTCGGCCGGCGGCTGTGCGCCAGGACATGCACAAGGCGCGGCGCCCGGCACGGCGGCGGGGGGCATGCGGCCGTACGGCGACGCGGGATCCGGCTCGAGACGCCAGCCGTGGCAGCACGGCGCATGGCGCGCGACCTTGAGCAGTGCGGTGGCCTCTGTGCACGCGTCCGCCGAGCCGAGGCCGCGCGCGTACGCAAAGGCCGGCATCGGTGTGGAGGGTGCACGCAGGGGTGCTTTAGGCGATGTGGGCCGTGGCCGTGTGTGGTGCGCTGACGGCGGTGCTTGCGGTGTGGATGCTGTGTTCGCGCGCGGTGTGGGACGCGAAAGGCAAGGTGCGTGAGATGCTTATGCAGCGTGTGCTGATCACGGGTGGCTCGCAGGGTCTGGGCCTGGCGCTCGCGCAGCGGCTGGCGTCGAAGGGCGCGCACGTCGTGATCTGCAGCCGTTCTGCGCCGAAGCTGGAGCGTGCGCTTGCCGAGGTCGAGGCGGCGCGTGTGGATCGTGCGCAGGAGCTGCGGTACGTCGTTGCGGACGTTTCGACGATGCGCGGCGCGGCCGAGGCGGTTGCGCAGTGCGGCGCGGTGCCCGACGCGGTGTTCTGCTGTGCGGGCGGTGCGAAGCCGGGCTTCTTTGTGGAGCAGGAGGAGCGCGACTTTGAAGCGGCGGTGCGCACCGACTACTTTACGGCGCTCTGGACGGCGCATGTACGTGTGCGGGCTGATGCAGGCGAGTGCGAAGGCGATGATTGCGGCAGGCGTGCGTGGGCGCATTGTGCTGGTGAGCTCCGTGGTGGGCCTGATGGGCCTCGTGGGGTACGCGCAGTATGCGCCGATGAAGTATGCGATCCGGGGGCTCGCCGAGTGCCTCCGCTCCGAGTTTGTGCTGTATGGCATTGCGGTGCAGTGCTACTTCCCCGCGACGATTCTCTCGCCCGGCTTTGACGAGGAACAGAAGACGAAGCCGCAGATCACGAAGGACATCGAGGGCGCCGACGACCAAAAGACGCCTGCGCAGTGTGCGGCGTGCCTCGTGCGCGGTGTGGAGCGCGGTCACTTTTGCATCACCGACGGGCTGGTCGGCACGCTGCTGCGCGTGTCGTCGGGCGGGAGTGCGCCGGGGCACGGCCTGCTGTGCGACACGCTGCTCCAGATTCCTGCGCGTGTACGTCGCGAGACTGACGCAGTGGGCGCTGCTTGCGTGGCGCCGCTTTGTGGCGGACCGGATGGTGGAGCGTGCGCGGGTCCACAAGTAGGAGCGATCGTCTACGTTTCATATATACAAAGTCATGCACGCTCGCTCGGCGTGTTGCTCGAGTCGCGGCCCTCGCTGTGCGCGCCGCACGAGCCCGCCTCGCTCTTGTGGTGGCGGTTGAGGGCGTCGAGGCGCGCAAACGTCTTGCCGCAGCTCTCGCACGAGTACGGCTTGATGTTCAGGTGCAGGTTGTGGTGGCGCTTGCAGTCGTGCGTGCGTGCAAAGCTCCGGCCGCACCCCGGCCAGTCGCACTTGAACGGGCGCTGGTCCATGTGCGAGCGCATGTGGCCGCGCAGGTTGTACTGCCGCGTGAACGTCGAGCCGCAGTCCGGAAAGGGGCACGTAAAGAGCGCCTCGGTCTTGCGGCGCAGCGCCGACGCGGCCTGCGCCGCGCTCGTGGTGACGACCGGCGTGCGCGTCTGTGCGGCGGTCTGCACCGTCTTGCCCTCCGGCGAGGAGGCCGACGTAGAGCTTCCCGGGGAGAGCTGCGGCGCGGAGGAGAAGGAGGAGTGCGCGGCGTCGCTCGGTGTCGGCGACGCCGCCTCGGAGCGCGCCTGCAGCATCTGCGACTCGTGCTTCGCGGCCCAGAGCGCCACGTCCGGCGACACGGCACGGCTCCCCGGCTGGCTGCCCGGCGCCGAGCCCGTGGGCGACAGCGCAAAGGGCGACAGGGGCTCGCGCGAGAGGTCGAACGAGTGCCCCCACGGCGCAAGCCGCTCGCGCGCGTGGAAGTCTTCGGAAAGCGCCGCACGCATGTGGCGGCGCCCGCGCGCGTGGCTCGGCATCCGCGACGCGGGCGCGTCGAGGCCCGCGCGCGAGTAGGCGTCCATCGGGTGCAGCGACATGCCCGGCGCAGGGCTCGGCGCCGTACCCGGGAAGCGCCACTGCGCCATGCGTACCTGCGCCTCCTGCGCCGCCTCCTCGCTCGTCCCCGCGGGGTCCGGCGTCAGGCTGCGGCTCGGCGGCGCCTGGTAGGGGCTCGCGGAGCGCGCGGTGCGTGTGCCCACCTTGGGGCGGATCGGACCGGTGTGTGTGCTGGACTCGCCGGCAGGCTCTGCGAACATGGGCTCCGGGAGCGCCCCAAGCGAATGCATCAGCTGTGCATTCTGGATCAGCGTCGGGTCGAGCGTCACGGGCGACGGCACCTGCGGCGTGGGCGCCGCGAGGCCCTGCTGCGGCTCGGTCGTGGAGAGGCGCAGCGTGGGGGCGCCGCGCCGCGCAGCAGGCTCGGCGCGGGCGTCGGCTGCGTGTCTGGCTGCGATGCCATCGCGTCCGGGCTTGGCGACGCCGCGGACGGCGTGCGCGCGGGCGTCGAGCGCGCCGAGGCGTCCTCGCCGACGTGCAGGTTGAGCGACGCAAAGTCGAGCGCCGCGTCGTTCGGCGCGGGGGACGGAATGTCTTTTGGCGTCGGCGCGCTGGCCTCGGGCATCAGGAACGCCATGTCGTCCATCGGCGAGACGACCTGGGTGTCCATCGAGGGCCCAAAGATGGACGGCGTGCGCGGCCCGACATCCGACACGGAGCGGCGCTTCTTCCAGCCAAACGTCGGCTGCAGCATCGTCGTGGGCGACTCACTCGTGCCGTCGTTGACAAAGCCCATGTCGACGTCGAGCTTGAGAAAGTTGCGCAGCTGCGCGCTGTCCTTGCGGCGCGACTCCTGCGGCACGAACTGGTTCGTGTTCCCGAGCGCCGGCTGCGAGAGTGCCGGCTGCATCGGCGCCCCCGGCTCGCTGTCCTTGCCGGGCGCGACTGCGAACGGGAGCGACACGGACGGCGCGCCGGGCTCCTGGACGCCGTTCGAGGCGCCCGTGTCCAGGCGATGGAGGTCGGATGGGTAGCTCTGGGGCGTGCCCGGCGACAGCGGACGAGGCGACGAGCCGAGCAGGCCCATGAGCGCCGCTGCGTCGCTGTCCTTGGACGAGGGCGAGGCGGCGCGCACGCTGATCATCGGCGTCTCGACCTGTCCACCTGGCGAGACAGCCATGTCGGGGGCGAGGGGGGCTTGGAGAATGGTGTTTGGCGCCCACGCGCTGTTCTCCTCTTGGCCAGCAAGAGAATCGGGCATCACGGGCATCATGGGTGAGTGAGGTGTGCTCGGGCGCATGGGTTCTGGCGCGATGGCGGGCGAGCGTGGTGGCGCATTGCCGCCGCCGCCGCCGCCGCCGCCGCCGCTATACACGTGCTGGAGCGCGGCGAGGTATCCTTCGTGGGGGGCACCGGGATTGCCACCCCAGCCCTGGCCCGGAGGCAGGCCAGGGTATGCGTAGCGTTGGTCTTGCGTGGACAAGTTCCACACAACTGTGTCCATGTCAGACAAGGGGAGTTGAGGTAGACGTCAGGGGCGTAGCACGAAGAACAGGCCGCCCAAAGTTCTTGCGACGATTTTCGAGCGTTGCGCAAAAACGATCCTGCCGTACAAACACTAGCGTCGAGTGTCACTGTCGAATACGTAGATGTGTTTCTCTCAGTTCCGAGTGCACATGTTCTGAGGCCAAGACGGCGTACGATCAATGCGCAGAGCGGGATGCAGCCAAACTTCGCTGCACCCTAGTTCCGACGCTACGGTAAGGGGGGGCCTGATCGAGTGTTGGCTGAGGCCGCTGCGTCGCTGACTAACCCGTGTCCGTCGTTGCGGCACCCCGGCATCCAGCAAACGCAATGCGCAGCGATGATTGGCTCGAGCCTCCACTATGGCGTGTCGGCGTCATCGAGGCTGGCCATTCGCGCGCGAAATTTCGCGGGGCGTCATTGCGCAGGCCAATGGCCTGTTCTTCGCTGCAGGAACCGACCGCCCCACCCCGCGGAGAATCGGGCGCAGGACGTGGGAATGCGCGATGGCCGGCTCATGTGGAGACCGGCGCAGGCACCGTGCGCGATATAGCCTGTGGTGCTGTCGGAGCGCTATGCACGCGATCGCACTGATCGGGCGAGCCATTGCAGGAAGGCGAGTCCCCACAATGCGACGGTCGTCCCTGTTGCGTGCTCCTGAACCTTTCGGGGGGGGGGGATTCATTAAAGGCCGCGGGCCATCCCGAGGCTTGGCCGCTCGTAGAGGGTGTCGACTGAGTGCCCTATTCTCGTGCGGACCTGGACATGAGAGCACGTGGTTGTATATAGACTACATGGTGGTGCGCGCGGCACAACTGTCTGGAGCCCGACTCACGACGGACTTGCGCGTGGGCGTGCGTGCGCGGTGCGGGCCACGCCGTCGCAGGGACTCGCCACGTGCTACTTATAGTGGAGTATACACACCTCCATTGTACTGCGGTCGTCGCCACGCGAGCGGCTGGTGCGTCTTTGTGCATGCCCAGTGGCTTTTCGTGGCATCGGCTGGTTCCTCGCGTTGCTACTCGACGTCCTGCCACTTGCTTGAAACCTAGGTATTTTTCTCAGCACATTCGCACACAGGCTATGAGTGAGTCGACGACCCCGGCCGTCGAATGGCCCGCGGCCAAGGTGCGCGACACGTTCCTCAACTTCTTCCGGGAGCGTGAGCATACCTTTGTCCCCTCGAGCTCCACGATCCCGTACGAGGACCCGACGCTGCTGTTCGCGAATGCGGGCATGAACCAGTACAAGTCGATCTTCCTCGGCACGGTGGATCCCGCGTCGGAGTTTGCGAAGCTGCGCCGTGCGGTGAACTCGCAAAAGTGCATCCGTGCCGGCGGCAAGCACAACGATCTGGACGACGTGGGCAAGGACACGTACCACCACACGTTCTTCGAGATGATGGGCAACTGGAGCTTCGGCAACTACTTCAAGGTGTGTGCGACGACTGACCGCAGAAAGAGGCGATCGAGTACGCGTGGAAGCTGCTTACCGAGGTGTACGGCCTCGAGAAGGACCGGCTGTACGTGACGTACTTTGAGGGCGACGCGAAGCTCGGCCTCGACGCCGACGTGGAGGCGCGCGACTTTTGGCGCGCGGTCGGTGTCGCGGACGACCACATCCTCACGGGTGACGCGAAGGACAACTTCTGGGAGATGGGCGCGACCGGCCCGTGCGGTCCGTGCAGCGAGGTGCACTACGACCGGATCGGCGGGCGCAATGCGGCGTCGCTCGTGAACCAGGACGACCCGAACGTGCTCGAGATCTGGAACATTGTCTTTATCCAGTACAACCGCGAGGACGACGGCTCGCTGCGCCCGCTGCCTGCGCGGCACATCGACACGGGCATGGGCTTTGAGCGGCTGGTGTCGATTCTGCAGAACAAGCCGTCGAACTACGACACGGACGTCTTTGCGCCGCTCTTTGCGCGTATCCAGGAGCTGACGAACGCGCGGCCATACGCGGGCAAGCTCGGCGAGGAGGATGTGGACGGCATCGACACGGCGTACCGTGTGGTGGCGGACCACGTGCGTACGCTGACGTTTGCGATGAGCGATGGCGGCGTCCCCGACAAGGACGGGCGTGGGTATGTGCTGCGGCGTATTTTGCGCCGCGGCGTGCGCTTTGTGCGCAAGTACTTCCAGGTGCCGATCGGCCACTTCTTCTCGCAGCTGCTGCCGACGCTGGTGGCGCAGATGGGCGACTTCTACCCTGAGATCACGCGCAAGTCGGAGGAGATCAAGGCGCTGCTCGACGAGGAGGAGCAGTCGTTTGCGCGCACGCTCGACCGTGGCGAGAAGCTCTTTGAGCAGTACGCCGAGAAGGCCAAGGCCGAGGGCCGCACGAAGCTGAGCGGCTCGGACGTCTGGCGCCTGTACGACACGTTCGGCTTCCCGGTGGACCTGACGAGCATCATGGCCGAGGAGCAGGGCCTGACCTTTGACCAGGCCGAGTTTGAGCAGGCGCAGGCGGAGAGCAAGGAGGCGAGCAAGGGCGGTCCGAAGCAGCAGGCGGCGGACACGGTGAAGCCCGACGTGCACGACCTTGCGCACCTCGAGGGCGATGCGTCTGTGCCCAAGACGAACGATGCGTTCAAGTACGACACGCCGACGCTCACGGCGGCGGTCAAGGGCGTGTTCCAGGCGCACAAGTTTGTGCCGAGCACGGCGGAGCTGCCCGAGGCGGACGTGCCGTTTGGCGTGCTTCTCGACCGCACCAACTTTTACGCGGAGAGCGGTGGGCAGCAGGCGGACACGGGCAGCCTCGTGATCGACGGCCAGGCGGAGTTTGCGGTGAGCGACGTGCAGGTGTACAACGGGTACGTGGTGCACGTCGGGTACCTCAAGTACGGCGCGCTGCGTGTCGGCGACGAGGTCGTCGCGAGCTACGACGAGTCGCGCCGGCGCCCGCTGCGCAACAACCACACGGGCACGCACATCCTCAACTTTGGGCTGCGCGAGGTGCTGGGCGACCACATCGACCAGAAGGGCTCGCTGGTGGCTCCTGCGAAGCTCCGCTTCGACTTCTCGCACAAGGCGGCGCTGACCGTGCCCGAGGTGGAGCGCATCGAGGCGCTGAGCAACGACTTTATTGCGCGCGACGTCGGCGTCTTCAGCCAGGACATGGATCTCGAGGCGGCGTACAAGATCCCGGGCCTGCGTGCCGTGTTTGGCGAGTCGTACCCGAACCCGGTGCGTGTGGTGTCGCTGGAGTTTGACACGGCGGAGATGGCCAAGGACCTCGAGAACCCCCAGTGGCGGCGCACGAGTGTCGAGTTCTGCGGCGGGACGCACGTGAAGCGCACGGGCGAGATCGGGCGCCTGGTGATCACCGAGGAGGGCGGTATCGCAAAGGGCATCCGCCGCGTCACGGCGGTCACGGGCGAGGAGGCCGTGGCGGTGACGCGTACGGCGGACGAGGCGGCGGCGCGTCTCGCGGCGATTGAGCAGGTCGGCGACCAGGCGGCGAAGGACGCGCAGCTGAAGGCGTTCAGTGTGGAGCTGGCGCGGATGGACATGAGCGTCCTGCGCAAGGATGCGCTGAAGCAGCGCTTTGCGAAGACGCGCAAGGAGCTCGACACGGCGCTCAAGGCCAAGTCGGCCGCGGACCTGAAGGCGGCGCAGGAGGCGGTGTCGGGCTACTTTGCCGAGCACCCCGACGCGCGTGTGTACGTCGCGAAGCTCGATGTGGGCGCGAACAGCAAGGCGCTGCAGTCGGGCATTGCGGCGGCGCGCAAGGCGGACAAGCCCGTGTACCTCTTTTCGCGCGACGCGGCGAGCGGCAAGACGATCTACAGCAACTTTGTGCCGAAGGCGGCGCTCGGCGCGGGCCTCGACGCGGTCGAGTGGAACAAGGCCATCTCGGAGAAGCTGCAGGGCCGCGGCGGCGGCAAGCCGGACGGTGCGCAGGGCCAGGGCGAGGCGCCCGCGGAGGCCGTCGACGACGCGCTGCAGCTTGCGCGCGACTTTTTCGCGCTGAAGCTCGGCGGCGGTGCGTAGGAGCTATGTAGCGAGGCTCGGCGCGCGTGCGATGCGCGCCGCGGGCTGCACCCACTCGAGCACCACGAGGAGCACCATCTGGACGGCGATCACGATGCACATGATCTTGCCCGCGATCGGCCCGCCGTGCGCCGCGTGCCGCGCGAAGCGCGCGGCGCTCGTGCGTGGCGGCGTGTGGAGCACGCGGTCGTAGACGCGCTCGAGGCGCTCCACGGTGTGCGCCCAGGAGTACATCTGCGCGACAGCGCGGTGCTGGGCGAGTGGGTCGTGGCGGCACGCGCGGATGTGCGCGATGGCGTGCTCCGTCTCGCGGACGAGCGCTGCGTGAGGCGCGCAGATACGTACCGTCGGCGGTCGGCTCCGCGAGGCGCATCATGGCGTGCGGGAGCAGCTCGGGGATGCCGCCGACGCGCGTCGTGACGACGTACAGGCCGGCGCACGCGGCCTCGAGGATCGACGTGCCGAACGCCTCGGTGAGCGACGTGTTCAGGAAGATGTGCCCGCGGTTGAGGTGCGCGCCGACGTCGCGCTGGCGCACGGCGCCCACGAGCTCGACGCGGTCCTGCAGCTGGTGGCGCTCGCGCATCTGCTCGAGGTCCGCGAGCTTCGGCCCCGCGCCGCCGACGACGAACGTGAGGCGCGCGTGGCGCGCGCACAGGCGCGGGATCGCCTCGAGGAGCAAATCGATGCCCTTGCGGTACACGAGGCGGCTGAGCACGACGATGCGCACTGCGTGAGCGGCGCACGTACCGTGGTCGTGCGGCGCGGCGTGCGTCGGCGCGACGAGGCGCGCGTCGATCGCGTTCGGGATCGTGGACACGTCGCTCGGGCGCAGCGCCGCACGGAGCACCGTGTTCTCGCGCGCGGTGTGGCTGACGCACACGACGTGGTCCGCGTCGGTGAGCGCGAAGCGCAGCAGCTTGTTCGTCAAAATGCTGCTCACGTCCGCGAAGCCAAAGAGCGAGTGGTCGGTGAACACGGTGCGCAGGCCGAGGCCCGTCGCGTGGAAGAGGCCCTCGTGCGCCATGCTCGAGAGCGCCTGGTGCGCGTGCACGATCTCGGTGCGCTCGCGCACGAGGATCGCACGGAGCAGCGGGAGGAGCGCAAAAAAGTTGGGCAGCGTGTCCTGCCGGGCGATCACCTGGAGCGGCACGTAGTACACCTTGAGCCCGCCCGGCAGGTAGCGCACGCCTGCGCGGTTTGGCGCGTACGCGTGGGTCACGACGATCACCTGCGTGAGCGGCATGCGCGTACCTGGTGCCCACGGCGCAGCAGGTGCTGCGCGATCATGTACATGTGTCCCTCGACGCCGCCGACGTTCGGGAAGAAAAAGTCGGAGATGAGGCTAAGCTTAGTGGGCGTCTGCGTACGCGATGCGGTGCGTGCGGCGCTCCGGCACGCGCTCCGGCGCGACGAGCAGCGCGTGCAGCGCCGCGTCGACGGCCGCGGGCCGCGCCGCGCCGCGCAGCGCCGCGCGCAGGTCGCCGAGGAGCGCGGCGCGCAGCGCCTCCACAAAGGACGCGCCGCGCGCCGCGTCGGGCGCCGCGTCGGGCGCCGCCTCGAGCGCGTCCGCGAGCGCGGGCGGCACCGGGAGGCGCCGCGCGGCAAAGAAGCGGTGCGCGCGCAGGACGTCGGCCGCGCGGTCGTAGTACTGGTTCGCGTCCTCCGACGGGAAGAGCGCGGCGGCCGCGCCACGTGGCGGCGTCGCTGCGTGAGTCGGGCGCGACGTACCGGCGGTCAGCAGGCTCGCGGCGTCGCGCGCAAACGCTGCGGGCGCCGTGTCGCAGAGCACGTCCCAGAGGTGCTCGGTGTTGCGCACGTCGCCGACGCGCAGCGCGTCCAGCACGCGCGCAAACGGCGCAAGCGCGCCGTACGCTACGCCGCCCGCCGCGTCGCGCGACACGATGCCGCACGCGACGTCGCGCACCTCGGCGCTGTCGTCGTGCAGCAGGCGCAGCAGCAGGCGGCGCACGCGGAAGCGCACGCCCGGCGCACGCAGCGCACGCGCCAGCAGCGCCGCGAGCGCGTGCGCCGTGCCGAGGCGCGCGCCGAGCGGCGCGGCGTCGTCCGCACACGCGTCCCACACCGCGAGGCACGCGTGCACGTACGGCTCGTCGCGTGCGTCGGCGGGCGGGGGCGTGCCGATGTCCGCGCCCGCGTCGCCCGCCGCGTACGCTGCGGCGCCGAGCAGCGGGAGGAGCGCGTGGCGCACGCCGACCGCCGGCGCCGCACACGCCGCGACGAGCAGCGGCGCGCGGCGCGCGTGCCAGTCGCACGCGGCGCCGGCCGTGTGCAGCGCGTGTGCGAGGCGCGCCGCGGCGATGCGCACGTCGCGCGCGGCGTGCGCCGCGAGCGCCACGTCCACGGCGCACGTATGGAGGTGCGCCGCGTCGCAGCCAAGCGCGCCGAGCGCCGCGGCGCGTGCGCGCGCCTCGGTGCACGCCGGGGACAGCACGCGGAGGGCGGCGCCGGCGACGTCTGCGGGCGCGGACGCGTGCAGGAGCGAGTCGATGGGCGGGAGCGCGTGCAGGTCGAGCGCGAGCGCGAGCGCGGGCGGAAGCGCCCACGCAAGGAACGGATCGCGCACGAGGCGGTGCATCGCCGCGGGGCAGCCGTGCGAGTCCTCGCGGGCGCACGCGGCACCGAGGAGCGTGCGCACCCACGCGGCGACCGGCGCGAGCGCCGCGCGGCCGACGTCGCCGCGCCGGAGCGCGTCGTGCGCCACCGCGAGGAACGCCGCGACGGTCATCGGGCATGGATTGGCTTGGAGCAGGTCGAGGCGCGCGAGGTCGACGTGCGCGTGCACCGCGCGCAGGACGAGGAGGCGCCCGTGCAGCGCGTTCTGGTCGCGCAGCGACGCGTCGCGCCACGCGCGCGCCGCGAACGACGCATGCTCGTCGCGCGGGAGGAGCGCCGCGAGGCACGCCGCGGCCTGCGCGCGGATCGCGCCGTTGGCACTCGCGGTGCACCGCTCGACGTGCGCACAGAGCGCGGCGTGCGGCAGCGCATGGCCGTGTGCGTCGCGCACGGTGCTCAGCAGGAGGAGCACCGTGTAGAGTGCCGAGCCGTGGCCGACCGCCGCGAGGTCCGCGGCGCCGACGCGCTGCGACTCGGTCGCGAGCGTGTGCACGAGTGCGTCGCCGAGCGCGGGACTCGCGTCGAGGAGCGCGTCGAGCGGCCGCGTGCTGGCGCCGACGTCCGCGAGTGCGTGGATGCCATAGTACCGCGTGCAGATCGCGGAGCAGAGCATCATCGACGCGTTGCGCACGCCCCAGTGCGGCGAGCAGAAGCACGCGACGGCACGCGCGAGCGCCGCGCCGAGGTGCGCGCGCATCGCAGGCGCGAGCCCGCTGTCGAGCACGAGCACGCGCAGGACGTTGAGCGCGTGGATCGTGCGCACGGGGTGTGCGTTCTGCGACATGCGCACGAGATCCGCGACGGTGCGTGTGACGAGCGGCGCGGCGTCGCGGCCGTGTGCGCCGAGGAGTGCAAGCACCGCGTACCCGATGCCGGCGCTGCGGCGCGTCGTGCTCAGCTGCTCGGCATGTGCGTCGAGGCGCGCGAGGAGCTGCTCAAGCCATGCGGTGGGCGCGGCCGTGTGCCGCTGGAGCAGCGTGCGGGCCACGCGCTCGTACTGCGGGTACACGGTGCTGAATGCGCCGCGGTGGCGGATGCGCAGCAGCCACTCGAGAAAGAGGTCGGCGTCGCGCACGCGCTCTGCGGGGCGCGCTCCCAGCACGGTCGCGTACAGCGCCGCGGCCTCTTTGATCGCGCGCCATGCGTACGACAGGATGCGCTGGTACGCGGGGGTATCGAGGGTGTCGGCGAGGCGCATGGCATGGTGCAGCTCGGGCGCGGGCTCCGGTGCGGGCTCCGCGTCGCTCTCGGCGTCGCTCTCGGCGTCGCCCTCGTCGCGGTCGCCGCCCGCACCGCCCTCGGGCGCCGCGGCGCACAGCACGGGCGCGGCGAGCGACCACGTCCGGCGCACACACGCGTCGAGCACGTCGAGGGCCGCGTCGTCCACGGCGTCCGGCGCATGCGCCACGAGCAGGTGCACGCCCGCGAGCGTGCCGTGGAGCGCATGCGCATGCGACGCGGCGGCCACGCCGTGCGTCTCGGCGTACGCGAGGCGCGCGTCGAGGAGCGCAAGGTGCGTGTGGAGCAGGCGCGCCGTCCACGCGCCAGGCGGCGGCGGCGGCAGCAGCGGCGGCGGCGGCCGCGCAGCGTGTGCATGTGGGTGCACGGCGTATGCGGCGTCCTCGACGTGCGCGAGCACCGCGTCGGCGTCCTCGGCGGCCGTGCACGCGTGGTACAGGCGGAGGAGCTGCACGGCGGCGTACGCGTCCGAGTCCTTGAGCGCGCCGAGGCGCGCAAGGCTCGGCACGACGATGTGCGTGCGCACGAAGACCGGGTCGTGAAGCCCTGCGTCTGGGACGCGCGCGAGCCGCAGGAGGAGGAGCGTCGCGGCCTGCTGGATGTCGTCGTACGTATTTTCCGACGCGAGCACGAGCAGGCGCTGCGTGAGTGCGGCGCTCGGTGCGACGCCGGGGAACGGCGCGTGGCCGGGGTACGTCTGCTTCGCCTTGTGCAGCGCGCGCACGGCATCCTGCAGCGGGAACTGCGCGAGCTCCGCGCCGGGCGACGGGAGCGCGAGCGACGCCTCGAGGAGGAGGAAGAGGAGCGAGACGCTCAGGATCGTGCACGCGTACGGCGCGCCGGGGTGCGTCGCCTGGAGCACCTGCGCAAACAGGTCGCGCAGGAGCGCATGCATCGCCGCGAGGCGCGGCGGCGGCGGCGTCTGCTTCTGGAGCGCATGCATCCCGACGCGCATGCGCACGAGCAGCTTCACAAAGAGCGCGATGCTGTCCTTGCGCGCGACGGCGCTCGGGAGCGTCAGGCTCGCGGTGAAGAACGCACGGACGACATCGAGCTCTGCGGGCTCAAAAAGCGCCGCGGGCGTCTTGCTCTCGACGGTCAGTGCGAGCGCCGCGACCTGGAGGCGCGGCGCCGCAGACGCGATGCACGTGTGCAGCACCGCGCACGGGACGCGGACACGCGCGTCCGCGTCGGGTGCGTCGGGCGCCTCGGGCGTGTCGGGCGTGTCAGGCGCGTCGGACGCGTCGTCGACGAGCACACACAGCTCGCGCATCTTGGCGGCGCGGAGCACGGCGAGGAGCGCACGAACCGCATCAGGCGCCTCGGCCGCCTCGGCGGCATCGCCGAGCGCGTCGAGGAGCGCGCGGAGCACGCCGGGCCATGCATCCAGGAGCGGGTGTACAAAGTGCGCGACGACATTCTCCGCGCCGCGGTCCTCGGCGTGGACGAGCGTGTGGGCCACACACGGGAGCCACACATCGAGCGGCTGGCGCTCGGCACGGCACGCGCTCACGAGCGCGATCGCGAGACGCGAGCGGCGGCTGACGCTTCCGCGCCCCGCCTGCATCGCATCGAGGAGCGCGGCGAAAAACGGCCGCACGCCGTGCGAGGCGACGACCGCCGTCCCGCCATGCGTCACGAGCGCCTCGGCAAGCACGAGCGACGCCTGGGTATCCGGCTCGGCGAGCGCGTCGGCGAACAGTGCTTCGCTCCACGCCGGCGGCGCGACGTCGAGGAGCGCGAGGAGCGCGCGGCGCGCGCGGTTCACGGTCGAGGTGTGTGTGAGCTGGAGCGCGGCAGTGAGGCGTGCGTGTGCAAGTGGCCACACGCGTGTGTCGATCGGCGGGCGTGCCTCGCACACGCGCTGGGCGCCGGCCTCGAGTGCGTCGAGGCCGGCCGAGAGCGTGCTGCCCGGGCGAGTATCGAGCGCGTGCGGCGTCTGGACGAGGTCGAGGGCCTGTACGAGTGCGTCGGACCAGCGGTGCGCATCGAGCGCTGCGTAGACGGCGTCCGTAGCCGCGCGCACGTCGGGCGCGCCGGCGCCGGCGCCGCGCGCGTCGAGCATCGGCAGGATGCAGTGGAGGTGCTGAGTCAGCTACGCGCGCTCGTCCCCAGCCATGGACGCGGCGCGAGACGCGCCGGTGCCGCCGGGCGTGCGGCGCGTGATCCTGCGCACGTTCACGCGCAAGCACCATCTGCAGCTGCGCGCGGATGCGGTGCAGTTTGTGTATGGGACGCTGCGTGCGCACGACCTGCTCGGCGACGAGGGCGTGATGACCGAGGCCGTCGAGGCGCTCGCGACGGCGCTCGTCGAGCAGCATGTGAGCGGCGCGCAGGGCGCGCACGTCGACGGGCTCGTGGTCACGGCCGAGATTTTGCGGCGCACGTACGACCGGCTCGTGGTCGAGTCCGCGGACGATGCGGGCGGCGGCGGCGGCGGCGGCGGTGCAGCCGCGCCCGTCACGCACGGCGACGCGCCCGGCCTCGAGCGCTACTTTGCGGTGGTCGACGCGTTTTCGATGCCGCGTCTCGTGTTTAGCGGCGCGCGCAAGGTGTTTGAGGCGTACGTGTGCGGCTGACGCAGTGTGGAGCGCGCGCCGTCGCTGCTGGCGTCCGCGCAGGCGCCGAGTGCGCACCTCAGCGAGCGGTACGAGCTGCTGCGCAGCATTGTGCTGCGCAACGAGCACTTTCTGCCGCCGCTCGCGGCGGGTCCCGAGCGCGAGACGTACATGAAGGTGCGTGGCGCGCGCGGCTGACGCAGCTCACCACGACCAAGAACCTGCTCGGGCGCGTGGGCCAGACGTGCCTGCTCTTTGGGCGGCTCTCGACGCAGCCCGACGGGACGTACGCGCTGGAGGACAGCGAGGGGAGTGTCGCGCTGGACCTTGCGCAGGCGGTCGCCGGCGAGGGGCTGTTTACCGAGGGCGCGTACATCCTTGTCGAGGGCACGTACACGGCGGACGAGCGGCTGCGTGCGCTGGCGATCGGGCATCCGCCGAGTGAGCCGCGCGAGGCGGCGCGGGTGCACTTTGGGCACCTCGACTTTCTCGGGACGGGCGCCGTGCCGCCGAAGCATGTGGTGCGTCGAGAGGCTGACGCAGCCTGCGCTGCGGTCGCAGGAGCTGCAGCGGGCGGACCTGTGCTTTGCGGTGTTCAGCGAGGTGCACCTCGACCACGCGGCGTCGCTGACGCACCTGCGTGCGATCTTCCAGGGGTACGTTGATGCGGACTTTGTGCCGTATGCGATTGTGCTGTGCGGCAACTTTGGCGCGGCGCCGGACGTCGCGGACGCCGAGCAGCTCGAGCGGTACGCGTCGGGCTTTGAGGCGCTTGCGGAGCTGCTGCAGCGCTTCCCGCGGCTCCTGCGCGAGACGCACTTTGTGTTTGTGCCGGGCCCCGACGACCCGGCGGCGACGCCGGTGCTGCCGCGTGCGCGGCTCCCTGCGCCGATCGCGGCGCGCTTCGAGCGGCGGCTTCCGGGCGAGTTTTGTGCGGCGCGCGTGCACTGGGCGAGCAACCCGTGCCGCCTGGTGTACTTTTCGCAGGAGGTGGTCGTCTTCCGCGACGATCTCATGAGCAAGATGCTGCGCAGCGCGGTGAAGCTCAAGCACGAGCTGCGCGAGGGCGATCTGCAGAAATTCGTGCGTGTCTCTCTGTGGCTGACGCAGCTCGTGTCGACGCTGCTGGACCAGGCGCACCTGTGTCCGCTCCCGCCGCCGGTGCGTCCGGTGGCGTGGGAGTATGCGAATGCGCTGCGGCTGTACCCGATGCCGAGTGCGGTACGTGCGGCGCTGACGCAGCTGGTGCTTGCGGACCGCTACGAGCGGTTCGAGCTGACGTACGAGGGGTGCCACGTCTTCAACCCCGGGTCCTTCCGAGGCGGCGCATACGGGTGGGCTACGTACTATCCCGCGACGGGCCAGGCGGAGCGCAGGTGTGTATGGCGGGGGAGGCGAGGCGGCAGAACGGGGCTGACGGCAGCGAGCTGCCGGCGACGCCGGCGCGCTAAGCAGCGCCGGCGCTGCTTTTGGGGCCGGCCGCGTCGAGGAGCGCGGCGACGAGCAGGTGGAAGCGCGCGTGGCGCACGCGCAGCAGCTCCTGCAGATCGGGGTCCTGCACATAGGCCGAGAGGTACGAGTGCGTCTTGAGCGAGGCAAAGTGCCGCGCCATCGCACCCCAGTCGGCAAACATATGGGTCTCGGAGGAGAAGACAAACGGGCCGCGCCCCGCGCACGCAGGCGCGGGCGCGGGCGCGGGCGCGGGCGGCGCACCCGCGCGTGGTATCGGGGGCGCGAGCAGCGGGTGGTGCGTGTTCCACGCGACGCCGCACAGGCACCAGTCCTCGGGGAGCGCCGCGCGCGCCTGCTGCGCGAGGCACGCCGCGTCGGTGGGCGCGCCAAGCACGTCCGCGCGCGCGTACGCCTCGAGCGTCGCCCACGGGAAGTGCACGCGGAGCACGTCGAGGAGCGTGCGCGCCGCGCTGCTCTCGGCGGCGCGCAGCGCAAGGATGTGGAGCGCGCTGAGCACCACCACGAGGAACGCGGTGGGCGAGTTGATGTGCGCGACAGGGTTGTCGAGCGCCTCGTGCTGCATGTGTGCGGCGCTGTGCACGAGCTGCACGAGGAGGTGCAGCGCGTGCGCCGTGGCGGGCGGCACGCCGGCCGCGAGCGCCGCGGCGGCGCACCCGCCGGGCGCGCCGTCGCTGCCGCGCGCCGCGGGCGCCGCGAGGCGCGCGCCGAGGCGCGCGACGCTCGGCTCGGAAAAGAGGCGCGCGCTCGAGGGCGTGCGGTACGCGCCGAGGAGCCGACGGTCGACGTACGCGTCCGCGCGGCCGTACTCAAAGAGCGCCGAGACGCACGCGAGCGCGAGCATCATCCACTCGGTCTCGAGGAGTGTGTGCGTAGCGCGTGCCCGCGTACGCGTGCGCCGCGCCACGCGCCGCGAGGTGCGCCGCGACGCGCTCGAGGAGCGGCGCGACGGAGTCGAGCGCGGTGCGCGTCACGAGGCGCCCGTGGAGGTGCACGAGGAGCTCCGCGAGGGACGCGTCGGGGCGCGCGCGGTGCGCCTGCGCGGCGTCGCCAAAGAAGCCGAGCATGAGCGCGCGCGCGTCCGGGCTCGGGTGCACCACCTCGAGGCTCTTGCAGTAGAAGTAGAGCGCGTACAGGTCGTCGCCGCCCGCGAGCTGCGCAAGCGCCGTGTACAGGTGGCCCTCGTCGGGCGTGTCGCGCGTCGCGAGGCCGTACCACGCGTACGCGGTCGCCTGCCACGCGCCGAACTCCTCGCGGAGGACGACGCGGTGGCGCGGGGTGTCGGCGGGCGCGCCGCTGCGCCGGCGGTACGTGCGCCCGCGCACCTCGTCGCTGGGCGCGGGCGCGTCGGTGCGCGCGGCGTGCAGCACGTGCAAAAACGCGAGCTGCCGGCAGGCGACGTCGCCGAGCCACTCGACGCACGCGCGGCGCACGCGCAGCTCGGTGGCCATCTCGTAGAGGCACGCGCACAGCGCGTACGTGTGGCACAGCACGCTCTCGAGCACGTCGAGGAGCACAAAGCGCGGCGCAAGCGCCGCGACGCCGTCCGCGACGCCGGGCGCGCCGGGCGCCGGCACGGAGCTCGCGTGCGCCAGCATCGTGTAGAGCGCCTCGAGCACGCGCTCGACGCCCGTGCGCCAGGTGCGGCGGAGCACGGTGTGTACCTCGGGTAGCTGCCGCGCGTGCCCCGTGCGGATCGCGTCCTCGAGGCGCTCGAGGAGCGTCAGCGACACGTTCAGGAATCTGCGTGAGCCGCGTGTGACGACGTACTGCTTCTGGGTCTCGTACAGGGCGAGCGCGTCCGTGCGCGCAAGCACGTCCATGCGCGCCTCGAGCGTGTCGAGGTCCGAGCACAGGCGGTGCACGTCGTGCACGAGGCGCTGCCGCCGCGAGCGCTGCGCGCCGGCGTCGCTGCCGCCGCGGCGGCGCGGCGGCGGCGGGGCGCGGCTCGGCGGCGCGGCGGCGGGCGCGGTGGTGTCGAGAAAGAGGAGGCCGCGCGGCGGCGGCGAGCGCCGCGGGGGCAGCGGCACCTCGCCCGGGGCGCCCGCGCTCGGCCCCGCGGCGCCGCCAGCGGCGCTCGGCGGGCGGGGCGCAGGATCGGGCGGGCGGTGCACCGCGGCAGCGACGTCAGGAGAGTGGCTCGCCGCGCACGCAGCGGGCGCGCGCGCATGCGCAGGCACCGAGCGTATCGGCAGAGGCGCGCCGCGGTCGTGGGCGCCATCGGAATCCGGCATGCCGCCGAGGCCAAGGGCTCGCCGAGCACGAAGAAAACGCAGCGTGTGCCGCCGCGAGCACGATCGGGCGCGCCGTGCGCGTGCGTCAGCGTTAGTCAGCGGCGCCGCGCGCCGTTCATGCCTCGGTGGCCGGCGTGGGCATCGATGGCGCGCGGACTCGCAACACGCGCGCGGTCGGAGAGCGCGGCGCGTGCGCCGCTTGCGGCGGTGCGCCCCGCACACCTGCGCGACACGATCGCCGTGCGCGGCCTCGAGGTGCGCATGCACGCGGGCCTCGACGCGTGGGGCCGCGCCGTGCCGCAGCCCGTGCACATCGACGCGGTGCTGCGCACGGATGTCGAGCGCGCGGGGCGCAGCGACCACCTGCCGTACTCGCTGAACTACGGCGAGGTGTATCGCGCGCTCGAGGCGCACTGCCGCGCGCACCGCTACGACGACGTCGGCGCGCTCGCCGATGCCCTCGCGCAGGTCTGCCGCGAGGGCCGCGCGCCGTGGGTCGAGCTCACCGTGCGCCTGCCGCGCGCGCTGCTGCGCGCGGCGCACGTCGCGATGACCGTCGTGCGCAGCGCCGAGCTCGCGGGCGCCGCAGACGCGTACGACCGGCTGTGCATCGACGGCCTCGAGGCGTATGCGATCCTCGGCGTGAACGCGTGGGAGCGCGAGACGCGGCAGCGCGTGTGCATCCACCTCGACATGGCGGCGGCGGCGCGCCCGGTGCGCTACGAGGCGCTCGCGCGCGCCGTCGAGGCGCTCGTCGAGGCGTCGTCGTACCAGACCGTGGAGAGCCTCGCGACGGACATTGCGCGCCTCGCGATCGTCGAGCACGGCGTCGAGGAGCTCGCGGTGCGTGTCGAGAAGCCGAGCGCCATCATGTACGCGGAGTGCGCGAGCGTCGAGGTGGTGCGCGACCGCGCGTTTTTCGGCGTCCCGGCCGATGCGCCGCCGGCGCAGACGGGCGCGGATGGGTGGCGCGCAGCAGCGCTCGCGCTCGGCTCGAACCTCGGTGACCGGCTCGCGCACCTCGAGGCGGCACTCGCGCGCCTCGACGCGCACCCCGACGTGCGCGTCGTCGATACCTCCTTCCTCTACGAGACGCAGCCGATGTACTACACGGAGCAGCCGCGCTTCCTGAACGGCGCGTGCCGCATCCAGACGCGCCTCGCGCCACACGACCTGCTGCGCGTCACGCAGGCGATCGAGACGGACGTCGGGCGCACCAAGGCCGGCGTGCCGCGCAACGGCCCGCGCGTCGTCGACGTCGACCTCCTCCTGTACGAGGACGCGGTCGTGGAGGACGGCGAGCACCTCGTGGTGCCGCACCCGCGCATCGCCGAGCGCGCATTCGTGCTGCACCCGCTCGCGGACATCATGCCGAACGCCGAGCACCCCGTGCTCCAGCGCACCGTCGCCCAGCTGCTGCACACGCTGATGCACACCGCGGCGTACGACGCACGCGACACGGCGCGCGTCCTGCCCCTGGCGCACACGCAGTGGCGCTGGGGCGAGCGCACGCTCGTGATGGGCATTCTGAACGCGACGCCCGACTCGTTCTCGGACGCCGGCGAGCTCGCGGACGTCGACGCCGCCGTCGACGCCGCCGAGCGCATGGTGCGCGCGGGCGCCGACATGCTCGACGTCGGCGGGCAGAGCACCGCGCCCGGCGCGCCCGAGGTCCCCGAGGCCGAGGAGGCCGCGCGCGTCGTGCGCGTCATCCGCGCGCTCGTCGCGCGCGGCGTCCAGACGCCGATCTCCGTCGACACGTACCGCGCGAGCGTCGCGCGCGCGGCGCTCGATGCAGGCGCCGCGATCGTCAACGACGTGAGCGGCGGCACGCGCGACGCCGACATGCTCCCGCTCGTCGCCGCGCGTCGGTGCCCGTACGTGCTGATGCACTCGCGCGGCGATGCACAGACGATGACGCGCCTCACCGACTACGGCGGGGACGTCGCGGGGACCGTCGCCGCGGAGCTGGCGGCGCGCGTGCGTGCGGCGCTGGACGCGGGCGTCCGGCGCTGGAACATCATCCTCGACCCGGGCCTGGGCTTTGCGAAGAACGCCGAGGGGAGCGTCGCGCTCCTGCGCGCGCTCCCGCGGCTCGTGGGCGCCGGCGGCTCGCGCGGCGGCCTCGACGCTGCGACGGCGCACACGGAGCGCGCGCCGTACCGCGCCGCGGAGCCCTGGGCGTCGCTCGCGCACTTCCCGCTGCTGCTCGGCGCGAGCCGCAAGCGGTTCCTCGGCGCGCTGATCCGCGCGCCGGACGCGCCGGTGCCTGAGCCCAAGGCGCGCGTCTATGCGACGCTCGCGGCGTGCACGGCGGCGATCGCGTCGGGGTGCGTCGACGTGATCCGCGTGCACGACGTCGCGCCCGCCGTGGACACGGCGCGCACCGCAGATGCCCTGACACGTGCTCGCTAGCGACCTATGCATAGCCAAAGCGCTCCGGGAGCGCCACGGGCGCGAGCAGTGTCCACGCGTAGAGCGCCGCACACGCCCAGCTGCTCGCGATGCGGATCCACATCGAGGCGCGGCTCACGCCGAGGTATACGACGGGCGTGTCGTGCACCGGCGTCGGCGGCGCGCCGACGCGCACAAACTGCCAGTCGGTGAGCAGCATCGCCGTGTAGCTCGCGGCGAGCACAAAGATCAGGTGGAAGAACACGTAGTTGTACCGCGTGCCGCCCCGCTCGTCGTCGTTCGCGGGGAGACGCACCGCACCGCCCGGCAGCGCGTTGTCGTCGTCGTCGTCGTCGTCGTCGCCGCCGCCGCCGCTGCCGAGCGCACGCAGCTCCTCCTCGAGCGCGGACGCGGGCAGGGAGCCGGCCTCCACCGCGGAGCGCACCGCCTGGATGCGCAGCGGCTCTGTCGCGCGCGGCTGCTCGGTGATCGGCGCGTGGAGCGCGAGCGGCTCGTAGCCCGTGGGCACGTCCGGCGCGCCGTCCGTGCCGACGAGGAGGCGCGACTGCGTCGCGGCGCGTGTCGTGGAGTAGGCGATCGCGGCGAACGTAAAGAGCGCGCCGACGACCGCGGTCGTCGAGCGCGTCGCGCTCTGCCGCTCGCGCGCGACCGGGTTGCAGTGCGGGTCGTCGCGGTTCACGAGTGCGGACGCGAGCAGGTAGGTGCAGTACGCCAGCACGAGGCTGCTCTGAGCGAGGCCGCTGCGTGGGTTCGCCTCTTGCACTGCAGGGTGCACGCACAGGAGCGTGAGCACGACCGCGAGCACGAGGTTCACCGTAATCAGTGCCTGGTTCGCGGTGCACCCGCTTGGCGCGAGGTACACGTAGAGCAGCACCGTCACGACCAGCACCGCGGCGTACAGGCCGAGGGTGGAGCCTACGAGGAGGTACATCCACACGTCGGCGCCGTGGCGCTCCCACTGCTCGAGGCACGTCTCGGACCAGGTGTGGGCGACGTCCACGAGGAGCACGAGGCCGAGGAGGATGAAGAGCGCCGCGAGGAGTGGCGCGATCCAGTTCGCCCAGAACACAAAGAACCCGTTCGGGAGGACGAACGCGAGCGCGATGAGGCTGAGCAGCGCGCCGACCTTGGGCCCCCACCACCCGTTCTGGATCGCGGCGCGTGGCGCGCGTGTGTCGCGCACGTCGACAAGGAGCGCGGCGAGGACGACGTGGAAGAGCACGGCGGCGAACAGGATGCGGTGCACGGCCATCACGCCGAAGCACGACTCCTGCTGCTCGCAGTGCATCTGCAGGTAGTGCAGCGAGTAGCGCTCGAGCGTGCGCACGAGTGCGGGCGTGAGACTCACCCACGCGAGGAGCGCATCGAAGCAGAAGAGCAGCGCGAAGCCGACGCGCGTCGCGATCGACGACTGGCAGTTGCACGAACGGCACAGCGCGGACGCGGCTGTCGACGTGCACATCGACACGCACATCGCGCCGCAGCACGTCGCGAGCGGCGCGGCGGGCGCGAGCAGCCACGGCACCGAGAGCACGGCGCCCATGAAGAAGCACCTCCACCGCCCACCGCCGATGGGGAGCGCCGGGGCCGCGCCGTGGCGCACGCTCGCGCGCGTCGCGCGGATGTCCACCGCGGCGGACACCGACGCCGCGCGGCGCAAGGCAGATGCATTCCGCAACCGCAAGGCGCGCCACTTTGTCGACCAGCTCGTGCTCGCCGTGCAGGCCGGGCACGGCGGCGACGGGTGCGTCGCCTTCCACCGCGAAAAGTTCGTGCAGATGGGCCCCGCGGGCGGCGGCAACGGCGGCGCGGGCGGCTCTGTGTTCGTGCGTGCGGACCCGACGCTGCACTCGCTCGCGCGCGTGCACAAGCAGGCCGTCGCGAAGAACGGCACGCACGGACGCGGCGACTGGCTGCATGGGCGCGCGGGCGCCGACTACACGATCCACGTCCCCGTCGGCACGACGGTGCGCAGCCTCGGACGGACGTGGAATGAGCGCGAGGCCGCGCGCGCCGACTACCTCGCCGATCTCTTTGCGCCGCGCCGCACGCCGATCGACGTCGAGGAGACGCCTGCGCTGTGGGCGTCGCGCTCCGCGGTGTGGCGCCACTTTCCGCGCTACGAGGACGAGAACTATGCGCGCTCGCACTTTGCGAGTGCCGAGGACAAGCTGCGGCAGGAGCTCGGCGCGCAGCACAAAATCGAGCGCGCGCGGCCTGCGGCGCAGCGCTCCGCGGCGAGTCTCTCGGCGCGCACCGAGGAGGACCCGTCCACCGTGGACACTGCGGCGGACGCGGGGTGGGCCATCGACCTCGCGCAGCCGACGCCGCCCGACACGCCCGGCGTGCTCCTCGCGCGCGGCGGCAGCGGCGGCCTCGGCAACCCGCACTTTGTCCTCGACCAGTACCGCTCGCCCAAGGTTGCGACGCGCGGCACGCCGGGCGAGTCGCTCCTCGTCGCGCTCGAGTACAAGCAGCCGTCGGACGTGGGCCTCGTGGGCCTCCCGAACGCGGGCAAGAGCACACTGCTGCGCTGCCTGAGCCGCGCGGACGCCGAGGTGGGCGCGTACAGCTTCACGACGCTGCGCCCGAACCTCGGCGTGATGCGCCTCGACGAGCGCGGGCGGCACCTCGATGCGCCGGGCGCCGCGCCGCAGCCTGAGGCAGCGCGCCTCACGCTCGCGGACCTGCCCGGGCTCGTGCGCGACGCGGCGCAGAACCGCGGGCTGGGCCACGATTTCCTGCGCCACATTGAGCGGTGTGGCCTGCTGGTGTGTGTCGTGGATATGGGACCTACGAATCCGCTTCCGTCGCAGGATGTCGGCACGCTCGTGCGCGAACTCGAGGCGTACCGGCCGGGGCTCAGCCAGCGCATCGCGCTCGTCGTCGCGAACAAGGCGGACCTGCTCGGGGGCGATGCGGTGCCGGTCGCGGACGCGCGCGCAAAGCTCGCGCGGCTGCAGGCGGACGTCGACCTGCTCTTTGCGCCGCGCGCCGTGCCCGTCGTGCCCGTCGCGGCCAAGTGGCGCCAGAACGTCGAGCGGGTGGTCCAAACGCTGCGCGCGTTGGTGAATCCGCCGCCGTGATTGGCTGGTGCGCCGTAGAAAATTTAGTCATCGCCGCGGGCGCGCACGCTTTCTCACGCCACACTGCGACGAGCATGCTTGGGACGGCCCTGAGGACCGCGCGTGTGATGGCGCCGCGCGCGCCGGCGGTGCACCGCGCACTTGCCACGAGCGCGGTGTGCCGCGCTGAAGTTGCGAAGAAGCGCATGAGCGAGACGCCCGTCGAGGCGGCGCCGCCGCCCAAGTCCCCCGCATCGAGCGTGCAAGAGAAGCGCAACACGGTCTCGGAGCGGCTACAGAAGCGCGCGGCCAAGAAGGCCGCAATGACGATCACGCCGACGGCCGTCGAGCATATCCGCGCGCTGCAGAACAGCGCGTCGGGACCGAAGCTGATCCGCGTCGGCGTCCGGAACAAGGGGTGTGCGGGTATGAGCTACCACCTCGAGTATATCGCGCCTGAGGAGGCCGGGCGCTTTGACGAGCGCGTGGTGCAGGACGGCGTCGAGGTGCTGATTGACTCGCGTGCGCTGTTCAGCATCATCGGCTCCGAGATGGACTGGAAAGAGGACAAGCTATCGGCCAAGTTCGTGTTCAACAACCCCAACGTGAAGGACGCGTGTGGCTGTGGCGAGTCGTTCATGACCTAATGTCGCATATACCCGAATAGACGCCGTTGGACGTCACCTCTCATAGCTATAGACGTTAAGAATCGTCGGACGAGTTGAGGACTGGGTGAGCAGGCGACGTACTGCGCAGCACCGAGAGGAAGAGGTTGATCACATCGAGGTACAGCGAGACATTCGCGAGCACCCACGCGTCCGGAGATAACCTGCGTGAGCCCGCGCGACGTACCGCTGCTGGATCAGGTACGTGTCGTAGAGAATGTACCCGCTGAACACGGCGCATCCCACCACCGAGTACGCGAGCTCGAACGCGTGGTGGTACGGGAAGAAGAGCTGCACAAGCCCTGCGCCGACGAGCAGCATCAGCCCGTAGTAGAGCGCGGCGTGCAGCGACGCAAAGTTGTACCGCGTCTGGAGCGTAAAGACTGGGTGAGCCGCGCGACGTACGTGTCAGTCCGGCGAAGAGGAACGTCGTGAGGAACACGGCCTTGAGCAGCACGGCGCGCTCGACCATCGACACGATGATCCCGAGGGACAGACCCTCCATGGTCGTGAACAGCCCGAGGAAGAGGAGGTTCCAGGGGTGCGACGTGCTCTTCCAGTACACGAGTCCGAGCGACGCGAGCGAGCCGACGAGCGGAACAAAGACGAACCACGAGCTGCGTCAGTGTGCGACGTACTGCGTCTGGAGCCATGCGACGGCGCCCGTCGAGGCCATCGCCGCGGCGACGAGCGCCGTGCCGAGCAGCTGGAGAAAGAGCACGGTGTACACCTTGCGGATGAACATCGCGCGCACCTCGGGGTCGCTCTGCTCGACGGTGATGCCGAACTTGAACTGGTCGCGGTCGTCTGCGGCGAGCTGCGCCTCCTCGTCCTGCGGCAGGGTCTGGTACGTGTACGGTGGCGGGGCGTCCGGCATGGTGTGGGGGCGGGGGTCTGAGCGTGGTTAATTCCCCAACTTAGTTCCCCTCCTTCCACGTCGACGCCGTGGCTCTGGGAGCGTTCGCGCGATGATGCACCGGATCCTGTGGCTCTCTCTTGCGGTGACCGCGCTGCTCGCCGTCGTGCTGGACGTGCATGTAGCCTCGGCAGAGGAGTCGCACTCCGCGTCCGAGTGGCTGCGGCAGGCCAACGCGGCGCTGACCTCGTACGACTACGCCGGGGCGCTCGAGAAGTTTGACCACGCCGTCGCGCAGGACCCGAGCGCGTACCTGACCTACTTCCGGCGCTCGACCGCGCAGCAGGCGCTCGGGCGCACCGCGGCGGCCGTCGCGGACCTCGAGGCGACGATCGAGCGCAACCCGTCGTTCGCCAAGGCGTACCTGCAGGAGGCGCGCATCCACCTCAAGGAGGGCGAGTACGACGACGCGCTCGCCGTGCTCAAGCGCATGGCGAAGAATGCACCGAAGGATGCGGCGCAGGAGAAGGAGCTGCGCACGCAGGTGCAGCACGCGCGCGACCTGAGCACGCGCCTCGCGAAGCTCGCCAAGCAGCCCGCGCAGGCGTCCGAGTGCGTCGCGCGCGCCTCGGAGCTGATCAAGATGGCGCCGAACGACGTCGCGGCGCGCTCGCACCGCGCGGCGTGCCACCTCGCGCAGGGCGAGCTCGAGGAGGCGGTCACCGACTGGAACCGCGTCGCGATCCTCGCGCCGAGTCCGCAGCTACAGCGCCGCCTCTCGCTGCTGTCCTTCTATGTGCTCGGCACGCACGACTCGCAGATGCAAAAGGCCGGCCTGAACCATCTCAAGGCGTGCCTGCACAACGACCCCGACAACAAGGCGTGCAGCCGTGCGCACAAGCAGCTGCGCAAGGTGGACAAGGCGCTCGCCAAGGCGCACAAGTTTGCCGACGCCGGCAGCTGGACGGCGGTGGTGAGTGCGCTCAAGGGCCCCAAGGTCGGCGCGCCGACGATCTACGAGGAGGTCGAAAACGTGCTCAAGGCGGCGCAGGAGCCGGACGCCGACGGCGAGCCGCTGCTGCCCCGCGCCGTGGAGCACCCGCTGGAGCGGAGCGAGCTGCTGTTCGACATTGACACGCTGTACTGCCGCGCGTACGTCGGGCAGAATGTGTACAAGAAGGCGATGCCGTTCTGCGACAAGCTGCTGCGGCGCGACCCGAACAGTGTGCCCGCGCTCGTCGCCAAGGGCGAGGACCACCTGGCGAACGGGCGGTACGAGGAGGCGGTGCAGACGCTCTCGCAGGCGTTCACGCACTCGGGCCAGCGCGACCGCGACATCCACCAGCGGCTCACCAAGGCGCAAAAGCTGCTCAAGCAGTCCAAGTCGAAAGACTACTACAAGATCCTCGGCGTGGCGCGCGACGCGGACGAGCGTACGATCAAGAAGGCGTACCGCCGCCTCGCGCGCGAGCACCACCCGGACAAGGGCGGGAGCCAGGAAAAGATGGCCGAGATCAACGAGGCGTTTGGCGTGCTCGGCGACCCCGAGCTGCGCGCGCGCTTCGACCAGGGCGACGACCCCAACGACCCGATGGGCGGCCAGCAGGCCTACGAGGGCTTTACGCAGGGCGACGTCTTCCAGCAGATGTTCCAGAACGCCGCGTTCCAGCAGTTTGCGCGGCAGCACGGTGGGAATGCGTTCCAGGGCGGCGGCGCACAGTTCCACTTCTCCTTCTAGGTATATAGCGCACCCGATGCTTGCAGCCCCAGCTCCCACGTCCGGCACTCGCCCGAGCCCGTGGGCTTCCCCGGCGCCGCCGGCGCGCTTGGGCGCCGCAGCAGGTCCTCGTTCTGCGACGTGCTCAGCCCCTCGACCCAGCCGACCGTGCGCCGGTGGCTGTACCCCGGCCAGTCCTGCGGGAAGAACTCAAAGCTGCGCCAGAGGGTATACTGCGCGCCGTTGCGCTCCGCGTCCGCCACGCTCGGCGCACGCATGTTCTTCGGCAGCGCCGGTGCGGACGCCGCGATCGGCGCCAGCACCGTGCGCAGGCGCTTCGCGAGCAGCGGCACGTTCCACAGCGTGTACGGCGACGCATTGCGCAGCGTGATCAGCACCGACCCCTGGCGCGCCGGCGGCCGCAGCGCACGCTCCGCAGAGGCATCCGGGAGCGCCGCGAGGTACGCCGCGGTCTCTGTGTCATCCTCGCTCTCGTCGTCGTCCTCGTCGTCGCTCCCGCGCGCCGCGCGCTTCTTGACGTTCGCGGCGTACGTCGGCACCGTGCCGTGCGTCAAGTAGGGCGCGACAGACACGAGGAGCCGGAGAATCAGCAGCTGATTTGCGAGCACGTTGCGCTGCTCGTCCTTGTGGCCCGCGCCTGCGTGAGCGCATCACGTACCGACGTGGGGGAAGCCGAACCACACCTTGCTCCACCGGCGCGGCGACGCATGCCGCTCGCCCGTCACGGCCGCACACTTGTGCAGCGCGCCAGCATCGACGCCAAACGCAAGGATGCGCGGCGCATTCGCGCCGGCACGCGCGCGGATCTCGGCAAGGATCTCGCGCGCGTCGGGGTACTTTTCGCACACCTGCTCCTCGGTGTCGAAGCTTGTCGCGAGCATTTGGCTCGGCGGATGGCAGTGTGGCTCGCGCAGCAGCGACAGTGCAAACGAAAAGTTGCCTGCATAAGTCGTTCACGTACCCTCGCCGACCAAGAGCACCGTGTCGTCGCGCGCAAACGGCCGTACATGCCGCGCGGGTGCGAGTGCCGCGCGCTCAGACGGCGCCTTGGACCGCACGGATGCCGACTTGCGCTTCATCGCGGCCTCGGCTGCCTCAGCATGCTGCCGCTCCGCCTTGCGCTGCTGCGCGCGCGCCTGGTGGTTCGCCAGCGCGGTGCGCAGCTTGCCGCGTCCGCGCTTCGCCATAGTGGAGGCTACAACGACGTCGCCTATGTGAGGGCGCCCCAGCGGCCGAGGCCTGCAGAGAGCAGCGCGAGGCCGACCAACATGGTCGTGTAGGTAATGCTGATGAGCCCGAGGCGCGGAAGCAGCACCATCCACACCGTCGTCGCCACCGTGTGCAGCGACACCAGCAGGAGCAGCGTCGGCCACATCGCCGAGATCGACGGGAAGGGCACGAATGCGTACGTCGACCCGATCGTCGTCGGGTCCCCGAGGCAGCCCTGCGCGTGCGTCAAAGACGCGGAGAGCATCAGCGTGCAGCCGACGTTCCAGAGCACGCTGTCGAGACGCCACAGCGTGATTGTGGCCGGAGACACATTCTCGAGCAGCTCGCCCAGCTGCTCCTCGAGCTCGGCCTTTTCGCGGACGAGGATCGCCTCGTCGAGCGGCATTTCGTCGTCGTCGTCGTCGTCATCGTCGTCCGACGACTCGCTGCGCGTGCCGCGCGACACCGCATCGTCCGACTGCGACGCACGCACCTCGCCGGGGCTCACGTAGTCGGTCAAAAGATCCTCCTCGTCCAGATTCGGGATGCGGTCCACCGAGCGGTACAGCGGGAGGAACTTGCACAGCTGGTACGACCCCGCGATCAGCTCGGCGGCCGCCCAGCCGACGCCCAGCCACAGCGCGATCGGGAAGCGTGGGTCATCGACGTCGATCAGGCACATGTCTTCCTGTGCGCTGCTGCTCACGAGCTCGTTGCTGCTGCGCCGCCAGGCCAGGGCAATTACCACAATTACACACATCTCGTTGCCCAGCAGACGCAGCCCCTCGACGACGACGGAGCGCAGGAGCGCCGACGCCAGCCCGGCGAGGATCGCCACGCGCTCGTCCACGAACGAGGTATCGGAAAACCAGTCGTACGGGAGCACAAACAGCACCTTGGTGAGCAGGAACACCACCTCCCAGCACACGGGGCGCAGCGCATACGCTGCGTGCCAGCTCATGGCGCCGATGCCCATGAAGAGCGCCGCCACACTCTTGGACATGGTCGCGGAGCAATGGGCGGTGTCTGCATCAGGATACAGAAAGCGCATGTTGCACACGTTCAGCGCCGCGTGCGAGGACCATAGCGTCAGCACAAGAAAGAGCACCGCCGGAAGCAGCGCGACGGTATGTCCAAACAGCAGCCGGGTCCATGATGTGGATGTCACGAGAGGCGTCTCACGGATCCCTGAGCTCCCAGGTGAGTTCACAGGCGACCAGTGGCTCGGGCGCAGGAAGTTGGACCCGCCCACGTCAGGCATGGGGTACACACTGCGCCCTGGATCTACGCAGGTGCGCCACCGCTGGGACGCAGCTTATCGCCCGTCCGCACGTCCCTGGCTTAATTCCCCACTACCTGCCGCCCGGGCTCACGACGTTGCCGACCGGGCGCCATGTCCTAGTACGCCGCGCACACTCACACAGCTATGACAAGCTTGTCAAAGGGGCCACGAAGCCCAAGCAGGATCTGCCAAAACCCAAATACATAGATCCGATCCTTGCGAGTGCGTACGGCAAGGACGGCGGACTCCAGGACGTGTTTCGCTCCCTGTCCTACCGACTCCAGGATCCCAACAGCACGGTACGTGATCCCGCTCACCGCCAGGTTGTCTTCAAGACGCTGATCGTGGTGCATACGCTCATGCGCTCTGACGCCTCCGTCACCGTGCTCTCCTACCTCGCCGGAGATCCGAGCGCACTGCGCCTCAAGC
Organism: Malassezia obtusa; assembly: GCA_029542945.1. Lineage (NCBI taxonomy): Eukaryota > Fungi > Basidiomycota > Malasseziomycetes > Malasseziales > Malasseziaceae > Malassezia > Malassezia obtusa. The sequence continues at coordinate 408,897 of CP119942.1, read as the reverse complement.
GCGTCGCGATGGGCGGCCTTCTCGAGTACACCTACTCACGCACGCTCACGCGCTATGCGACCTACCTGGAGTACCGCATCACTACTTTCAAAGAGCTTGGGTATGATCTCGTCCAGGCAAGCAAGCGCGATCGCTTTGCACGACTGCGAAAAATGAGCGTCTCCAAAGGCCTTCTCCGCGAAATTGCAATGCTTCAGCGACTAATGAACGCCTTGCTGGAATGCTCGGTAGGTCGCCACGGCTCACACAGTTCTTCGCCGATAACAAGCAGGATGATCTGACCATGTCCGCCCTGCGCATGACGCTCAAGGACCTGCTCGCCCACTATATGGGGATCAACGAGGGAATCATCAATATGCTCGAGCACTACTTTGACATGGGCCGCCGCGAAGCCGAGCGCTCGCTCGAGCTATACAAGCAATTCTGCTGGCAAACCGAGAAGGTCGTCGCCTTTCTGGACTCGTCGAGGCGTCTCTCGCACTCGCTGCGTTCGGCGGTCCCGTCGCTGAATCATGCTCCGCTATCACTCGCCGGTGCTCTTGAAGAGTACCTGCGCGACCCCAACTTTGAAAAAAACCGCACTAGCTACCTGCAGAACCGGGGCAAGAATGGGTCGTCTAGCGCCCCGAAAGACGGCGCTGCAAAGTCTACGACATCTGCGCCCTCGGAACGCCCCTCCGATAAGCATGCGACCGACTCACGGGCAACTGAATCGGATGCAAAGAACACCAGCAATGCTTCGAAGGAGGCGCCAAAGACTCAGAACACGAACCAGCAGGCGCTACAGGACTTCTTCGAAGCACTCGAGCAGCCCTCTAGTACGCCCTTCCAAGCCGCCTACTCTTCTTTTGCGGGTTTCAATGCGCAGCCCGACTGGTTTAATGCGCCGCAGCCGACCGGGCTCGGAATGGCCCCGCAGCCCACCGCGTACAATCCTTTCGGGCCGATGCCAACGGGCGCACCATTCATGCAACCACAAATGACAGGATTCAACCCATTCCAGGCTGCACCTGTCCAGCCTATGTTCACAGGAGCACCAGCACCGTCCGCGCCCCTTGCTCCTCAGCATACGATGGCCACAACGCCCTTCGAGCGCATCTTTGGGCAGATGTGCGTGTCTGAAAACCCTGCCCCCGCCTCGACGTCCAACCCGCCGGGCGGGCAGCCCAATACACAAGCGCCTCGCGATCCTGGGCTGCAACCACAGCCGACCGCACAGCCTCTGGTGCCGCAAACCACAGCTCAGCCGGCAAACACTTCGACGTTTAACCAGCCATTCGGTGCACAATCTCCGAGTCAATTGTTCAGCACAGGACCCTCGCAGGGCATGCAACCGACCGGTCAGCCATTCGGTGCCCAGCCCACGGGCCAGCCCTTCAACTCTCCATTCGCAGGACAGCAGCAGGGCCATCCATCTACAGAAGCCGCTTTGGGTGCCACACGCAGCGGTCAAGAGACGAGCCAAGGCCCGCTTTCTTCACCTACGCCTGCCAAGACCACTTCGCCGGGCTCAAGTGCGCCCCGGATGAAGCCGCAAAAGACGGGCTCCATGAATCCATTCTCGATTCCGAGCGACTTTGAAGAGCCCGAGCCGGTGGTGCAGCAACCGAAGCAGCCGTCCCTGAACGAGCTTGCGACCCAATCGTGGTTTGGTGGTCAGCAAACAGTACAAGAGCCTGAATCGCTCGAGCCCAGTGGCCCCAAGCCTGTAGCTCCTCAGTCGACCGGGCTGATGAGCAGTATTGCCTCAGAGTTTGCTCGTCCCCAAGTTGGCGGTGCCACGACAGGAACGGCGGGAGCGCAGCCTCCGCAGCCGAGTGCGTCGAATCCGATGGGTACGCAGCATACACCCGGTACTACGGGTGTCGGAGACGGGCTCGGACACTTCGGGTCGAGCTCTGGTATGGCTCCGCAGCCAACCGGACAATTCGGCCTGCTCGGCTCCCAGGCTTTCGGCCAGCCTTCCGGTGGCCCCGGTGGCTTCCCTGGTTCAGGGAGCCGCTCTTTTAGCGCCGGATCCCAGCAGGGCCTAGGCTCTTTGTCTGGCTCAAATGCACCCTTCTCGAGCTCAACAGCACCTACGTCGAGCCTCAACTCACAGCCTACCGGGCTGGGCGCTAAGCCCTCGGCCCTGGGTCCCCAAGCTACGGGCAACGACCTGCACGCGGCCCTGGGGCTCTCTCCAGGCACCGGAGTACAGTCGTCGGGTCTTGGCTCCTCCCAGTTCGGACTAGGCTCCTCGTCCAGTGCCTCGCCCTTCCGAACCAACACGCAGCCGTTGCCAGATTCGGCCTTCTCATCGCGCGTCACGAGCGGCCCGCTCTCCTCGCCATCTGGTCCACAACTGTCTGGAAACAATGCACCTAATACCATGTCCTCAGGTCCGAATCTGGGCCTCAACTCGGGAAATCAGAATTTCACCGGTCTCGGCATCAGCTCGCACCAGACGGGCCCAACGTCGCCCTTCTCGAAAAGCACCGGTTTTTCGCCGCAGGCAACTGGAAATATTCCTTCCTTGTCTCCTCAGAACTTTTCTACGCCGTTTTCTACGCCTGGTCTCACTTCATCCAACTTTGTGAACCCGCATCAGCCTCAAAGTTTACAAAGCCAGCCGACCGGCTTTGGCGGCATCAAGCCATTCCAGCCGACGAGCTCATTTGGCCACAGTCTTCTCAACAACAATGCACCGTCTAGCCAGCCTTCCACACAGACCAGTACGAATCCGCCGACTCAAGACCTGCTCCAGTTCTGAGCGCTTCGATCCTTGTATAGCTGAGACCACCATAGCTTCATCACGTGATATCCGCTTACCAGCGTTGGATCATTTGGCGCACCGTCGGAAGGTGTGGAGTGCAGGTGAAATGGCACCGACGCCCCAGGACGCTGCGTCCAACGATGCTGCGTCAGGATCCTCTACACAGGATGTAGTTGATCTGACAGCAACAGGACCAAAATCCTCACGTGGATCGCGTGATCTTTGTACGTATATGGACTTACCCAGCACCTCCCCAAGCACGAGTGCCGAAGCGACGCAAGCTCGCAAACGGGTCCAGTGAAAGCGGGGATCCTGAGCAAAAAACTAACGAGGGTCCAAATATCAAGCAAGAGGAAACAAATGAGACCACTAATGGTCCAGCCGCTTCGATTGACAGCGAGTTTAACGTACGTCTGCCTTCTCACCCTCCAGGAGCCTCCACGACGGGAAAAGCCGGCCGTGATCGAGGAGCGCACAGGGCTCATTCAATTTCAAGTTGTCACGAACGATGGCAGACCAGAATCCCAAGTGATCCTTACGGGTCTCAAAAACATTTTTATGCGACAGCTGCCAAAGATGCCGCGTGAATACATCACGCGTCTCGTTCTCGACCGTAACCACTGGAGCATGGCAATCGTCAAACGTGGTCTACAGGTTGTTGGTGGGATAACGTACCGCCCTTTTCCTCATCGAGAATTTGCTGAAATTGTCTTTTGTGCCATTGCCAGCACTGAGCAAGTGAAAGGGTACGGTTCACACTTGATGAACCACCTGAAAGATCACGTCAAGAATGTGTCGCCTATCAAGCACTTTCTAACTTATGCAGACAACTATGCGATCGGATACTTCAAGAAGCAGGGCTTCTCGAAGGAAATCACGCTACCTCGCTCCGTCTGGGTGGGCTATATCAAAGATTACGAAGGAGGCACGTTGATGCAGTGTACCATGGTACCCCGTGTTCGCTATTTAGAGGTGCAAGAATTTTTGGCAGCGCAAAAGCGTCTGATCCAGTCGCGAATCCGCTCATTCTCGCGGTCGCATATCGTATACCCCGGCTTGGATGTTTTCAAGAAGCGCAACGCCAATAACACGAGTTCTACAGACAAAGTGGAGCTCATTGTGCAGCCTAACGAAGTACCTGGACTTCGTGAGACAGGATGGACTCCGGAAATGGACGAGCTTAGTCGGCGGTCAAAGCGGGGACCCCACTTTACTGCTATGCGACACATTTTGGTGGAGTTGAATGGGCATGCAAGTGCTTGGCCCTTCGTGGCACCTGTGAATGCCAGTGATGTTCCAGATTATTACACTGTGATCACCAACCCTATGGACCTGTCGACCATGGAAACAAAGTTGGAAAATAATCAGTACGAAACGGTGGACGACATGATAAAAGATGCTCAGCTTGGTATGTTTTGTCGCTAACCTAGTATTTGACAATTGCAAGCTGTACAATCCCGCATCTTCGCCGTATGCGAAATGCGCGGTTAAACTCGAAAAATTCCTCTACGACCGGTTACCACAGTGGAAACAAGCTGCCGGACTCAATGCATGACAGAACGTCATATCATGCGACATGACATCTGCAGCCGATTTCATACCCCCGATCTATTTAAATGTATTTTCATTCGCCAAATTTTGTGGAGAAAAGGATAGTCCAAGGGATCATCCCCCAATCAACAGTAATTATTCATTCGGCAGATAGGCCCTATGGCAATCTCGTCATGATTTTCCCTTCCCCAGAGCATGTACCTTGGGCCGGCTATTCCATCTCTGATTACTCTCTTCTGTATCTATCTGTAACAGAGTATGCTTCACGTACCTCAAGGCCAATGGCCATCAAGCTTTCAAGCGGGTCATTCACCCCATTCAACAGCCAGCCATTTTCCTGAGCCATCTTTTGCTCGGTCTACCGAATGCGCATTCGGCCCGGATCGCCGCGCTTCTGCACAAGCCCAACAATCAGCCTCGAGCGGGCTGGATACTACCTACCTCTCACAAAGGCTAAGTTCTTTTCTACTCGATATACAATCAGGCTCTGATCAAGTTCAAAGTGTATGGGATATGTGGCACGGGGAACCATCTCAGGAAAATTTGCCATTCAGTTTGCTCGATAAACCACAGACTGCTGCACCTCCAGTTACGCCACCTAGCGGCCAGTTCAGTCAAACCAGCACGAAAAGCCAACAGACTAGCAGTTCGTCGGACCACCCCTGTGATCACAATGATGCTCTGGCGTCCCTATCATTCGACAATCTAACATTAGGGAAAGACGATCGTCGCCTCTGATGCCGCGATGACATTTCCTTCACGCCTTTTTCCGTCGATCATGGATTCCGTTAATTCCATTGTATAGTAGACCGTTGTGTGACTGATAGTTGTGACGACCACTGTTCATCAAGCTTCTTTGTTCTTTGCCTGAGAAACGCGCAGGAGCTCACAACTGCTACAATAAAGAAGATACATCGGTACGATGACCTGTATCAGAGAGCAGCTTACCCAAACACTGTTATAGAAACACCAACGTGTTAGTACGGATCAACTCAAGTCACGATACGTACCTGTTGCTGGCCATCAGATAAAAGTAAAGATGCAGAGGATTGCTCGTCGATAGAGACTGGATAAGCAGATGAACATACCGGAGAGCCAGTTAACCATTCGGGAACGAAAGTCATCTGGATTAGATAACTGGTACGTACATAGTCACCGTAAAGTTCTGCTGTGCACAGGATTGCAAGCCAGAAGTGATAACGCATATCGTTCCGCTGAACGAGCATTGCAGTATAAGCAGCAAGAGGACCCGTGAGTACAACTGTCAGTAGCTCCACCGAGACAATGGAGGGATCAGCAAATCCCCAACGTTGATCCGCATTACTATACTCCTGCCACACTGACGCAAAGAACCCCTTAGAGGTATTGACCGTGCGTCCCATCATGGACAACCATACGAAAGGGCCTTCCACTGAGGTTAAGCTGAAAAAACATACGAAATACATGGATGAGTGCATCGAAAACAAGCCAAAAGTATAAAAGTTGGTGACTTGGAGAGAGACCACGCCTGTGTGCCATGTATACCAGTCCCCCGGCAACAGAAATCAAGCTTCCGACATATCCAATAGCTAGAATTGACTGCGTTGCGGCTTCCGACAGCATCAGATGCGTGTATTTTATAAATCTGCAGGTGCCGATCGATATCGGGTATGGAGAGAGCGGAGCAAGTCTATGGGAGAAGTTCTCGTTCAAGGGCAGCTAGCCGCGCTCGCAATGCATCAACACGGTCGCCTCGTGCAGCGGCCTCTGCACGATTCTGGGCCATTGCTTTAGCTGGATCTGCATTGGAATGATGTCGAAGTTCATGTTCCAGCGTTTCCCAGTCGGGTTCCGCCACATCAGCAAGCCGGATCTGGGCCAACTCAGAGCAGAATGTTTTTAAACGTTCATAAGCCGAATCGCTCTGCGCAGGTATCGAGGAATGTAGAGCCGTCTTGTCTTTGGATTGGCGTCGCTCAACGGCAAAGAGCAGGGTATCGGCGGCGCCTTTGAGTTCTCCTATAGCACGCCCTAAGGGTACTCCCACATCGTTATATCCTGTATCAAATCCTTTTTGGATGTGCATCAGTTTCGCTTGTTCCAAGCCCTCACGATATCCAATCTGCGATTAGTGAAGTATACAAACATTATAGAACTGCGACTCCATTTTTACACGGTCTCTTCGCTCCATATCTTTGTTTCGATCAAAAGCATTTCCGTCTTCCTCATCTGAGACGAGCCAGTCATCATCGTTCTCGTCGATGTCGGACATGGGGTTACTGTAGATCGCAGCAGTCTAAAAAGGCCCAATTCTTCGCAGCCTCCACACAGCTTTCACCATGCATAACGTTCGGCGTGTCCAACAACAGGCGTTGTCGGCAGAGGCAATAGCTGCGAAGCGAGAGCAAGAACTGAAGAGCCTGGAGACGTACAAAGGTTTTGAGAATGCCTATTTGGAGCATGTATGTATCTATTTAACTCAGCGAAACAACGGCGACTTTACCTCGGAAGCGCTAGAAAGCACAACCGCGTTGTTGTCCTTAAACCCTGAATACTATTCTGTATGGAACTATCGACGTGAAATCCTCTTGCACTTGTTCGAAGAAGCCAAGGAAGAATCACAGCGTGTGCGGGCAAGGCTTCTCGCAGAAGATTTGGCATTGACACAACAGAGTATGCGCACGCACCCCAAGGTGTACTGGCTTTGGAATCATCGCCGCTGGTGCCTGTCTATGCTCCCCAATCCCGGAACAGACCGTGATTCAGCACAGATCAAGTGGAAGAAAGAGCTTGCTCTCGTTGACATGATGTTGAATATGGATGCACGTAATTTCATGGGCTGGAATTATCGTCGATATGTCATTGCCGAGCTGGCCGCTGCTATGTTGTCTTGTGAGGCGCCTTCATTTCCTACGTCACTATCTTCAGATGTCCTCAATGCTGATGAGAAACAGGCACAGTTGGCCCTAGCTCAAGATGAATTACAATTTACGTTGCGCAAAATTGAAAGTAATTTCAGCAATTTCAGTGCATGGCACTATCGATCCAAGCTACTTCCTAGAGTATGGGATGCCTTAGCGCTGGATGCAAATCAGCGTGGATCGGAGCGTGAAAAAGGTATGTGTACCCCTGATTTAGAATTTGAACTTCTCCAACAAGCAATGTATACTGATCCAAGTGACCAGAGCATCTGGATCTATCACGGTTGGCTAGTCGCTCAAGGTATGTTCTTTTTCTCACACAGCACCCACGCAGGAAACTCTTCAAGCTCAGATTCAAATCATTACAGAGCTAAGCGAAATGGAACCTGACAGCAAATGTACGCTATAAAGCTCATGCAGGGTGTCTTGAAAGTCTTGCGCAATACAAAAAGCAACTTTATACACTACACAGTGCTGCTCTCGATTCTCAGACCAAAGAACGGCTACATGAAGAGGTACAAAACCATTTGTCAAGACTTGTGCACATCGACCCACTTCGTCGTTCACGGTATGAAGAGCTTCAGAAAAATTCCAAGGAGACTTAGTCGTATTCACTAACGAATACCATCTTCCCCACGCTATCCTGAGGGTTGTATTCGATATGTGCTTCTGAATCGGCATCGTTCGTGTCGCCATAAAAGGAATAGCTGAATTAGCATGTAACTCACCCACTGTTTCCTGCACCGTTACTTGTAACCGGAGAATCTTTGTGTTTCGACACTCGCAACGAGCCGATTGGCAAGCCCGTGCGTACATCGCACTCGTTGCCTGCAAGATCGATATATGTCTGCGTCTGATGAATGTTGGCTGCCTTGAACGCGCTAAGTGAGTCGATCCACGTACTCAATGATGTCCCGGTGAACTGTATATAGATACTGTTCAACGGCTTTGAGGAAGCGTTGTGTCTGCAGATGCTTTGAAGAGGCACAGATAGTAAGTTTGTGGTCTTGAATGATGTAGCCAATACCAAACCCGTCTTGGACTACTGGGCCAAAACCAAAGATACGCAGAGATGGATTTCCACAGTTTGACGTCGATAGTACGACATGGCTCATCGTTTTGTACCCATTGTCAGTAAAGAACTCGGGCATTGCTTCGCCTTTAGACCCATGCTGCTTTTGCCAAAGCGCAAACAATGAATATAGGTGCCTGTGGTAAGTTTGGAGACGTACCGGTCAAAGCCTCGACCAGAAGCAGCCTCTTTGGATATTTTCGTATGGCCAGAGCATGCTGATCGAAGTGCCTGCAACTTTTCTTGAACAGTGGCTTTTGGGCTCACCCAGGTTTCCACAAAGCTGAGAGTGTGCGGCTGAACTGTACGGATGGTCTCTGTGCGACCACGCAAGAAGGCCTTGGTCATCGCGGGCTCATAGGTTGGGGCGGCACGGCCATACAGCGAATAATAGGTTGCTTGGAATGCCATTTGTACAAAGGCATCCGGTGAAAAACCATGGTTTGTGATGAAGCGCTTGCCGTACCCCTTGAACTCCAGCACGAAACATTCGTTTTGGCAAATTCTGGTTTAGTATGGCCACGTACAGGTCCGAAAGTCGCATCTCTGCGTGTTGGATACTACGCAGCACACTGGACGAGAGAGCCCATTCAAGACGTTTTGGTGTCGTGCGTGCTTGAACATCAGAGAGAACTTGGTCTCTGCTCACCGAGGCTTTGTTCTTACTCGTGATACTGCGTGCGAATGGGGACGTCTGGCCGTGAAACAAGCTCTTAATGCTCGGGTGAATAGAGCGCGCAAACTGCAGGATAAGCTCAGTGTAAATATCAGCGACAAATCGCAGCACAGTATGCCCATCTGCAGAAGAGTGTTCAAAGTTCACACCAGCAGCACCATTTTGGCAAACAATAATCTGTAGCTTGTCGTACCAGCGGTTGAGACAGGTGCCCACCTGCTTGCCATCCTCCAGTCGGTAAGAACCACAAAGCATGTTGTTGGTAAGTTTTGTGACATCTGAAGGGGCATCATCGTCCAAACACAAGATGAAAAGAGCTGAATCGATCATAGAGAGACAGCGACGGTTGTGAGGATTTTGCTCCAGCTCTGTGCGTAGCTCGTACCAAGTACGACGCTTCTCCGTACTCAAAACGCCAAGCGACTCCTTGCCCAAGGTCTCGAGAGGAATTTGGTCGGCGTCGCGCTGGATTGCACGCAGAGTCGCAACGAGCTCCATTTCGGTAAGCAACGAGCGGTGCTCTTGATCGAGTACCTCGAACCAATAAAACTGGCCCTTGCGCATCACAATAATGTGTCTGCTTTCTGGAAAAAGGCGCTGCTTGCATCCATGAGCCGCTGGCACTCGTGCTAGGCCAAACAAGCGCTTGTACTGGTACATATCAAGCGGAACTGGGTGAGTGGTTCACTTACTACCACGGAACGTGTCGGGTTCAAGGATTTCATGACGCAGATCATGAATGAAGGATAAACTCGCGAGCGTAAGATTTGCAGCACGACGCAGCTGAGTGCCGCGCTCAGGATCCGGGTCGTCCCCTAGTTAGTGGTCGCGCGACGTACTCAAGAATAAAGAAGGGGTTCAAATTTAGTACCACACTCTCATTTCCGAGCAGGTAACTATCATCCCAGAACTCCTCGATATAACTGTTTTGTTCCTTGGCATACTCGAGCAATTCTTCTTGCATACGAGGGCCATCATTCTTGGGTAAGAAAAGCACCTACCTGGAGAAACTTCTCCACGACACGCTTCGTCTGTTCATGCTGGTCGGGTGTTTGAAGAGCCTCTAGACTAGTAAGGAACTTGGCACAAGATTCTTCCAAGCTCGGCACCGCCAGTTTCGGAAGCTCTCCTTGCCTAGCAAACGTTATCTTTTCGGGCTCGGTCATTGGAATGCGGGGTAGTGGCAGGTGGATTAACTTTGCGCACAGACATCTGAACCGGGTTTACAAATTGAATAATTGTTGGGGAAAAAATCGGTGCCACGTAAGCTATGGTAGAGCCTATTCTTCCGGCTTGGCAGCGCGGTCGCGGACTTGGGAAAGAAGGGATGACGCAATCCGTCCTTTGATCTCGGATTCAATCATTTCGTCATTACCTTCAGCATCGCCCTTGCGCTCGCCGCTGACCTGTTCGGCCAATTCGAGTTTGCGGTCTGCAAGTGCGAGAATATCTTCGTCGATAGTACCCTTGCTAATCATTTTAATCACCGTCACGGGCTTCGTCTGTCCAATACGATAACAGCGATCCGTAGCTTGCTTGTCATTTTGAGGGTTGAAGTCCTGGTCGAACAACACGACCCAGTTGGCAGCGACGAGATTGATTCCGAGGCCACCGGCGCGCGTGGACAAAAGAAAGACCGGGATGCTTGGATCATTGGTAAAATGATCGACAATGTGCTGTCGGTCTCCGACGTTTGTTTGTCCCGTGAAGCCCACGTAGGGAACCCCCATGTGTTCCAAGCAGACGCAGAGAATATCAAGCATGGACGTGAACTGACTGAAAACCAAGATTCGATCGTTGTTCTTACGCGCCTCTTCGATAACACGCTTCAAGGCTTGAATCTTGCCAGAGTTCATCCATTCTTCGACTGGTAAGACGTGTTTTTGGGTCGATTTCCAAGAACGCGCCAGCAGAGACAATTCTGCGTCGGTGTTGATCGCAAAGTCCTCCTTGAGATGTGTCAGATTCTCCTCTGCATGTTCGGGCTCGCGCACGTAATCCTTGGCAAGTGCTGCGATGCGTTTCTCGGTAAACAGCCGCCGGAACAGCAGAGGGTGGTTTGCGGCTTTGCGAAGATCCATAAGGACATTGCTTGTATCGCGAGAGGTCGCTCCTTTCTTCGCGCCTTTCGCTGGAACGTCCTCGGCCTCGACCAACGCCGACTTGGTCCTTTGCAGTGCGTCTTGGTAGAGCTCTTGCTGCGCATCAGTCATATCACAGTATTCCACACGCTCCGTCTTCTTAGTCAATCCAAGGAGCACCTTGTCTTTGCGACGACGCAGCACGAACGGACGCATCATGCGCTTCGCACGGATCACGCGCTGCTGTGACAGGGGCGAAGTGCCTGCGCCCGGCTTGACTTTGAAAATAGCGGCAAGTGCGTCTTCCGCCGCAGTGAAGTATTCAGGCAAGATAAAGCTCAACAAGGAGATGAGCTCCTGCAAGTTGTTCTGCAGCGGGGTTCCCGTCAAGAGCAGACGCCACCGCGCCGAGATCTTCATAAGTTTTTCATACTTCTGCGAGCGGCGATTCTTCAGCATGTGGCCCTCGTCGTAGACACACACGTCAAATCCACATTTGCGCAGGAACTTGTGGTCGTCGCCGGCCGTTGCCATGTCATAGGTGGTCAGCATCACATCGTAGTCGCTCCGTTCGCGGAGATCCATGCGGATTTCGCGACGCTCTGCCTGTGAGCCGTAGTACACCTCGACATTGAGCGAAGGACAGAAGTGCTGCAACTCGCGAGACCAGTTCTCCAGCACGGATGAAGGCACAATGATAAGATGCGGACCCCTGCGCTTGCCTTGCAACTTGAGGTATGCCAGGAACGAGATCACTTGCGCCGTCTTTCCCAGGCCCATTTCATCGGCAAGAATACACGAGATCTGCTTCCGATAGAGCAGGTGCAGCCAGCTCACTCCCAAGAGCTGATAGTCCTTCAGAGTGATCCCTTCGGCCAGGTTTGATGGCTGCTCTTGCAAGTAGTTCTCGTCATTCACAGCGCCGTCACGCTTCACCTCGGACAGGTTGACCGCGCCGAATGAGTCGTCAATGCCCTGGTCGCTCGATGTTTGCCAGGTGCGCATGGCCTGGTCCAGCTCAGCACCGATGGCCTCACACTTCGCAAGGACATCGTCTACTTCCATATAGCCGGCCATCAGCTCGACACAGTTGGTGAAGAGACGAGGTGACACACCCTTAGCCGACTTGTCTCCGAGGCGTTCGTAGACATCATCGACGGTCTCAAACGGACGCAGGCCAATGATCGTACTCGCCTGCTCAGGCGTGCAGTTGATGCTGTCGACCATACTGTTGGCGTCACACTTATTAAACCAGCCAAGAGCCAGGTTCTGTTCGTACTTTTGCCTCTCGTCCACGTCGTAGGCATCCTCGTCCTCAGACGAGTCGCCGTCAAACTCAGCGGATGCATCGCTGTCGGAGTCATCCACGACGCGCGATTTGCGCTTCGGAGGCCTCTTGGGCGGCGGCCGCGCTGCTGCCGGCGGCGGCGCGCTTTGGACCTGAACAGGCGCCGGGGCGGGAGTGGGTACCGGTGCTACAACCGCTGGTGCAGGCGGCGGAGCAACCGTCTTAGGCCGGAGTTTCTCAATGGCCACACCGAGGTCATAATCAGAAGCACGGAGTACATCGACGCATTGCTCTACCGTGTAGCTGGAAAAAAGACGCGCCAGACGCGTCGCCTTGATTTGCACAATGCTGTCAGAGGGCGTGTAGCCGGACGGCCTCGCCACTGCAGGTGCAGGAGCTCCTTCGTTGCTGCTCGGTTTCGTGTCCGACACAGAACTCGGATGCGAGGATACGGACGAAACTTCCGATTGCAAAGCGTTTGTGCTGCTCTCGGCTCCCGGGCCGCGATATTGATATGCTTCTAGATTGCGGCGGAAGGAGTCTTCGTCTGAACGTGGCTTCTTGCTGGGAGGAGCTTCTTGCCCCCCACGCGACGGACTGGAGTCAGGCGCCAGCACCACAGGATCGTGCGCCGATCCGCTCATCCCAACGGAAAGTCAAAACTCTCGAACGCGCGACGCGTCGAATTAATTCCACACGCGCGCCTTTCGGCCGGCAGATTCTAGTTATACAAACTACTCGTCTTCGTCATCCTCACTGTCTTGGGCCTCGATAAAGTTCACCAGTGGTTCAGCAAGCTTGATGAAGTGCTGCTTGCCTTGGGGCTTCGCACCCTTTTGGGCCCAGTAGATGATTGCACCGTCCGAAATCACGTTTTCATTGTACAGAATCTTGAGTAGCGTAGGGAAGGACTTGAACACACGCGTGTCAGTGTAGCAATGGAGCTGGATTGCGTTGATCAGTGCGATCTCAGCGCGAGCTGTCGAGGCAAATGGCTCCAGAACACTCGCGAGGCGCTCAATTTCCTTGGGAATGATCATCTCGAGCTGGTCTTGTTTGGTCTCGGCATCGATCCCGCGCATAAGGCCCTCGAAAACGACCACCACGAACTCTTCAGGGGCAGCATTCAGCTTCTTTTGGCGGTCGTTGAGCAAATCCAAGATCTCCTGCGGCGTAGTCTCCTCTTTTTCGACCATCTCGGCGAGGTCTGATGCGGTCTGTTCGCGCAGTTCTTTCGTCTGGCGGCGCGAGTAGTACTCGGCCACCTGAGGAAGGTTGACCTCCGAAGAGCGGAAGTAGTTGGGGATCACGTCAGGCTGCGAGCGCTTTGTCTGAGGGAAGAAGAGCAGCCAGTCACGGATGCCACCCTTGCGCAGAGTCGAAGCGAGGTGCTCCATACTCTGATCCTTGAGATACGTGCGGAATACCATAGTAATGAAGTTCAGCGCCAGATCGTCCTTGGTCAGGTGGTCCTTCTGCAGCGGTGCCAAGATACTGGCATTCGTCAGACCCATCTGAATCGACAGGGCGCATGCCACTGCAAGCTTCGAGACCTGGACGGGCTCATAGCGGTTGATGTACTGCAGAATACCCGGCATCGAAGTCTCCTCCAGGGGCTTCTGAAGGAACTTGTAGCGGCGGATCATTTTCTCGATCACCTCGACGTAAGGACGCACGTCCTCGACATTCTCGCTCTTGGCAGCAAAAATTGAGAAAGCACTCACTGGAGCCCCATCGTCAACATAAGAGCCACCAGGGGCCAGAAGGCCACCGACAATGAGGATCTCGAAGAGCTGGTCCGTGTACTTGCGGTAATCGAGCTGCATCAGAAGGAGCCACATACCGTATTACCCGCTTTATCCAGACTGCTCAGATATCCATCCCAGTCACCAGGCTGAATTGCTTCAAAAAACTTGTACAACGAGTTGCGAAAAACGTCAGGCTCAAACTTCGCCTGCGACTTCACAGCGCCTTTCCTCTGCTTGATTCTGCGATCAGAAAAACCACCTACCTCGATCCCGTAAGAGTCGGCTTGTTGTTTCCAGTAGGAGCAGTTGGACTGCATAAGATTTGCACACATACGGCGTAGATGTCATAAGAAGGGTGCAGTCAGCGCCACAAAGTTGCAGTGCAACCTGGCCGCCGGTGCGCCGCACTGTTGCGTACTTGTCACGTGACACTTTCAATCGACAACCAACACATGTCGTACGCTTCACGCAAGCCTCAGTCGCGTGCTGAGGCCGAAGCAAACGCTCGGACGTTGCGTAGTCTCGTCAAACAACCGGATAATAAAGTATGCGCTGATTGCAAGCGTAACGATACGCGTTGGGCATCTTGGAACATTGGCTGCTTTCTGTGCATTCGCTGCTCGGGCATTCATCGAAGCATGGGCACACACATTAGCCGCGTCAAATCGATTGACCTTGACATGTGGACAGCTGAGCAGATGGAGTCTGTGCAAAAATGGGGCAATAAGCTAGTGAACCTTTATTGGGAAGCGAATTTGAAGCCCGGTCATATTCCGCCGGACCACAAAATCGAAAGTTTCATTCGAAGCAAGGTACGTGACTGGCTGACCCAGTATGAGAGCCGCCGTTGGGCCTTGCCAGGACCACCACCAGCTAATCCATCTGTCCTTACCGGTGCTGCACCCATCCCAGCCGTTGCGCCCGTGGCAGCTACCGCCCCTAAAGCGGCAGCTCCGCCTCCCAAGTCGAATCCGTTGCTCGACTTCTTGTCAGACGACCCGTCACCAGCACCTGCCCCGCGTGCTGCACCTGTGGCAGCCCCTACGACAGAGACTGTCGCGCCCACGCAAGCAGCACAGCCCTCGGCTCCAACGGCACGTGGGGGCGGTCTTTTCGACCTGGACTGGGACGAGAATCCAGTCCGTGCGGCTCCTGTGCCAACCTCAAAGCCAGGAAAAGGAAAAGAAGACATCCTCAGTTTGTTTTCGGCGCCTCCACCTCCGAAACAGTCGGACTCGCTCTTCTCTAATCCCAGCCCATCAGCGCCTGAGCCAAGTTTTGGCTCATTTGCAACACCGTCGCGTGGCACCGCGGACATGCTAAACACTCAAGATGTATGGGGCGCTCCTGCCTCATCTCAACCCCCGAAACCAAGTGCAGACGACGCATTTGCCGACATCTGGGGCGAGTTCAAGTAGAACGTCGATACCCTAGACATCACGTGCAGCACCGTGTTGGTTCATTCGCAGCATGAGCGATCCGCGGCCGGAAGGCGAGAAGCTCTCTTGTAACACCGCGAGTATTAAGGAAACGAAATACTTCTGCGATGATATAATTGAAAGGGTACGTGTGCATGTTAATTTAGCTCTTGACACAACGCCCACGAGCTGAGGAAGATCCGTCGGGCAAGGGCAAGAAGAAGAGCCCGGTCGAATTTGTGCCCTTCCAGGCGTCGCACACCCTTGAGGACACGCTTATGGTGTTGAGCCTGATCGGATCCATTACTATGCTTGGAACGGCTGCCTACGTGTATCTGAAGAAGCTTGAATGGCACATTGCGCGCCCATATCTTTGGGTATCAGTGTCCGTCTTCGCCGCACTCTACGCAGTGCAGTCATTGATCAAGTTCTTCTCAGGTCCCATTGTGTTCCAAGGCACTCGCAAGATGCTTTCTAACCGCGTACGTGGGGTTGATGTGCTAAATCAGATCGAAGTGGAACACTTGCGTATCCAATCTCCGGCTTGTGGACCTGCCACTGTTTCGGACAAGAAGGCCGACGATGGACGCCCTATCTTGATTCCACCGCAATACATGCTGGAGGTGTGGTATACGCGCACGAGCAATGGCGGGAAGAGCGTGCTGGCGAAGAAGCATGACCGCATTGTGCTAGGCCATTTCGGTACGTCCTTCCTCTGACACAGGTGAATGGTTCACCGAAACGGGCGAGTTTGTAGAACCGATCTTTGAGCAGCGGCTGCTCACGAGTCTGCAGCGTGTGTTGGGTGAATAGACGTGAACCTTTTTTCTCCTGCCCAGTGCGCCGCTCCACATCTCAGTCTTCGATCGTCTCGTGGAGTGGTGAGCCTAGGAGCGGGCATGCGTCCCAATGACTTGATGAACGACCGCAATTGGCATCTTGGAAACAAGCATGTGGGTCTCATGCATGTATGCAAATGCACCTGTTTCACGACCAATACCACGCTCATTCCTTTGTACGTCCCCGCGCGTGGTAAGGACCTGTGCAGTACTTGCACCAAGCAGTTCTGCCTTGAGCGGGCTGAGGGATGCCACGGAGCCAAGATTGCAGAAGTCAATGACGACACGGCAACGGGCTATGAGGGCCAAGTGTGGGCCAAATGTTTCAGTGAGTGTCGATCTGACTCAGTTCGTGACCCAACCAAGGATCAGACTATTGTTTTGCTCTATTTACTGACAGTAATTGGGCTACTTCTATGGGCCTTCTTGCGCACTCGAGCTGGCCAAACTCTCATAGCGCGCGTGCGTCGTGTGCTGCATTTCTAGTTTGTACAAATATGAGTCTACAACGCAACTATCCAGCATACTAGTTGACCTTGCATGTTCCAAAGTATGCACAGCATCTGCATTTTCCGTACGCGCTTCCTCTATCTGAGTCCTCTAGGGCTGCATTGTTGACGCATGGTCGAGCTATTAATCGGCCCATGCACCAGCACCCACTCTCCACAGTGTTAGTACATCGACCTAATAGGACTAGTAACATAAATGTCGCGCGCCAGTGTCGCGCGGGGAACGCGACGTTTGTCGCACCATGGAGGCCAAATTGCAGTCGCTCAAGGTCCCAGAATTGAAAGAATTGCTCCAGAATGCATCCCTTCCTCTCACAGGCAACAAGCCTGATCTAATCAAGCGACTGCTCGAGAACCCTTCAGCAACTGCCTCCCTTGGATCCACCGAGGCTGCGACGGCGGACGCGACATCTGCTGAGCCTGCGGCGCCTGCTGCGGACAGCCAGCCGAGCGGCCCTGCGCCCACCGAAGCTCCAAAAGAGGAAGCTCCGGCTCAAACTGATGCTGACAAACCCAGTCAAGATGAGCGTACTCAGGTGCACCTCGCGGAACTCGAGAAGCGGAAGACACGTGCCGTGCGCTTTGGCCTCCCTACGGAAGACCTTGACAAGGAGATTGAGCGCGTCAAGAAGTTCGGCCTCCCGACTGAAGAGACGAATGCTTCACAGCGTGTTGACAGCGGCCTGCGTGCTGGCAAGCGCTCGCAGTCTGGAGACAAGGGCGGGGCTACCAAGCAGGCCAAGACTGAACCCAAGCCGGCGGAGCCGGCGGTCTCGGTATGTCGACTACTAACGCAGGAAGAGGAGCTCGCGCGGAGACAGCGGCGTGCGGAGCGTTTCGGTCTGGTGGACGCCGCTGAAGAAGAAAAGAAGCGCAAGCGTGCGGAGCGATTCAATGTAGGTGGCCTTCCTGACCCAGGCGCCCAAAGCCGCGTAGGCGCATAATTCCTGTAGATTTTTTTGGGCAGTCAATTCGATGCGTGAAGCGCCCTGCGTGGTGTGCCGCTCGGTGACGTCTAAATACACATGCCCGTACTGTGATGCTGTATCTTGTAGCCTGCCATGCTTCAAGGAACACAAGACCAGTTCGGCATGTGCTTCTGTGCGCGCCTCGCACGAGCGCCGAGCGGCGATCGGTGCACCAGCCTCATTATTAGCGCGCGGCGACCGCGACCCATCGCGATTCGTGCCGATGCGCAGCTACGACTACAACCAAATGATGCAGGACTACCAATTCCTCACACAGGTTGGACGCGTGGTATCGTCGACGGGCCGTGACCTGGCTGATGCACGCATGCTGCAGGAACCGAGCAAGCAGGGCGGAAATGCTCGACGCATCCCTGCTGCCCAGCACCGCCGAGAACAGCTGGTGAAACAGATTGGGTACCTTCGGCTTCCAATTATGCTGCTTCCAGACGGCATGTCGAAGCGTCAGCAAAACAAAACATACTTTGATACCAAAAAGAGGCTCGTGCTCTACACTGTGCAGTGTGCTTTTCCGTGCACCGAATCGGTGGTTGAACCCGTGAGTGTGCATGCACAATCGGGTATCGCGGAGATTGGTGCATGCATCGCAACCGCACTTGGTGCACGCGACGCCATGTCTGAGCCAGAGGCGAAGCGCCCGCGCCTATCCATGCCCGGCAACATCGAGGCTTTGGGCCTTCAGCGCGAAGACTCCCAGCGCCTTGCACCGCTAGCAGACCGTATTTTGCTTTTGCGCATATACCCCTTGCGGTTGCGCAACGAGACTACCACACGATTCTTAGACTGGTGGGCACGCAAAGGATCAGCACTACACGGCGAGACCGGTCCCGCTCGTCCGCCACGACACGAACCCCTTGTTTCGCAGCATGTTCTGGACAAGGTAGCTCGTTTGCATGGTACGGAGCTGCCCTCCGCCGACGAGGCGCTCAGCTGGTCCAATATGGCTCTCTATGTGCCCGTTCCGAACGCCATGTCCATCGAAAACGTACTTCGCTCCCTGCCAGCCGACTACGGTGTGGTAGAGTTTCTCGAGCTGGAAGTCTGGTCCAAGGAAGTGATAGCCGCGGCAGAACGGCGTGGACGTGCTCAGGTTTTGGAGCTGCTTCCAGTTCCCAGGGAAGGTCCAGCGCCCCGCAAGGACGGGGGTGCTCACCTGTCGGGTGCACCGGAGGGGTCCAGTGTGGCTTCTAGCAGTACGCCACAGCAATCCTCATCTTCGGTCCAAGTTGAGCCTGCGCCGGATGCGGTGGCTACTGCAGACAATGATCCTGGTTTTCCTGAAAGTTCTTCTGATGCAGACTCTAGCGACGCCTCCTCCATTCCTGAATGCCCCGAGTCGGACAGCAATGTCTCAACAGGAGTGCACCATACTGACGTTCCTCCCTCCGCCGCACAGCCTACGACTTCCGGCCATGGGACGGACAAGCCCCCAACGCCATTGTCGTCTGCGGCTGCGACTTCGAAACCAGCGCCTGCCGTGTCAGGGTCGACGCTGGTGACCTATGCAAGCTCAGAGAGCGAGAGTGAATAGCGATACCCAAGGCATCTGTATACAAAGTACGGAAGCATCCATCACTGCTGGCGCATCTTGCTGCGCTTGCCGGTCTGCGCCTGGAAACCGGTCTTGATCGCGCTGACCGAGCGCTGAGAGCCGCATGCCTCGCAAGTCATGAAATAGATACGGTTCTCTTTTGTGAGGAGCGTGTTGGGCGAACGGCACGTCTTGCAGGTGACGTACTCCACTGCGGTCAGAAACACACGTACCGATATACCGCCGCAGCACGTTTTCGATCTGCTTGGGCTGGAAGCGACCACGGATCACCAGACGCTGGCTACCGTCGACGGAGCCGACCGTACCCAACTCAGTGAAGAGGTACTGAATGACGTGGTCGGGCTGGCGGTGCATACGCTTGCAGATTTCGAGCACATTGGCGAACACCGTCTTCTTCGAGCCGTCGCGTTGCACGACAGGAGGCACCATAGTGTACTTCTTCTTCTCTCCAGAGAGAGCGGGGTTCTGTAGACGCAGCGTGCGGAAGATACGGCCCAGCAGTTCCTGGTATGTGTAGTCGCGATCCGTACCCTGCCACGCCTCGACGTCCTCCGACTTGCCCGACGCCTGTTCCTCCTCCTTCTCAGGGGCGAAGGGGTTTTCGCCTTCATCCTCCGGGTTGTCCGAGTCGCGCTGCTCGCCGAGCTCCTTCTCGAACTCCTCGAGGTCGAAAGCGGCCTTCTTCTTCTTCTTTTTCTTCTTCTTCATTTCACCGAACTGTGTGAGCAGAGAGCACGTACGTCGAGCGCGCCATCATCCGCAGGCGCAGCCTCACCCTCCTGGGGTGCAGGCGCAGACTCCGACTCCTCCTTGGGTGCGTCATCCTTGGGCGCATCGGCAGCCGGCGCGTCGCTCGACGCGCTCTTTTCCGGCTTGCTGTCACCGTCCAAGTCAAAGTCCATGGGAATCTTTTTCTTTTTTCCGCTCTTCTTTTTCAGTCCACCGAAGAGGTCAGCCGCATCCTGCGGGGCCTCTTCTTGCTGAGGAGGCGCGGCGGAATCCGCCACCTTCTCGTCGCCCACTGCCGTCGACATGGCTGCCGGAAGGAGTGGCCATCGCCGATCTTTTACCGCAGCGCACGTGGTATACACGTGACCTGATACCCGGCGTTCCCCGGGGCCGCTCGGGCGGCGCGCTGGCAGGCGGCCGAAGCGACTTGGTCTCGACCTCGACGAACCAGTATTGGTGATGATTGCCCGTGCTGCTACTAGGCCTTCTGTCGCGTCTGCGGTGTCTGCGCTGAGCGCGCGCAGCACCATGGCCCCTATGGCGGCTTTCCACGCGAGCGCTGCGCCCCAGGCCTCGCTCCGTGAGCTCGAGAGCCGTGTGAAGAGTGTGCGCAACATTGAGAAGATCACCAAGGTAAGATCGCACATCGAAATGAGCGAACGGGATGCTGACACAGACGCTTCTCTTGCACCGCGCTTACTTTCTTACAGTCGATGAACATGATCGCATCGACCAAGCTCAACCGCGCCCAGCGTGCGATGGACTCGGGTATCGCTTACGGTAACGCCAGCGAGGAGGTGTTCAAGCAGGCTGAGGCGCAGCCCGACAAGGACGGCCGTGAGCTCATCATTGTCGTGTCGTCTGACAAGGGTCTTTGCGGTGGTATCCACACCTCGGTGTCGAAGCGCACCCGCAAGATGATTGCCGAGGCCCAGGGCGCCGAGAAGCCCGAGGTGGTTGTGCTCGGTGAGAGGAGCAAGGCTCAGCTTGCCCGTGCGATCCCCAAGCACCTGGTGCTCTCGTTCAACCAGATCGGCAAGGACATCCCCACCTACGAGGATGCGCTCGCGATCACCGCTACGATCCTCGAGAGCGACCTGAAGTTCGATGTGATTAACATTGTGTACAACAAGTTCGTCTCGTCGATCTCGTACGAGTCTGCCGTGATGCCCGTGTTCTCCAAGAAGGCCCTGGAGGAGGCCCCCAAGTTCGGCCAATACGAGCAGGAGGAGGAGGTGACCAAGGACCTCTCCGAGTTCTCGCTTACGAACGCCATCTTCGCTACGCTCGTTGAGGGCCACGCCACGGAGATCAACGCCAGGCGCAACGCTATGGACAATGCCTCGAACAACGCTGGTGACATGATCACTAGCCTCAACCTGCTCTACAACCGTGGTCGCCAGGCTGCCATTACCAACGAGCTTATTGAGATTATCACCGGTGCTACTGCGCTGGCCTCCTAATCAGCTCGCCACAGTGACTGAGTAGGTAGCATCTGTACTGCAGCTCGCTGTATCGGAAATTCTTGCTGCCGGCGCGAGAGAATATCGAAGTAGGCACTTGGTCATGGTCCAGGGCACGCTTGCGTCCTGCCCCGAGTCGTGTCGAGCGTCTTGTGTCGCCGCCAGAGAGCGACTCGCTTGATTCGCATGTCCTACTCGCTCGCCGCACGACTCGGCGCGAGCTTCGCCTGACTCGAATTTTGCCGCCAACAAATTGTTTACCTAGTAGGGAAGTTTTTCGAAAATCGCCTCTTGGGAATTCTACTGTGCTACGATGACCGACGGGGCCCAAGCGGTGTTCCCGGAGCATGATGGTAGGTCTCCGCACTAATGCAGCCTCGAGTCCGTTCCACTTTGCGAAACAGGAAGAGGATGTAATTGCGTACTGGAACGCCATCGACGCGTTCAAGACGCAGCTGGAGAACTCGAAAGGCAAGAAGCCATTTTCCTTCTATGACGGTCCGCCGTTTGCGACCGGTCTGCCCCACTATGGCCATCTGCTCGCCGGCACGGTTAAAGACATTGTGACGCGCTTCGCAAGCAGCACGGGTCACTATGTCGACCGCCGCTTCGGCTGGGACTGCCATGGTCTCCCTGTGGAGCACGAGATTGACAAGAAGCTTGGTGTGCGCGGCAAGGACGATATCCTGAAGATGGGTATCGCGAACTACAACGCCGAGTGCCGCTCGATTGTGATGCGCTACCAATCTGAATGGCGCGCCACGGTGGAGCGTATGGGCCGCTGGATTGACTTCGACCACGGCTACCGCACGATGGACACCAACTTCATGGAGACTGAGTGGTGGGTGTTCAAGCAGCTCTTCGACAAGGGGCAGGTGTACCGCGGTCTGCGTGTGATGCCCTACTCGAACGGTCTCACCACCCCGCTGTCCAACTTTGAGGCCGGCAGCAACTACAAGGAGGTGCAGGATCCTGCTGTGACCGTGGCCTTTGTGCGCAAGGACGACCCCACGACGTCGTTCCTGGCATGGACTACGACGCCATGGACGCTTCCGAGCAACCTGGCTGTTTGTGTTCACCCCGACCTGGACTACGTCAAGATCTGGGACGAGGAGCGCCAGCGCAACTTTATTCTGTGCGAGCAGCTGCTCACCACGCTGTACAAGGACCCGAAGAAGGCGAAGATGAAGAAGCTCGAGTCGTACAAGGGCAAGGACCTTGCGGGTATCGAATACGTGCCGCTCTTTGACTACTTCTATGAGCAGTTCCAGGGCCGCGGCTTCCGCGTGCTGGTGGACACGTACGTTACCGCCGAGACCGGTACCGGTATTGTGCATCAGGCGCCGGCGTTTGGTGAGGACGACTACCGCGTCTCGGTGGAGAACGGCGTGATTGACAAAGAGACGCAGCCGCCGTGCCCGCTGGACGAGTCCGGCCGCTTCTTGCCGGTGGTCAAGGACTTTGCCGGGGAGTTCGTCAAGGATGCGGACAAGGGTATCCAGAAGAACCTCAAGGCGCGCGACCTGCTCATCGTGCAGGGCACTGTGCGCCACCAGTACCCCTTCTGCTGGCGTTCGGGCACGCCTCTGATCTACCGTACGATCCCGGCGTGGTTCGTGCGTGTGGAGACGATCTCGGACAAGCTCCAGGCGAACAACAAAAAGACGCGCTGGGTGCCGCAGACCATCGGTGAGAACCGCTTTGGCAACTGGATTGCTGCGGCACGCGACTGGAACGTGTCGCGCAACCGCTACTGGGGCACGCCGATCCCACTGTGGGTGAGCGACGACTTTGAGGAGGTGGAGTGCATTGGCTCCATTGCGGAGCTCGAAGAGCGCTCCGGGCGCACTGGCATCACCGACCTGCACCGCGACCACATTGACCCGATCACCATCCCCTCGCGCCAGGGCAAGGGCGAGCTGCGTCGTGTGGAAGAGGTGTTTGACTGCTGGTTCGAGTCGGGCAGCATGCCCTACGCGCAGGCGCACTACCCCTTCGAGAACCAGGACTCGTTCGAGGCGAGCTTCCCCGCGGACTTTGTCTCTGAGGGTCTCGACCAGACGCGTGGCTGGTTCTACACGCTCCTGATTCTCGGCACGCACCTGTTCGACTCGGCGCCGTGGAAGAACTTGATCGTGTCCGGTCTCGTGCTCGCCGCGGACGGCAAGAAGATGAGCAAGTCGCTGCGCAACTTCCCCGACCCGAAGCTTGTGATTGATCGGTACGGTGCGGATGCCGTGCGTATGTACATGATCAACTCGCCGATCGTGCGTGCCGAAAACCTGCGCTTCCGCGAGGAGGGTGTGAAGGACATGATTGCGTCCGTGTTCCTGCCGTGGCTGAACAGCTTCCGCTTCTTCCTGGCGCAGGTCGTGCTGCTGAAGAAGGACACTGACGTCGACTTCAAGTTCAACCCGAACGCGACGCTTTCGGAGAACGTAATGGACCGCTGGGTGCTGGCACGGTGCCAGAGCCTGATTGCGTTCGTGCGCACGGAGATGGAGAACTACCGCCTGTACACCGTGGTGCCGCGGCTCTTGACCATGATCAACGAGCTGACGAACTGGTACATCCGCTTCAACCGCAAGCGTCTGAAGGGTGAAAACGGCAAGGATGACACGGTCGCCGCGCTGAACACGCTCTTCGAGACGCTCATGACGGTGTGCCGTACCATGTCGAGCTTTACGCCGTTCATCACCGAGAACCTGTACCAGGGCCTGCGCAAGTTCCTCCCCTCGGAGGTCGAGGCCGGTGTGGACTACCGCTCGGTGCACTTCCTGCCTTTCCCCGAGGTGCGCCAGGACTGTCTGGACCCGGTGATCCAGCGCCGCTTCAGCGCGCTGCAGAGCGTCATCGAGCTGGTCCGTGCCATGCGTGAGAAGAAGAACCTGCCGCTGCGTGTGCCGCTGAAGGAGCTGACGGTGTTCCACTCGGACAAGCAGTTCCTCGACGATGTCCAGTCGCTTGCCGGCTATATCGAGGAGGAGCTGAACATCCGTGACCTCGTGCTGTCGCAGGACGAGGAGCGCTGCGGTGTGCGCTTCAAGCTCCTTGCCGACTGGCCGACGCTCGGCAAGAAGCTGCGCAAGGACATGGGCAAGGTGAAGAAGGGCCTGGACCAGGTGAACTCGGCGCAGGCGAAGGAGTACATGCAGACGAACCAGATCGTCATCGAGGGCATTCCGCTCGGCGAAGGCGACCTGCGTGCGCAGCGCTATGTCGACGATGCTGTGCTGCCCGCGAACGTCATGAGCGACTCCGACGGCCAGGTCGTCGTACTGCTTGACACGGAGGTGCACCCCGAGCTCCAGGCGGAGGGTGCCGCGCGCGACGTGATCAACCGTATCCAGCGTCTACGCAAGAAGGCGGGTCTGCAGCCGACCGACTCGATCGACTACTTCTACCGCTTCACCGAGATGGCCGACGCGCTCGACGAGGTGATGAAGACGCAGTCCGACGTGTTCATGCGCAACTTGCGCCGTGTGCCTCGTCCTGCCTCGGAGCTTCCAAGCGACGCGGACGTCGTCTTCGAAGAGGAGCAGGAGGTGAACGATGCCAAGTTCATGTTGACTCTGGTGCGTGCATAAATAGCATTATCGTCTACTCGATCCAAAACTAGCAAAGCCCATCGCAGCCATCATTGCCTGCTCATCTTCAGTGGCAGGCGGGGGAGTAGGTGCCTTTTTTGCCTCTTTTCTGCGCTCACGCTCTTCGCGCCGGCGCTGCCGCTTTGCGTCGTGCTCAGCTCGCTGCTCTTGCGCAATCTGCCGGATGCGCGCATCAAAATCGTAGCGTGCCTCGGCGGTATGGCCCAAGGTACGCTCCGCACGAATGGCTGCAATCTTTGCTCGCACCTGCTCCAATGTCGACCGCGCTGTCTGTGTCGTCTGGCCCAGCCGCCGAAGGTGCATACGTCCATTAATATGGTCCAAGTAGCCGACACTGTCCTTGCACATGCGTTTGCACAGCTCGCAATAGTACCCTGGCCCACGCTGCCCCCCGCTGGCATCATCCACCATTGTCGTGGTGCCAACCTTGGCATCCAGGTCCAGATCATCGTGCGCCTGCAGGGCCTGGGTGGGTTTGGGCAGATTGTCGTGTCGACGACGGCCGAGCGGTCTTTTGCCCTCCTTGACACGCTCCTCGTTCTCTGCGGCCCGCTCACGGTTCTCGCGGTCACGCTCCCGAGCGCGCGCCGTGTATTCTTCCACATCCCATTGCCTTCGCGACGGGCCGACGCCAGCGCCGCCGGCAGCTGTGGCCCCGCCCATGGTGGAGGAAGTGTTGTTCCTCCACCCATGGCGCAGGTCAATCCGTACGTGAGAAGCTGACGTAGGGTGCTTGCGCTGGTAAGCCGCGCCGACTCGCTGGCGAATGGTGGGTGCATCGGCTTATGCAGGGTTCAACAACATATACCAGCAGACGCTTCCGGCGGTGGATGCCCTTGCACCGCTTCACCCCGACGACCCACAGTGTGAGCCACCGCTGCAAGTGCTGCGCGAAGGCCTCGCGGCAATGGAAGGGTACACGGAGCAAATGGTAAACATGCTTTACGAAGTGGACGTATATATGGCTCCGTCTGCGACGCAATCTGCTGCAGGATTCAACCCGCAGGAGGCGCTCGCGCACGTTTCGGACCTTTTCCACGTACGTTGCCCTCGTCACTTACATCAGAGCTACCAGGCCGAGCTCCTGGCAAAGCGCGAGGCTCTGGCAGACTACACTTGCGAGGAGATCACGCCCGCACAGTTCGCAGCGCAGTGGCGCACGCTGGAAGAGGTCCAGCAGGGTCGCAAGCAGGAGATGGATGACTTGGCCGATCTACTGGCCAATTTTGGGTAGCTACTTCTTTACATGCGGGCCTCCGGCTGAGACGCAACGCCCGGCGTGTGCGCGGGGATGCTACGCATTGCTTTGTAGCGCAGGACCTGCTGGACATAGTCGTCAAACAGCGGGTTGGTGTCTTCCGGTCCACCGGCATGCTCCGGGTGGAACTGGACGCCCCACACGGGCGCCTTTTGCGAGTTGGGCTCGAGTGCCTCAGTACGCACGATGCCCTCAATGCTCCAGTCATTGGCATTCACGAACCAGGGCTGCCAGCCCTCGGGCCAGGCGTCTTCGCCAGTCTCAGAGTAGGCGAGCGCATAGCCGTGGTTCTGGGACGTGATGTACACGCGGCCGGCCTGGACGCTCATGTTGCCGGGGCTGAGCGCAAGCACAGGCTGGTTGTGACCACGGTTGCCGAACTTCATGCGATACGCGCGGAGACCGATTGCAAGTCCGATGATCTGGCTGCCCATACAGATACCAAATACCGGGCGGTCCCACTCCTCGATCGTCTTGGCGACGGTGGCGATGGCGGGCGCGATCGACTCGGGGCTGCCAGGACCGTTGCTGAGGAACAGGCCATCGAACTGGTCACGAACCGCGTTAAAGTCGTAGTCCCAGGGGAAAACGGTGACACTAACACCCTGGCGGAGCAGCGAGCGGAGGATGTTGGCCTTGGTCCCAAAGTCGAGCAGAGCCACACGCGCACGGGCGGCAGACTCACCACCGACCGGGTGGATGGTGTAGGGCTCCTTGGTGGACACGCGCGCGATCAGGTTCTCGGACATCGGATCGAGGAACTCGGAGGCGTCCGGAGTCCGCTCGGCATCCTTCCCGACGAGGATCGCACCGAGCGTTGAGCCCTGGTTGCGCAAGAGTGTCGTCAGTGCACGCGTGTCTACGCCCTGTATGCCCGGGACGTTGTGCCGAGCGCACCAGCTGGCGAGCGACTCGTAGGCCTGGAAGTGCGAAAACCGCTCGCATAGTTCACTGACAATGACACCCGCCGCCTGCACGCCGCGCGATTCAAGGAAGCACCCGACATCGACATCTGCAGGATGCTCGCGTGCTGATCCGGGCGTGCTGTTGTCTGGCACGCCGTAGTTGCCGATCAAGGGCGAGGTGAAGGCGAGCAGTTGGCCCTGGTACGACGGGTCGGTCAGCGACTCGGTGTACGACGTAATTGACGTAGTGAAAACCGTCTCGCCAAATACGCTATGCTGTGCACCGAACGAGCGTCCGCGGAATTCTTGTCCAGTCTTGAGTCGGAGCACGGCGGGCTGCGGCGTCGGCGCCGGGGACCAGGTGGTGATGTGACGCACGGCCAGGGCTGTCCGAGCCGGCCGTGAGAAGAGACGAGGAGAAATAAGATTGAACATGAGTTCTTGGTTAAAATGCAGTGGTTTTGAACACAGAAACAATGATATAGTCGTCCCTGGTCAGCTGCGTGAACATGGGTTGGAAAGCGGAGGAACTGCCAGGGAACCCAGATAAGAACTTCGCACGGCTGAGTCAGCATGACTCGAGCCGTCCCCGCGCGCCGAGACCGCCGTGTCCTGAATGCCGGAGTTCTCGTCCGTGCTCGCGGCATGGCGCGAGATCCGTCTGGCGGGGCTCCAAGAGGAGCTTGCGGGGCTTGCGCCCCGGCTTGCCGATGGTCAGAAGGAGGCGCTGTTGTCACGAAAAAACTTGGCCGACCGCACGCGTGAGTTCAAGCGGCAGTCGCCCGAGAGCCAGCTCGAGGGGATCCGTGCGCTGCTCAAGGCGTACCAAGGAGAAATCGACGCGCTCACCTCACGCGCCAAGCAAGCTGAAGGCGCGGTGCTCGATGTACAGACACGCCTCGGCCACGCGCCCGATCCCTACCCGGTCTTTGAGGCGCTGGTGGTACGTCCGCATACTCATTCAGGAACAAACAGCGTCCGCACACGATACCGAGCAGCTGCGCACAGAACTTGCTGAATCGGAGAAACATCGCGCGGCTCTACAGCAACGGTGCGTCGCGGCCGAGGCACGCATCAGCGAGCTGGGTCAGCGCGACGCCGATGCCGCGGCCGACGCCGCAGCGCGCGTCGCCGAGGCGCGAGCGGACGCCGAGCAGCATGCCTCTGAGCGGGAAGAGTCGCTGCAGCGTGAGATCTCTGTACTGCAGGGGCACCTCCGTGAGCTGCGCACGAGCCACGAGCAAATCTCGACGCAGCTCCTTTCGACCCAGTCCCAGTCGAGCGGCGCGTCTGATGCATCCAACGAGCAGGTGGAGACGCTCGTGCAGCATCTCCAGCGCGCGAACGAGCGTGCGGCGCAGGCCGAGCGGCGCACCGCGCTCGTGCGCACCGAAGCCGAGCAGGCGCGGACTGCTGAGGCCGCTGCGCACCGCGAGCATCTCGCGCACGTCCAGGAGCGGATCGCGCAGTTGGAGCAGGCCCAGGCCCAGCAGCGTGAAAACAGTGCGCAGATGCATGCCGAGGCTGAGCGCGCGGCAAACGCGCAACGAGAGCAACTGGCTCAGCAGGTGCGTGCTGCCGAAGAGGAGACAGCGTCGCTGCGCCAGGCGCTTCAGCAGCGTGCGGACTATGACGAGATCAAGCGTGAGCTGAGCATCTTGCGCGCGATTGAGTTTGCAGGAGAAGATGACGAGGTGGCCGAGGACCACGACGGTGCCGACGGGGAGAAGGGCGCCGCGCCGGGCTCGAATCTAGAGGCGCACCTCGTGCGGCGGAACCATAAGCTGCAAGACGCACTGGCTACGCTGCGTGCGACGGTCACGGACAGCCAACGGCACACGGCGGGGATTGAGGCCGAGCTTGAGGTGCAGCACTCGCGTGTGCAGGAGCTCGAGGCGCTAACGAAGCGCCTCGAGAACGACCTGCTCCGTGCCGCGCACGACAAGCCCGAGGCCGACGGGCCCCCGTCCGGCACGGCCGGCCTGCTGCCGATTGTTACGAGCCAGCGCGATCGGTTCCGCACGCGGAACGCGGAGCTGGAGCAGGAGCTGCGCACGCAGCTCGAGTCCATGACCGAGCTGCGTGGCGAAGTGAAGCGGCTCCAGGCGGACAACCTGGCAATGTACGAGAAGGTGCGGTATCTCCAGAACTACGGCAAGAGTTCCTCGACCGATATGCCATATCCCATGCAGACTCGCCACGACGCTGAGGATCCATACCGAGCTCGCTACGAGCAAAGCATCAATCCGTTCGAGGCGTTCCGTGGGCGTGAGCAGTCACGAGCTCTCGCGAGTCTCAGCCCCGTGGATCGGCTGCTGCACCTGTTCACGAGCGCTGTGCTTGGTAATGCCCAGATGCGTCTCGTCTTTGTATGTTATGCGGTTATATTACATCTACTCGTGTTTGGCATTCTCCTCGACGCGGGGCACCGCGCAGTGGAGTCTCAATAGTGTGATAGTACAAAGAAAGCCACGCCAATGAACAAGAGGGCGTGGGTGGGTGGTGCGAGAGACGCGGCGCCCGACGTGCGAATGGCAGGGCCCGTGAGCGTCCCGTTGTTGTTGACCTGCTTGAGTCTCGCGAAGCCCACGCGTTTGCGCTCCCCGCCATCCATCACGGTGTAGACGTTCTTCATGAACGCAGCGCCCATTAGCCAGCGACCCTGATTGATCTTGCCTTCCAGCGCATACAGGGCCCCGAGACACTGCTTGCTCGTCGCGTTCTTGTGGTCCTCAACGACCATGGCCTGGAAGTCGGAGTCGCTCACGACGTAGTTGCGCTGCCCGAAGGAGAACGACACATTGGGTGAGATATGGCAGGGGTACGTGTAATGCCCTGTGACATTGTCCATCATCCTGGACCCCGGGATCTGGGCGTAGACGCGGTGGACCTCGGCGCTGGGCCCGCCGATCAGCGCGGTGCCTGAATCGAAAAATGCAGTGGTGTCGCGCTTGAGGTGTATGCGCGTATCGCCGATCATGAGTCCCTCCATGGGAATTTGCCAGTGCTTTGAATTGACGACATCAATGTAATCAATGTCGCCCTCGTACAAGGAGGAGTTTGTCCCACCGAGTGTAAGGACGCCGCCGACCTTGCCCTTCTCCGTTGGTCTCAGGATACGGTCGCGTTTGAGGTACAGGCTGAAAATAGGCGCATCCATCTTGGCCACCTCCCAAAAAGGCATCGCTTTGGTGACAGAGAGATCCGACTGGGCGAGGCCCAAGACGCCGGACACCTTCGACGGGAAGTTGAGTTCGTCGGTAGCATCTACGACGCCCAAGGCTTGTGAGTCGGAGACGACGTTCCCGATCGCGACGCGGTCTTTGCCTGCATATCCGTGCGCATTGCCAATGTTGTAGCGGATGGAGAAAGGCTGGTTGAGGTTCTGAAACGAGCTCGAGTCCTTGGGAGAAAAGGCTTTGGAGGTGAGCCACAGGTCGGCAGAGCCGGTGTCGACCACCACGCGGAGCGACTGGCCCGGCGTGCCCACCATGATTGTGGCCACCCACATCCCGTCGCTCCGGTAGTTGGTCAGCGCGACCTGCTCGAGGCTGCGCTTCGCCCGCGGCGTGTACTTGTGCTGGACATACGCCTGGTGTCGTGTGACCCAGCGCTCGAGCTCCGCCATGGAGCCGACGTGCCTGGGTTCGACCGGCTGAGCGAGAGCAACATCCTGAGCATCCCGCGCGCATACCCCCCCGACAAGGGACGCCGCGAGCGCCACCCAGCCTGCCAGGCTGCACCGCATGGAGGGTTTGGGACGCGCTACGGCACGTCCATATGCTTAGTCAGCGCAACCCGCAGGCCCTGCGCGTCGTCTTACGATGAAGTTGTTGGTCAAGTCGCTGGCGGGTGGCAACTTCCACCTGGACGTAAGCGCGGACGAGAAGGTGCGTGTGTACCTAACGCAGGTTCTCTCGGTGAAAGAGTCGATTCAGAAGCAGCAGGGGCATGCGGTGGACCTGCAGAAGCTGATCTTCTCGGGCAAGATCCTCGAGAACGAGAAGACGCTCGAGGACTATGGCATCAAGGAGAAAGACTTTTTGGTCGTGATGGTATCTAAGGTGTGTTGTATGCACTCATGTAGCCGAAGGCTGCAAAGCCGGCGCCCAAGGCCGAGGAGCCGAAGAAGGAAGAGCCCAAGACCGAGGCGAAGGAAGAGGCGAAAGAGGCGCCGAAGGAGGCGCCTGCGCCCGAGGCGTCCGCATCGAGCGCACCGAGTGCGCCTGCCGCCTCGGCGCCCGCACCGAGTGGCGGTGGCCTGCAGGCCGCGTCGTTCCGTATGTGTCGTACTTACCCAGTGTCCGGCAGCGAGCTCGAGTCGGCGATCAGCAACATTTGCGAGATGGGATTCCCCCGCGAGGATGTACAGCGTGCTATGCGCATGAGCTTCAACAACCCGGACCGGGCTGTTGACTACCTGATGAACGGCCTGCCCGCCGAGCCTGCGGCGCCTGCGGCGCCGACGCCCGCGGCGGCCGCGCCGACGGACGCGCCGCGGTCGGGTAACCTGTTTGAGCAAGCCGCGGCGCAGGCGGCGCAGGGTGGTGGCGCACAGGGCCATGCGGGCCCTGAGATGCTTCCTGGCGAGGACGACGGCCAGGGGCGCCAGCTGATTGATCTGGGCAACCCCGAAGTGCTCGGCCAGCTGCGCACGCTGGTGGAGCAGAACCCTGCGGCGCTCCAGCCGCTGATCCAGGCGCTCGTGCAGAGCAACCCTCAGCTGGCGGAGGCGCTGAGCGCCGACCCTGAGGGAGTGCTGCGTATGCTTGCGGGCGGCGAGGGTCTGGAGCCGCTGGAGGGCGAGGAGTCGTTCGAGGTGCCGACGCTGCAGCAGCTCGGCGAGGAGGACCGCGGGAAAGTCGAGCAGATTATTGCGATGGGTATCCCCGAGAGCAAGGCGATCGAGAGCTACTTCATGTGTGGCCGCAACCTCGAGATGGCTGTGCAGTACTACTTTGAAGTGCGTCGCTGCGACTGACCCAGAACCCGCAGGACTTTGAGGACTAGGTCTATAGCTTCGAGTCCGAGTTGTCGTCAGACACAGCCGGGAGAGGAACCGACTTCCACGCGTCGGGGCTCTCGGTCCGGAACGACGCAATGTGGTCCCGCAGGAAGTTGCGCCACGGTGCGGGCGTCGGCAGGTAGTGCCCGCCGTCGTGCTCGGCGATGCGCACATTGTCGCAGAGCTTGACGAGTGTTTCGGTGAACTCGGGCGAGACGATCGAGTCGTCGCGCCCCTGGATGATGAGCATCGGCGTCGTGATCCGCGCCTCCATAAGCTTGTCAAAGAGCGCGGCGCGCGGACGGAAGCCGGACACGCTGATTGCGAAGCGCAGACGCTCGGCCTGGAATGTGCCAGGGGAGTCGGGCACAAGGTCCGGGTGCTCGAGCGCCGCGGCAAGGACGCCCGTGAGGCACCCGCCCTGGCTGAAGCCGAGCACGCCGTCAAACGGCCCGAGCTCCTGGAACTTGGTGCGCAGGTACTTTGCCGTGCCGTCCCAGCCGACGTAGTTCTCATCGACCTGGCGCCACCATGCACGCGCCTGCGTCTCCTCGGGGTCGTCGGGGCTCGGCGGCTTCGGCTCCGGGTTGCTTTCGCTCGGCAGGGCCTGCACCTGAATCGGGGCGTTCAGAAAGACGAACTCGGCGACGTCTGCGTCAGTTCACGTCCACGTACCACGGCAGGCCTTTTGCAGCGCGCTCGTCCGCCGCTTGAACACGAAAGCGTTCGTCGCATAGCCATGCAGCACGAGCACGCGCAGCTTCCGCGCCGTCGACGCCGCGGACATGGCGCAGAGGCGGTGGAGGTGGAGAAACTAACGGGGCTACGAGAAGGCCACCGGTGCCATGCCGGTGAGCTGCTGGTCGACGTGCGCCAGAGGCGGCGCGGCGCCGGTATGAGAAGCCTGCTCGCGCTCAGAAGCGAGCGGTGCATAAGAGGGCTGGTCGGCGGCGTACGTCGTGTACGACACCGGGGCCTCGCTCTGCGCCGGCGCCGTGGCGGCGGCGTCGTAGGTCGCCGGAGCGGCGCCCGCGTCGGACGCGAGCGGCACCTCGCCGGCAGCGGGCGCGACTGCCGCGGCGTCCGAGTCACTCGGCGCACCGTAGGTGACGGGGTAGCCATCCGCGTACGACGCAGGCACGGCCGGCGCGCCGGGCGCCGCGTCCGCACGGCTCTCTGCGGCCGCCGCCGAGCCGTACGCCGAGGGCGAGACAAACACCTGGTCGCCGCCCTTGTACTTGTCGAGCAGCGCCGTGAGGCTCGGCTGCGTCGACAGCTGCCCGGTCTGCGAGCGGCTCCGGCGACGGCGGCTCAGGGTCGAGCGGGTATCGCCGAGCGACGCGTCCGGGTCCTGTAGGCCAGCGGGCGCTGCAGTGCGCGAGGGTGCGCGGTTCGCGAGGGCCATGCGCAGCTGGCTCACACTGACGGAGCCCTCGCGCGAGATGGCCGTCGGGACGCGCGCCGGGCTGCGCGCCGCGCGGGGGCTGCGTGGGCTCATCGCGCCGACAGGCACAGGCTGTGCGCCCGTCTCGGCGTCCTGCACGGCGACGGTCGTGGACCAGTTGCGCAGGAGCCAGTTACGCAGCGTCGATGTGTCGCAGTTCGTGGCAGTCTGCAGCGCAGAGCTCACAGCGAGGTGCTCCGCGACGGTCTCGACGTCGGGCATCGTCGAGCCCGCCGAGGCGTTGCCCGCGCCGAACGCAGCAAACTCGGGCGCGGCGCCGAACTGCGCAGGGAAGGCAGGCGCGTGAAGCTGCACGTGGCCGAGCGGCTGGAGGACGTGCGCCTGGACGTAGGAGGCGAGGTTCGGTGCCTCCCAGCGTCCGGCCAGCGCCAAGAGCGCATGGCCGACGACCCAGCGCGCGGCACATGCGGCAGGGCGCGTCGCGACATCCGCGGTGCGCGTCGAGAGGTGGTCGAGCGCAAGGAGCGCGGGGACCGTCGCGAGGAGCGCGGGCGCAGGCACCACGTCGTAGAGGCGCTGCAGCACGGCGAGGAGAGTCACGTAGTCGGCCGGGCCGGTGGTGAGCTGCGCGACGTCGAAGCGCGAGTCGGTCGCCTTGATCTCGTCGAGCGACGCGCCAGGCGCATAGTTCGCACGCGCGAGGACGATGTAGGCATAGGCGGTGAACGAGTGCAGGAAGCGCATCACCTCGCTCTCCGGCGCGTAGTTCGCCTCGCCCAGCTGCACTGTGCGCTGCGCCTTCGTCGCGAGGTCCAGGTGCGCAAGGAGCGCCTGGAGGTACGTGAAGCGCACCGCCGCCGTCGGCGAGAGCAGCAGCGACTCGGTGCCGCGCCACGCCGTAAGAGGCACGTCGGCGCGCATGCCCTCGGCGTACGCCGAGCGCACGACGGCCATCTGTGCATAGAGCAGCGCGCGCAGCGAGTTGTCGCGCTGCACGGGCGGGAGCGGTGGCGAGGACGACTGCACCGTGAGGATATTCGTGTTGATCTGCTGCACGAAGTCGGACAGCTGGTCCGAGTACATCGTGTACTGCGCCAGGTAGCCGATCGCGTTGATCGTCGGCGCGATCGTGGGATCGTTGGGGTTGTGCTGGACGTGCGCCAGGAGGAAGTAGACGTGGCCCTCGAGGAGCTCGGTCATGTTCAGGCCCACGATCTGGATCTTGTTCGCGAGGATCTCGTGCAGCGCCTGCAGCAGACGCGTCGAGCGCTCCGCGTTCGCATTCACCGCCGCGGTGCTGCTCAGGACATCGACGAGCGTGTGCGGCACAACGTAGCGCGACGCACGCGGCGTCCAGAGCGCGATGATGTTGAGCAGCCACACGCAGAAGTCCTCGTACGCCCATGCCTGCCCCTTGTGCTCGTCAAGCCACGCAAGCGTCTGGTGCACAAGGAGCCGGATCTGCACGGCGTCCGCGCCCTGCACAATGTGCCGCAGCAGCACAAGCGCCGCGGCGGTGCTCATCTCCGCGTCCGCGGGGCGCTCCGTGATGCTCGGCACACGGATGTTGCCGTCCTCGCCGGCGAGCGCAGCCGTGCGCTCGAGAGGAAGGTGCGTCGGGCTGATCGAGTCGAGCACGCCGGGGAGCACACCCTGCAGCAGCTGCGAGAACGCCGGCGAGTAGAGCACAGACGAACGCACGACGCCCTCGAGCGCACCAAGACCCGTAATGCGCGTGTGCTCGTCTACATTGCCGCGCACGAGCGGCTGGAGCTCGGCAAGATCGGCGTACACACACACCGGCACACCCTCGTCGACTTCCATGGCGCCCTGCGGGAGCGCGCGCATAAACGCCGCAAAGGTGCTCGTCGCACGGGTGCACAGGTCTGCGTCCCAGCCGCCGTGCCCGCCGCCCGGGGCCGCAGCCTGCAGGCCGTCGCGGACGACCGTCTGGAGCGCCGGAGCGAGGTACGTCAGCCCACCGGGGCTCGCATCCACGAGCTCCTGGACGATGCCGAGCGTGATCATGAGGCCTGCCTTGCTGCGCGGGTTTGCGCTCGTGCGGAGCGCCGTCTTGTCCGCGGTGGCCCGCGCAGCGAGCAGGCGGCCGACCTTGCTCAGCTTCGCCGGCTTGTATTTGGCATAGTAGCTCAGGCGGCCGAGTTCGTTGGAATTGGGCCTATATTCCGGTGCGGTCCCTGCCAAGGCCTTAGGGGCCGGATAGCACTCGGTCACCAGCTTCTGATGGTTGAGTTGCGGGATACAAAACATCGGCTCCTCCGTCGCACCCGGACCCGGCGAACGAGCGAGCCCCAACGCACGAGCGCCCAGGACCACCGCGCGCGGGTCACGTGGAAGACGAGCCACGTGGGTATCTAGCTATCGAAAGCGGCGAATGCGTCCGACTGCCACTGGAACCAGCGGTAGGCGCCGGTGAGCAGCGCCGCGACAAGGAATACACCATCGAAGAGCGCGCCAAACACGCGCTGAAACTCGGGCAGGACGGCCAGCAGCGCGCTCGGGTGCGTACGCGTGGTGCCGACACTGGCGTGCAGCTGGATGAGCGCCGCGAGCGTATAGATACATAGCACCTCCGCCGTGAACAGCACCAGAAGCTGCGCGCTGATCCCGGTCGACACGGAGCGGATAAGCATGGAGAGCATGCTGAGGAGCACGCGCATGCGGAGCACGATTAGGCCGCCGACCGCGAGGAACCCGATCCGCGGCGCCCACAGCGCCACGTCCAGGTCGATGCCCAGCAGCCGCATGGCATACACAAGGCACGTCGAGACCACGTCAGACGATGAGCCGCCGTACCCAAACAGCGCCAGGTTCAGCACACACTGCACCACGCGCACGGCGCAGTACACAGAGAACACGTGGCTCGAGAGCAGCAGCACGCGGCCAAGGGGCGTGCGCTGGTAGCGCATGCGGCGCTCGTGCTCGCGCATCATCTCCAGATCGGAGCGCATCGTGTTTGCCATCGCCTCGAGTCCAATAATCTCGGTCTGGAGCGCAGCGAGCTCGCGGTCCTTGGCGGAGCGCGCCCAAAACCGCCACGAGGACTGCGGCGCGGCACGCGCAATCTCCTCCGTGAGGTCCGCGGCCGTCTTCTTCGCGGTGTGCAGGTCGAAGCATGCGCGCTCAAACGAGTCCTGCGCAGACTGCAGGTCGGTGTCGCGCCACCGGCGGCTGCGCCGAATGGCAATTGCCTCGTAGGAGTCGCAGATGGCGCCACCGGCGGCACTGCCGGACAGCGCAGCAATAAGTGTGATGCCAAGCATGCCCGCGCGTGCCAGTACAAAGCCCATGAAGCCCGACGCCGCCGCGACGACCGACTGCGGCAGCGGCATGCGCAAAAAGGCCCAGCACCACAGCACGAACAGTACGGTGGTCGCGACGGCGCGGGAAGTGTGCCAGCGTGTCTTGTATCCGCCAGCAAAGCACAGCAAAAAGCAGCTTGTGAGCGCTGTGTGAGTCACGCCGTACGTACGCAGCCCCAGGACGATCAGCAGCAGCACGAGCGGCAGCGAGGCGTGCCAGTTCGTATGGATCCAGGGCATGTCGCCATGCACATGCTCGAGAAAGACAAGCACAAAGAGCATTGTGCTCTCCTCAAATGCGACACAGAACAGCGCCGAGGACAGGCTCAGCTGCCGCCGCACGGCCTGGACATACTCGTGCGCCCTCGACTCGGAGCGCGTGCGCATGTGCGCCACGCGCGGGAGTGTATGTGCGCTTGAGTCTACATTTGGCTCAAGAGAGGCGTAGTTCACCTCACCATGCAGCCACGGGAGCGCGAGCGCTGCACACGCCGCAAGCACCGCACGCGCGACCAGCACGCCCAGCGCCCCCACACTCATGGTGTGTCACGTGAGAAACGCGTCGCGTAGAGATGGACCACGACGCGGCGCTCCGGTCGCCGACCGCGCGGATGGGCGACGAGGACACGACACTTGGCGACGCGACGGGGAACACGAGCCTGTTCAACAAGACAGACGACTCGCTATTTGGGCATGTGCTGCGCGCCGACGCGGGGATACGTAGCGAGGCGCCCGTGGAAGATACCGAGAGCGCCGAGCAGGTGCAGCGGCAGCTCGAGCAGCTGCAGCATCTAAATCGCGTCTTTTCGTCGTACGAGTCTGCGCTTGCGGGCGGCGTTGAGCAGATCGAGGTGTGTGCACGCACGACTGACGCAGACCTTTGCGCGCAAGATTCACGAGACGGACCAGCTCCTCGACACGTATATTGATCTACTGAAGCACGCGCAGGCGCGGCGGACTCTCTTGTCAGACCCCAGCTGGCAAGGGGCCTCGAAGGTGCGTATGTATCGCTTACGCAGGACGCTGAGGAGCATGCGGCCCAGCAGCGCGAGGCGCAGCGCCAGGCCGCACAGGCCACGATGCGCGCAAGCCAACGTCCGCGTGGCACCGGTGCTGGCACCGGTGCAAGTACGCGGGGCCGTAGCAGGCCGACGCGCGGGATGCCCTCACGGAGCGGTCCGGGTGCGTCACGCTCCACCCCGAGTCATGCAGGCACAGCACCGTCCCAGCCGATGCGGGGCGCCCCTCGGTAGGAGAGATTCTTAGCCACGTGACAATCGGGGGCCCGTGTCTCCCCCACGACGGCGATATGGATTCAGGGCGTAGGTCGTGAAGCACTGACGCAGTCCGCACGCCACTGACCAGTCTCCATCTACTGGATGCGCTGCGCAAGGGCGATCGTGCGGCGATCGAGTCGATCCTCCGTGGCTACGACTGGAGCAAGCCGCGCCCGCACCTGGAATCGCCGCTGCATCTCGCCGTGCTCTGTGCCGAGCCGGCGACGATCGACTATGTAGCGAAGCAGTCGGGCATCGATCCCAACATGCCGACGACGGACACGGGTAACACGCCACTGCACCTGGCCGTGTCGAGCAACCGCGTGGACGCTGCCTCGCTGCTGCTTTCGCACCCGATGATCAACGACACGCTCACCAACGCCGAGGGCAAGACGCCGATTGAGCTCGTGACCACGCCGGACATGATGCAGCTGCTGCAGAGTACGTACTACTATCGCGATCTAACGACCAGCTGCACGGATCGAGCTGCGCGGCCGCATCGTCGAGGCGATCGAGCAGTACGAGCAGGAGATCTCGCAGGGCTCTGCCGAGGGCCCTGCGCGCAAGGAGCTCCTCTCGCTCGTGCAGCTGCCGCGCGTGAATGCTGTGGATCTGGCCACCGCGAGCCGCACGTCGGGCGACGACGTGCTGCATGCGGCGGTGCGCGCAAAGGACGCAGCGCTGATCACCGCCTGTGTGCGCCGCGGTGCCGATCCGTTCCTGAAGGACATGAACGGCCGCACTGCGGACAGCATGACGCAGGATGCCTCCGTGCATGCGCTCCTGCGCCAGCTCGCAAACGCCGAGGTGGACGAAAACATGGGCTCGAACCAGTCGCCATCGTACCGCGGCTTCCTGGGCAAGTGGACCAACATGGTCGGCGGGTACAAGATGCGCTGGTTCGTCCTCAAGGACGGCGTCCTCTCCTACTACCAGTCGCCGGAGGATGAGGGCCGCCATGCGCGCGGCTCCATCTACCTGCGCCATGCCGAGATCCTCAAGGACGCGCGCGACCGCATCCGCTTCCAGATCGTGAGCCAGATGGGCAGCGGTCTCAACAAGATGTACCTGCGCGGCAGCGACGGCGCCGAGTCCGTGCGCTGGATCCAGATGCTAGAGAAGGCCAAGCGCTTCGAGCAGGCCAGCGCCAGCGGCACGGGCCTGGCGCAGCCGTCGCACGCCCAGCCTGCACCGGGCATGCGCGACCCTATTCAGCGCACGCGCAGCCCTGCGGTGCCGACGGGCAACGTGCCGCACCTTGCGCCAGTCGTCGGCCAGGCCGAGCCGCCGGCCTCGCCGATGTCTGCACAGACGCGCGCCGTCAGCACAGGCTCTTCGTCGCTGCCCGTTGCGACCGACGAGGAGGACATCCCCGACGACCAGAGCGTCGCGAGTGTCGAGGTCGGCGAGCAGGG
This sequence comes from Malassezia obtusa, assembly GCA_029542945.1. Taxonomy (NCBI): domain Eukaryota; kingdom Fungi; phylum Basidiomycota; class Malasseziomycetes; order Malasseziales; family Malasseziaceae; genus Malassezia; species Malassezia obtusa. Next base: position 369,134 of record CP119942.1, on the reverse strand, counting down.
TATTCCCCACTCGAAGGACTTCGCGGTGGTGGGCAACCTGATCGACACGCACTTTGGCCTTGCGCTGCAGTTTATTGAGAAGCTCACGCAGGTCGGCCATGCGGCCGGTACGCCGAGCCTCGGTGGTGCGCCGGGCGCCGCGGCTGCGCCTGCCACGGGCACCTATGTGCAGACGCCCGCAACGGGCGACGGCCTTGCGAAGCCGGTGTCGCAGCTTTCGCTCGGCCAGGCGCCCGTGCAGATGCCCGCGGCGTCTGCTGCGCCGAGCAACGAGTGGGCCTCGACGCTGGACGCGATGCGTGCGTCGGTGATCGACCGCCAGCGCCTCTGGCACGAGTACACGTCGATCGTGCAGGACCGCGAGCAGTACCTCAAGGACCAGGTCGAGCGCGAAGTGGCCACGCGCAAGCTGTGGGAGGAGCAGATGACGCAGCTTGGCGAGCAGCACGGCGAGCTCGAGTCCAACATGCGCGAGGCCCTCTCGGAGATCACGACGCAGCGCAAGGCGCTCCGCAAGGTGCATGGCGAGCAGGCGTACGAGGCGGTGAAGCAGGAGAGCCAGAGCCTCACGTCGAGCGTTACTGGTGCTATGGGCGGCGCGGCGGCGGCCGTCGGCTCTATGGCCTCGTCGCTATTGGGCAAGCCGTCGCGTGCCCCGAGCTTTGACGAGCTCGACGACGAGTTCTTTGACGCGGTCGATTCGGGCAACCTGCCCAACCTCTACGTCGAGAAGCCGCTCGTTCAGCGCCAGGCTTCGGAGAAGTCGGTGCAGGACGAACAGGCGCGTGTTGCTCAGCAGCAGCAGCAGCAGCAGCAGCAGCAGCAACAGCAACAGCAGCAGCAGCAGCAGCAGCAACAACAACAGCAGCAACAGCAGCAGCAGCAACAACAGCAGCAGCAGCAGCCGTCCGACGCCAAGCAAGGCGCGGGTGCCGCTGGTGCTGGTGCCGCTGGTGCTGCGGCAGGAGCTGCAGGCGGTGCTGCAGCTGGCGCGGCTGGCCACGGCAAGCAAGAGAGCGGCGCGAAGGACCAGAAGGGCGACGACAAGGCCGGCAAGGACGCGAAGCAGGACTCGAAGGGCGATGCCCACAAGGACATGGAGTACCCCTGCGACGAGGAAGGCTTCGAGCCGTACAACCACCTGCGGAAGAAGCTGCCGATCGACAAGGACAACCGCCCGTCGATGTCGCTCTGGTCGATCCTGAAGAAGAACATCGGCAAGGACCTGACCAAGATTTCGTTCCCCGTGGCCTTCAACGAGCCCACGTCGATGCTCCAGCGCATGGCCGAGGACATGGAGTTCTCCGAGTGTCTCGATGCCGCCGCGCTGCAGTCCGACTCGACGCGCCGTATTGCGTACGTCGCGGCGTTCGCTGCGTCGAACTACAGCTCGACGATCGGCCGTATCGCGAAGCCGTTCAACCCGCTGCTGGGTGAGACGTTCGAGTACGCGCGCCCGGACCTCAACTACCGCTACGTGAGCGAGCAGGTGAGCCACCACCCGCCGATTTCGGCGTGCTGTGCCGAGTCGCCCACGTGGGAGTACATGGGCTGCGTCGACGCCAAGTCGAAGTTCATGGGCCGCACGTTCGAGATCCGCCCGACGGGTGTGGCGCACGCGCGGATCAAGGTGCCCGCGGAGTGGGTGCCCGAGTCAAAGCGCTCGTCGCTGAAGCGCGCGACGAACAACGACGACCTGTTCCTCGAGCACTACACTTGGAACAAGGTCACGTCGTCGGTCGGCGGCTTCTTCGTCGGCGCCCCGACGATCGACCACTTCGGCGACATGAAGGTGACGAACCACGTCACTGGCGACGAGTGTGTCCTCTCTTTCATGCAGGCCGGCTGGCGCGGTGCTGAGCGCGAGATCCGCGGCAAGGTCACCGACGGCCGCGGCAACCTCGTGTGGGAGATTGCTGGGCGCTGGAGCAGCCAGCTGGTCGCGCGCCGCGTCGGCCAGAACTCGACGCAGCTGAACCCCGACAGCCAGGTGGACAAGAACACGGACCCGGTGTCGAGCAGCAAGTCGAATGACTCGCTGTTGCTGCTGTGGCGCAACAGCCAAAAGTTCCCCTCACCATTCAACCTCACGCCCTTCGCCATCACGCTCAACTCGTGCCCCGACGACCTGCGCCCGTGGCTCCCCCCCACCGACTGCCGCCTGCGCCCTGACCTGCATGCCTTTGAGAACGGCAAGTTTGACGAGGCCGACGACCTCAAGGTGTACCTCGAAAACCACCAGCGTGAGACGCGCCGCAAGCGCGAGGCGGGTGAGCTCCCGCCCCACAAGCCGCGCTGGTTCGAACTGACCACGGATCCCGACAGCAATGCCCAGTTCTGGAAGCCGCTGCAGTCCTCCGGCGAGCAGAACCGCGAGGAGATGAGCTACTGGGTGGAGCGCCACAAGGTCGGCTCCGCACATACCCAAGGCGACTCATCGGCCAAGTGGAATGGCTGTGATCCTATCTTTGGCAAGTTCTCATAACTACCCATCCAAGCACCTCCGTAGTCTTGATTTCGCTTCGCTTTCATAGTCTCCTCATCCTTTTGTGTCCCTTACCCCCGATCCCCGGCCCGATCCCGGGACGTCGCTGAGTCAGCCGCGTGCGCCCTCGTGGTGCGGATTGCAAATCCACCGTCCGCTCTCTCCATTGGTCGTGATGTCTGCTTTCCGCGCGACGCGCACGCTGCTCCAGCGTTTGCCGGAGTCTCCGGACAAGTACCACTACCGCGAGGGCCAGACCCCCTTCTGGCGCAAGGTCCGCCAGCTGCTCTCGCTGAACCCGTACGTTTCTCCGCCTGACACAGGGAAATCTCGTCCGGTCTGCCGCTGCCGCTCAAGGTAGGCACGCGTCCTCTGCATCCGTGCTAACCGCAGAACCGCTTCCCGCAGCCGGCCTCGCGCCCCGAGAAGCCGTCGATGGTGCCGTCGAAGGGTATGTTTTGGTCCGCGCGTGCGAACTAATACTGACACACCGCCTGGCTTGCGCCCTGCTTGGCCTTTCTAGCTTCCGGTACGTCGCCCGACCCTGACACCAGACAATGCCGCGAACCTCTACTACAACCGTGACTTCCGCCGCAAGTACCCCCAAACGGATGTCATCACGCAGCAGTACCTTACCGAGCTCCTCCTCGCGAGCCCGAACGAGGACGGCACCAAGAGGTACGCGTGCCCCGCTCACCCAGCATCGCCGACGGCGAATCGTCCTCGACCGCCCTCACGCGCCCGGCCGACCTGAACTCGCCCACCGCGTTCACCGAGGTGCTCAACCAGGTGCACTCTGAGCCGCAGCATGTGTACAGCCCGACGAACATGCCGCCGTCGTTCCCGTCGAACAAGAGCCACCACATTCTGAAGGTGCAGAAGAACTCGATCCCCAAGGGCAAGGACCACTACCTGCCGATGTATGTGTTCTGCGACTCACCCAGCGACAACTTTGCGTAGGCGCCGTAGGGATCGGAATGAGTGGAGGTGTGTAGCCCAACGTCGCATCGATCCGCCATGTTCAAGTAGGTGGGAGGAGCTGATCGTAGTCTGCTGCAGCGCCTGAACCTGGTCACCGCGTTCATGACCAGCGTGGTCTCGGTGCTGCTCATCGCCGTGGCCCTGACGAACGTGTCGTTCCACGCGCCCGAGTGCAAGATCGACGTGAAGAACCTGGATATGTACGTCCCACGCATCTTACCGCAGCGTGTACGGCAAGGCGTCGTCGCACAGCGACCGCCGTACACAGGACTTTGTCGAAACGTCGATCGACCTCAATATGGATGTCTCGTCGCTGTTCACGTGGAACACCAAGCAGGTGTTTCTGAGCATCGTCAGCTCCTACACGTCGCCCAACCGCGTACGTGGACCACTGACGCAGCCCGAAAACGAGGTCGTGTTCTGGGACCGCATCGTGCGCAGCAAGCGGCAGGCCAAGGTGCGCGTGCCGAACCTGCGCAACAAGTACGGACTGCGCGAGGTCTCGCGCACCTTCCAAAACATCACCCAGATGGAGTTCAGCGTGCACTGGAACGTCATGCCGTATGTCGGCGTGATGCGCCACGGGCGCACCGACTTTACGCCGCCGGTCAGCCTCCCGCAGCCCGCCGAGGTGTCCGCCCACAAGGTCCGGCTATTGCATTACTAGTATATCACGATGTAGAGTAATGGAGACAGGACGATGCCTAGCTGAGCACCGAGAAAAACGAGCGCTTCTTCTTCGCCTTGGACGCGTCGGCAGCCGACGCCTCAGCACTGGCACCCGCACGCTTCGAAGCGGGGAGCGCCGAGGCCTGCGACGCCGGCGGCGCCTCGTCGTCGCTCGAGTCGTCACTCGAGTCGGACTCATCCGAATCGTCCTCCTCGGGCGCCTGCGGGGCTTCTGCGCCCGCGGCGGGGCGCGATTCGGGCTGCGCGCCGCTCTTCTGCTGCTCCTGCTGCGAGAAGGAGCGGCGCAGCGCGGACGGTCGCAGGTCAGATAGCTTCGTGAAGGCGCCCGACATGGTACGCCGCGATGACGCTTCCGACGCATCCGCCGCGCGACGCCCGCGCTGCGGTGTGCTCTCCATCGGGCTCTCGGGGCGCGGCGAGGGGCCCTGCACCTGCGCGCCCGACAGATTGGCGTGCGACTCGGGCTGGGAGAAGTAGTCGCGGCTCTCGTCGCTACTCTCCGAATCCTCCGCGTCGGGACGCGCGGCTGTATTAGCGGGGACGGGAGCATGGGCTAGATCACTTTCGTGCGAAGTCAATTGTGCGTCAGCCTTTGCCCTTTGTGCATTCGGAGGCAACTCACGGGAAGAGACGTCTGCCTCGCTGGGCGTGACGTTCATGCCTTTCACCATGTTCACCAGCATCTTTTGCTCCTCGCGCTCCACGGCATTCTTCCGCTGCTTCTTCGCCTTGAGTTCCGAGAGGCGCTGCTGCATCGCGTCGATCCCAACCTCGACCAGGGCCTGAACAGCGGCAGACGCCGCCGCAGTGTGCTCCTCATTCCGCGCCTCGTGCACAATCACCGTCTCGTCCTGCGCGCCCGACACATCGCCATCGCGCGCAGTGCTCACATCGGCACCACCGCTCTTAGCTGCCTGCTTTTGTGCGCGCTCCTGCTCTTTGGCGGCCTTCTTCGCGGCCTTTTCCGCACGGAAGACCTCCATCTCGGCCTTGGTGCGACGAGAGCGCTTCGGCTTCTCGGGGCTGTCCGTCTGAGACGATGGAGGAGGCTGAGACGACGGGGGCGCCGTCTGCGACGAAAGCGGCACGTCTTCATCGTCTGAGGAGGACGGCTCTTCGGCGCCCGGGCCTTCCGCCGGCGTCGAGGCCGCCTGCTCCGTGACCGGCGTCGCCTCTGCATCGTGCGCCTCGGGCGCCGGCGGCGCCTCCTGTGCAGGCTCAGCCGGCTCGGGCTCCGTCGCGGTCGCCGTCGTGTCGCCGACCTCCTGGTTCACAGGTTGCTGGTCGGCCTTGCGCTTGCGGCCGCGCTTCGCGGGCGTCGCGGGTGCCTCTTCACTCGGCTTGTCCGCGCTAAAGAACTGTGACACTTCCATGGCAGACGCCGAGTCCTCCCCTGCGCCCTGCTCTTGTTCCTGCACCTCTTCGGCACGATTCGCGCCGCGTCCACGGCGACCACGCGCCTTGGCGTGCGTAGGCTGGGCAGGTGCTGACTCTGGCTCCGCCATAGGAGCTGGACCCTCACTGGTCGTTGGCGCAGCCGCCGTGCCTACGCTGGACTCAGGCGCATCAACATGCACGGTGATCGTAGACTCACGCGCGGCATGCACCTGGAACGCACGGAAGTCCTCGCTGTCATCCAGGTCAATGTGGTGCCCGTCAGGCGCGACATAAGCTAGATGAATCGCGACATGGGACGGGATGCGGTATTTTTCCGCGACCATGCGACGCACGCTCGCCAGAGTGAATCCAGCATCAAGCACACGGTCGAAAGCTTTGCCAAACGACGTGCGGAATGCCACAATAGTCTTCCATGCAGATGCGCTGGGATCTACATCGTGGAGCGCCAGGCCAGACAGGCTGCCATCGGCATTCGCACGATTCCGTGGTTTTTTTCGCTTGTTGGAATTCGCCTGCGAGGGAGTTCCAGCAGGCTCCTGTGTCTCGTTGCGCACAGTAGTAGGCGTCGCAGGGTTCTTCCCCTTACGCTTATGGGCCGATCCGGGCGTAGTGGATGCGCCGGGGTCGGATGTCTTGCTGTGATCGTTCCCCGGTTGCATGGGCGCCACAGGCGTTGTCATCGGGGCTCGCGTCCAGATCCACAAATCCACGCGGCGGGCCCGAAACCTAATGCCACGTGACCGCGATGCGAATAGGACCGTGCGGTGGCAAGACGCGCGAAAGCTCAGACACGGGCGAGCAAAGAGCCTGTCGCGCGGTTGTCTTGTTGGTATAGGCTCCTTGAAAGAAATCCAACTGGGAATCATAAGGGGGGGCTCGATCGGACCGGGCCGATGCCCACCACATGCATCCACTGTACAGGGATTTCTATATAGCATATAGATCAAAAGTCGATCGCACGCCCTCCGTACGTCCACTCCGACTTCCAGCGAAGCGGATCCTTCTTAGGACCACCGATCTCACCCGTATCAGGGTTGGTGTCGCCGTCAAAGTCTGCACCAGGTCCCTTCAGTGCATCTGGGTGCATGTTCACGGCGTTACCTTCTTCGTCCTCGGCCACGAAGTTGGACTTGTCTGACATGAGCATATATCCACCTACTTTGGTTTTCGCGCACGAGCCGCTCGAATTCGAGCTGGTCTTCCTTGGGCAGGGGCGGAGGCCCGGCGCGCTGGAACGGCGAGTCGGAGTCCGAGCGAGCCAGAGAGGAAACAAAAAGTCCACGGCGCTGGAAAGCATAGCTAGATGGGACTCTGGACATGCCCTGTGCCACGGTGCGGATCCCCACGCCCCTCGGCACCCACGACAGCATCACGGCGCTTGACATCGTTAATTAAGGTATAGGAGTGGAGGTATCGCATCTCATAAGTCCTACAGTGCGCGTGAGGGTCTAGCACGTGGGAAGCGAGGGGAAGGCCGCGACATCGTCTGCGGCCGCCCAGTGGGCCCCATACGCCCGGCGGGACTCGCCGGTGGGTGTGCACGAGCTGCTGGCAAGCGGCTCGCCTCGGGACGGCTCAAAGCCGAGCGAGCGTCCGGCGGGCGGAGCAGGGATGAACGGCGCCGGCGCTGCTCCGCAAACGAAAGGCGCTGCCGCCGGGCCACATGGACATTTTCCTGGTCGTGGGCCGGCTCCCGCGGCGCAGGCTCTCTAGGTTTAGACGGCCCAGGGACCAGCTGAGGCGCCTCATATGCGTCGTCCTCCTGCGCAGGCTTCGAGAGTTCCTCAAGAGGCACTCGCGTGACACGCTTGAGGAAAGGAGAGGGACGATCGTCCTCGTGAACCAGGTGCCACTGCGGATCCCTGGATAAGAAGTGCGGCGAAGCGTTTTCGGGTGCAGTGGCTGCAACGGACTTCGACTTCTCGGGTGTATCAAGGCCCGCGAGGACCCGAGACGGCATCGGCGAGGCCGTCTCGGTCTCGGGCGCGCTTTGGATCCGCCACATGGTCGATGCGTCTTTCATCGAGCAGTCCGACAGATCGGCCTTGATCTCCAGATGGCGTAGGTGCGCGAGCGCAGACACCGGCGGGGCGCTCGGCTCCTCCGCCTCCTGGTCCACCCATTCGTCCGACGGAGGCACGTCGGGCAGTTTCTGCGAACGCGGTGTCCCAAGGCTCAGTGCGCCTTCCGCAATGCGCGTGCGCAAATCCTCATCCGCCTCGCGCCCACGCGACGTACGGCGGGGCGCGCGCAAGCCGGCACGCGGCGGAAGTCGACCCGCCATTGCGAGCGGGTCGCTTGAGCGCCGCGTCGACGTTTCTTCGCGCGAGGCTACCTGCGCTTGGAGCGCAGCAATCTGGGCATCTTTCTCTGCCAAGGCTTCCTGCAGCTGGGCTCGCTCACCATGGTACCATTGCTCGTAGCGCTGAGAAAGTTCGGTCTGCATGGCAGTGCACGTTTCCTCGCGGTGCTGCAGCTCCTGATGCCGCTCTTCGAGCATCCGTTCGTGCTCCGCAAGCTGCTGTTTGTTCGTGCTGTGTTCCAGCTCGGCCTCGAGTTGGTGCAGGGCCTTCTCGCGTGCCTCGAGTTGCGCCGCCTGCGACTCGACGCGCTCCTTTTCCAGTTGCACCTTACGATGGAGCTGAGCCAGCTCGTGCATCCGGCATGCCCACTTCATCTGCCGGATTTGAAGGAGCTGCCGAGTGGTCGGACGTCGCCGGTGGTCGAGCTGCAGCATGGCATTGACTGTGTCCTGCAGGTCGCGTGAGTAGGGCCGTGGCAGCGAAGGGACGACGCCCTGTTTGATCTTGCGCGTGAGTTCGGCCTGGTTCGCGGCATCGAACGGGGGCGAAAGGGCGCACAACTCGTAAACAATGCAGCCCAAGGCCCAAATATCCGACTTGATATCGTACTGTTGCCCTGACGCCAGCTCGGGGCTCATATAGTAGGGTGTGCCAACATACGTGTTGGCAAACGTCTGCGCGGCAATTTGTTTGCTGAGTCCAAAGTCTCCCAGCTTCACGTTTTGATCCACGTCCAAAAACACATTCTCCGGCTTCAAGTCGCGATGAAGGATGGCATGAGCCGTGGCTCGTGAGGTACCCACAGCAGTGTTGGCCGGTGCGCGGTAATGACACGCCTCGAGTGCGGCTGTCATTTGCGCAAAATAGGCCCAAATGGTATCTTCTGGCAGATGCGTGCGTGTACGCCGGCATCGTTTGATGATGGCTCCGAGGTCGCCTCCCTCACATAATTCCATGACGATGTAGAGAACGCTGTGTGAGCGCTGGAACTTACCCGTTCTCGGTATCAACGTAGCGTTCTTCGTATCGCACCACGTTCTCGTGGTGTAATGTCCGAAGAATGTTGACTTCAGACACAATGTGCTTACGGTCGCGCTCACTCATGCGTTCAAAGTTAAGCTCCTTGCGTGCAAACAGCGCGCCGTCCGATTTCCGCCGAACCTTGCGGATGACACCGAAAGTGCCACTTCCAATAATATCCAGTGGTTCATATCCTTCCAACACATATGCCGACGCGGTCGACGACCGGCGGTCCGCAGACCCGCTTGCCGCGCTACGCATGCCCTCGATAACGAGCAACCAACACACACCCCAGCGTAGGTGTTACTTTCCCCACGTGGAAATGTCACGTGACGGTGTTTATCACGCGCAGAGGATCGGCGTTTGGGCGCCGATTAGCTGCGTCGGCTGGCCGATCAGGTGCAACAGCTGCACAAATAATACTCGACGCACCGACGGTGTTTGTGCACCCTCCCTTCGCTAACACGCGTCGAGCATTACTATAACGCGCGCACTGGGGACGTTTGACGTGGTATAGTGCCGCTTCAAATTGCGGGTAGGACAGAACGCGATGGATGATTATTCGCAGAGCGAATGGTCGCGTTTTGCGAAAGAAGGCGGGATCGGCATATGCATGGTCCAGGCAGACTGCGTCGATGATGGCAGCGGCTTGCTTACCTGTAAACAAGGCGATCGTATCACTGCCTTGTGCCAAATGTCCGCCGCGCCCGGCACGACAGAAACCGGAAATTATATTTGGGTAGGTCTTGAAACTCATGCAGGCTTTCCTGAATGGGAACCTGGGCTTCGTGCCGCTCGAGAATGTCGTACCCGAACAATCTTTAGCCGCAACTGGTACAATTGGTCGTGACGAGGCAGGTGAAGCCCAAATCAAGTCTTTGTTGTCCTTGCAACTTACACCCGGGATGAAACTGGTCAAGTTCTCCTTGGAAGCAAGCCCCCTAATATCTCGGCCAAACGTGCAGGAAAGAGTCGCTGATATCAATGTTTCTGATACATTGCAGCCAATTGCTCAAGATAAAGAGCTTGCTACGCCGGTTATTTCGCAGTTCACTCAAGAACAGCTCGCAACGCCGCGCGCGACGAGTAGTACGCGTACTTCCCCCCAAAAGGCGACGGACACACCAGAGATGAACAACGTGTCTCCATCCATCTCACCCAGCAAGGAGCGCCATGCACGTGCCATGGGCCTAGATCCTGCCGCAGAGCTCAACGATTCTTCCCCGGGGCTGGCAATATCAGGAGAAGCTCCTCAATTCCGCTCGACACCGTCAAGGTCTCAGTATCGACCAGGTTCGGTACGAACAAGCCTGTTGCTCCAGCAGAGTGCTGAGCCAGAGGAGAATAAGGAAGTATGGAGCGATTGGGTAAAGAGCCGCGACCCTACTATGTCAATTTATGATGCCTACTTCCGACCTTCCATGTACCTCAGTGGTGTAGAGCTGGACGATGCCACAAAATCAGCCAGGCTCATACCACAGGACGGTGTGCAGGATACGCCATCGGAGTACGAGGCCAATTTCGACATCAGTATCGAGAGCACCGGATCCAACGGCTACCAACGTGGTGTCGACACAATCCTTCCCCCGGTCCAAGGGTCGACTGAAAACCGTCTTTTGGATGGAACTTGGAGCGAGAGCGCAGACACTTCCTCGATACCAACAACATCACAGCGGGCTTCGACAAGCTCCTATACGCCAAGTAGTGCAGGCGTGCCAATCGCGAACATGGAGGATATGCATCAAAGTCGTTCATCCGAAATGACAAACTACCGCACGGTTACGCCCCAGGATTCTCTTCATCCTAAACATGGATACCAAGACGGTTTCGACACACGATTGAGTCCGCAAAGTACGGATAGGTACGCTCGGTCAAGGTCGTCCAACTACAGCGGTCTGTCCCAGGAGCTAGGCGCAACGAAGATTTCGCCCCCCAGGAGTCTGATAACAAGGTCACCCCAACGTCGCATGCAGCAGCCGCATCGCACGAGTGAAGATCGATACGATGCACAAAGTATGGGGACGTCAAGGGCGTCGAGTAGCTTTCTAGGCTCTCCGCTTACCAAGCGCTCTCTTGATTGCTCTGTGAGCCCCAGCAGCAGCGACGCGGCGCTGTTCCAGCGCTGGACGACTCTGCTCACAGACCGTAATGGAGGCTCGCGAGCATTGAAAAAAGCTCGACAGCTCGTCGAGATCGGCGTACCGACTGCACTTCGTGGACGTGTATGGCTGCTACTCGCAGAGAAAAACATGCAGGCGAAACGGGGGGTGTTTCAAGAGCTGTGTGAACGCTCGCAAGAATCCATTACAAATACAGACCTTTACCCCTTTTCCAAACTCATCGAGCACGACTTGGATAACTGCTTCCCCCTGCGCAAGCCATTTTTAGGCTTGGAGGGTTCGACTCGAGACGACATCAGACTGATTTTGCATGCATTTGCCTTCCACAATGCCGAGGTGGGCTACACAGAAGGCATGTGTCTCATCGTGGGCTTGCTCCTGACGCATGTGTGTGTTGAAGACGCATTTTGGCTTCTCGATGCAGTTGTCTCTCATTATGGCATGCAAGGCTGCTATGTCGGTAACATGGAGCAGCTGCACGTCGACAATGCAGTTGTTGACGAGCTGCTGCGCCTTTCTGATGAATCACTGCATCAACGGCTCAAGGATTTGCACATTGAGCCGATCATGTTCCTTCCGGGGTGGGTGTTGCCTCTCTTTGTTCGAACGCTCCCGTGGCCGACTCTGCTGAGATTCTGGGATCACTTCTTATGTCATGGATACACTCATGTCCTACGTACCGCGGTGGCCATCATCCGCCTGTCGCGCCCTACGCTGCTCAACTCTCGCCTGTGTCCCGGACGAGCGGAAACGCTGCACCATTTGGTGTTTGTGGCCTCGCCTCCACTCTCACCGGACAGTGTGCTGGAACATGCGCGTGAAGTGCCGATCACAGACAAAGAGTTGACCAAGATGCAGCGCAATGCCACCAAACTGGTGCGGCAGAACGGACCAACAACGCTTCCCATCGAATCGCAAGATACTCAGCGTCCAAGCGCTTTGCAGGGCAAGCCCGTATCTCGCGGTACCATCCGACTGTTGGCCGGTCGTAGGAAAACTCGCACGTAACTAATGGGTCTGCAGCTGGCTGCAATGGTAAATTATATACTTGGATGCAGGACGCGTACCGTGCGGTCAAAGCCGCAGCTCGCGACTCGTTGATCAGGGAGGACTGCGACGCCCTTGATAACCGTGTTGCCTCCACGCACCCAGGCGGCGGCCGTAGCCGCGTCGCGTGCCCTGCTCGATTTAGACTCGATATTGTGGCGGAGCCCGTGACACAGTACTCTGGCCTTGATTTCTCCGCTGAGCGCGACCAGACGGAGGACACCGTCTTCACCCGTAACCCATGCCGCATCGCCGTCAGGGCACCAGGCATGGCGGGGATGCGAGAACGTGGACGATGGCGCCTCTGTCCAAAGAGTCAGGCGGCGATAGGAAGAAAAGAGGGGAAGGATCAGGAGTCGTGAAAGTGTGTCGCCCATGGTGAGCTCGCTCATCCCACTCGGGCGCTCGGCGGACGCCTGGCGCTGCATGGCAGCATGGTCACCGGTCTGAGCACACACAAAGTCGCCAGTTGGGTGGAGCGAGAGGTCCAGCAGGGAGTAACCCGCGTAGTGGTCGTCCGGATCCGGATTCGTGTTGTACTGGACCACGGTGAAGTCGGGTGAGGCGCTCTCCTCGAGATCAGGAGCAGGTAAAGCAAGGTACGATAGATCCACATTCCCGCGCTCGGTGAAGATGAGCCACGGGCGACAAGATGCGCCCAACTCTTTGCCCGGGGCGGGTGGTGCGGCGGGGCCAGGCACGAAGACGAGCGCCTCAGGATTTGCGCGCAGCGATACCTGGTGGACCAAGGAGTAGGAGGCCGAATTGTCTTCCATATGCAGTCGGTACACGGAGACTTTTTTGTCATATCCTGCACTGGCGAGATACGAGCCGCACGGGCTGTGTGCCACACGCACCACAAAGCGCGAATGGTCCTTCAGGGTTTGTACTGGAAGGTCTGAATGCTGGGTCAGCGAAGCACGTACCAGGTCCCAGATCACTACCCGTCCGTCCATGCCCGCTGATGCGACGTAGCGCGCATGCTTCGGATTTTGCGACAAGTCAAGCACAGCCGAGTCATGGCCCACGGCACCAGTCGGCGTCGGACGCGTCGGCTTGTCGAGGATCGTGAGCACTTCGCCTGTGACTGGGTCGCTGAATACGATCAGTTTGTCGGCACCGGTTGTAGCGATTCCCTGTCTCCATGGCCGACTCGATCCGCCATCCACCGGGATGTGCACCGGATGGATCGAGAGCAAGTTGGAGTAATGCAAGTGCTCGATGGTCTTCTCAAGCGAGTATGAGCTAGGCGTATTCTTGCCGGCGTCGGAAATCACACTGTCAAGCGTATCTGGCGCAGCTTCTTGGAGCTGGAGCCGCGACAGGGCCTGAGCGGAAGCGATCGATTGTCCCTGCTCGACCAGGGTCCGTAGATCCCGTGGTACATCCTTGTACTGCTCGGTGGTCAGCTCATTGCGTCCGATCGCCTGCTTCAGTGCATCCAGTGCACGATGATGACCTTGGTGCGCGAGGTACCGCGCGACGATTTCGTCGCAGACTTCGGTGAGGGCGTCGCGCTCCATCCTCGGCAGAAAGAAGCACGGACCAAATTTGGCCCATTTGGCGAGTGGAGGTCGTTCGTCATGCCACTAGTCCAGTCGGAAGAGGTGCGCGGGGCGCTGGCGAACAAGCTGCGCAGTGTGCGGTCCGAAGAGACGCCTACCGCCCCCGTGCCTGCGCCCACTGCGCCCGGGCCAAGAAACCCTTTTGAAGGTGCCACTGAGCCTGTTGTGGTGACACAGCCCGAATTTTCCGAGAACTTGCCGCGTAAGCGCATCATCTCGCAGGGGGACCTCGAGCAGTTCCACCGCTCGCCTGCGTTCCATGAGCTGTTAGGCCTAATCCAGACGTGCAATGGCAGTGTGCGTGATCGCAAGCTTACGGAGCCGATCGACGAGAGTGAGGTGCGTCGCTTTGCTAACGCAGCCGGTGAGTGCCATCCTCGCTGTCCTGGACCGTGTGCAGCAGCTGGTCGATGAGACACCGCGCGACACGGACTCGGCGTCGACGTCTCGATTCGGGAATCCTGCATTCCGCGTGCTCTACGAGAAAATCGTGAGCACCACCGACGCGCTCCTTCGGACGCTGCCAGGGCTCGAGGCCGACCAACGTGCGCGTGCTCGGCAGGAGCTCGCGGTGTACTTTTACGAAAGCTGGGGCAACGCAAAGCGCATTGACTACGGCAGCGGGATGGAGCTCAACTTTGTGTGCTGGCTCCTGCTGCTCGTGAAGCTCGGCGTGCTGCAGCTGCCACGCGACGCCCCTGCGATGGTCCTGCGGGTCTTTTGGCGGTACATCGAGATTATGCGGGTGATCCAGGCCACATACTGGCTGGAACCAGCGGGGAGCCATGGCGTTTGGGGCCTGGACGACTACCACTTCCTGCCTTTCCTTTGGGGCGCCGCGCAGCTGATGGACCATGCGTACCTTCGGCCCAAGTCGATCCACGACAATGAGATTGTGGACGAGTGCGCGAAAGACTATATGTACTTTGCGTGCATCCAGTCTATCAACGCGATCAAGACCGAGTCTCTGCGGTGGCACTCGCCGATGCTCGACGACATTTCCAGCGTGCGGTCCTGGAGTAAGGTCAACGAGGGAATGGTGAAGATGTACCGCGCCGAGGTCCTGCTCAAGCTGCCCATCGCCCAGCACATCTTCTTTGGGTCGCTCCTCGACTTTGGCGCTCCCGACACGCATCCCGAGCTGGTCGAGGAAGACGAGCACGGGCACCGCTTCCATACAGGGGGCGCACACGGGCATGCAGCGCATGGGCATGGCGAAGGGCAGGCTGCAGGCTGGGGCGACTGCTGTGGCATTCCCATCCCCAGCGCTTTTGCTGCCGCAGAACAGTCCAAAGGCGCTCCAGCGCGCACACCCATCCGCCGTGTACCATTTGACTAGGAATGATCATATCGTCATTAGAAAACTAAAAAACAACGTCATGGGGGACAACACTCTATGCATATTTGGCGTAGGGTCATCAACTGGATTGGTCCATATTTTTACTGGATGTTGAGGACAGTGCCGTCAGTGCCGTTAGGCGAGGCCGTGATGAAGTTGTCCTGCACGTCCAGCGAGTAGGGGTTCTTGCCACCAATGCGGCCCACCAGAGTGAGCGACTTCTTGTCCTCGTCGAACTGCCAGAACTGGGCCATCTGAGAAGAGTCGTCCGACTTGGAGCAGTCGTCCGTCTTCAGGTGCTGGTTCGCCTGAGCCAGAGCGTTGACGCGCACACAGGTCTTCTGGGCAGCGTCAGCGGGCGAGAGGAGACCGTAGTGGGTCGAGCCCGAGGACTCGACGTCCATCGCGGACGACTTGCACTCAGTGAAGATCACGTCGACGGCGTTCGAGCCAGTGACAAGCTCCTTGTCGTCGGAGAACTGGACAGCCGAGGGCTTGCCGTCCTTAGGGCTCACCTGCAGGCTGCCCTTCTTGGTGAAGTCGGTGCAGTTGATGCTGCGCACAATCTTCTGGTTGGGGGCGGCAGCAGCCTGCTGGGGCTGGGCGACAGGGCCGCTCGAGGCCGGCGCGTCCGACGAGGGGGCGGGCGCCGGGGCCGACTCCGAGGCCGGGGGAGCAGGCGCCGACGAGGCCGGCTCAGCAGCAGGAGCAGGCGACGACGAGGCCGGCTCGGAAGCAGGGGCGGGCGACGACGGCGCGGGAGCACCCTGCGCAACGGCGACGGCAACAAGGGCGAAGAGGGACAGGACACGAGTGTTGAAGAACATGAGGGATAGGTGTTGGTTGTGGCGGTGGCCCGGGTACCACTATTATATCTGTTGCCCCGCGCCCCACTGCATCGGCACCCGTTGTGTCAAGATTTGTTCACATGTACGGATTGTGCAGCTGCAGCCTTGGCAAGGGCTTCTCATTTGTCTAGCGGCCCTTTTTCCTTTCCGAGTTGAGAGAACAAAACCTATATTTGTCAGAATCATTTCGATCACCGGACCTATCACGTGTGCCGACGCGACAGGCAGTGCTAGGACTCGCCGCAGCACGAGGTCCTCCATGCCCGCCGGCCAGTTGGTCGCACCGTCGCAGACAGAGGACGCGTTCGTGCACAAGGCGCTTCGGAGCGCCGCGCTCCGCGCGGATGGGCGAAGGTTTGCTCAGGCACGGCCGGTGAACATCTCATTCGGCGAGCAGCTCGGCTCATGCGAAGTGTCCATGGGCAACACAGTGTACGTGGAAAGCTCACCCCAGTGTCCTCGCGTCAGTTGATGCCACTGTTGTGCCCCCGCGCGACGAACGGCCTTATGAAGGCATGCTGAACATTAATACGGACATGACGCCGATGGCCGGAATGGAGTACGATGCAGGCGGCGTCGCTGGCGCTACCGAATCGCGTGAACGTGAAGCGCTGTTTGATCGCATGATGGAACGCGCGTTGCGGTACACCGAGGCGATTGACCGCGAGGCACTGTGCATCATCGCTGGAAAGAAGGTGTGGTGCATCAACTTGACCATCCATCTAATGTCCGACGAAGGTGCTGCGTTTGACGCTGCTGTGCTTGCCAGTCTCCTAGCGTTGCGTCATTTTCGCCGCCCGGATGTGACCATCGCAGACGGCAACGTCGTTGTTCATTCGCCAGATGAGCGCGTGCCCGTGCCACTTGCGTGCCATCATGTCCCGCTTTGTGTGACATACGCCGTTTTTCTGCTCCGGCCGGAGAGCGATGAAGAGCGCAGTCTACTTCTCGCTCAGTCGCGTGCGCCTGACGTTGAGGGTGAGATGGAGGTCGATGAGGCACCCACAGATGTGCCGGTGGCTCTCGTGGATCCCTCTCTCTTGGAGCAAACGTTGGCAGACACTAGCATCACTTTTGTCGTCAATGCGCAGCGCGAAGTCTGTGTCTTGGACAAAGCTGGTGGCGCACCACTGCCATACCAGATGATCCTCACGCTTCTTGGAGATGCATCGAAGCGCGCTACGGAGCTTGCTGGTCTCGTTGAAAAGGCCCTCGCAGACGACGCCAGTCGACGGATTGTGTCTGTAGAGTAGAAAGATACCCTTTACCTCCACATGAGCGGAGCAGCGCCTGCGGAGGCGTCAGGCACTTGGTCGGTGCAGACGGCCCCGCTGCCTATCGGGGACCCGCTGAGTGGGGCAGACCAAGTCGAAGTCCCGCCTTTCGGGCCGCGTCCACAATACCTGCAGTCAAGTCAGGCGCGCCATTGGATGTTCAGCGCGGAGGAACTCGCGCAACTTCGCTCTCAGGCGAACCAACAAGCTGCCGAAACGTTGAAGCAGTATGCGAGCGACGACAAAGTATGTCGCAAGCTGATACAGGAACTCGTGCCTACCATACTCAGCGTGGAAGAAGAGCTGGCCATCATTCGCTTCTATCTGCTGCGCATCGGGCGACTTGTGCGCGCTTTTCATCTACCCTCGCTGGTCGAGTCTACAGCCATGACGCTCATGAAACGTTTCTACTTGCGCAATTCGTGCATGCAGTTCCATCCGAAGCTTATTATGTACGTGTTTGTGCTTATCCAGGCTCACAAGCATCTACCTCGCATCCAAGGCGGAAAACTATCCCCTCTCGCTGTCCAAGTTTTGTGCCCAAGTCAACGAGGGCAGTGCTGGGAAGCAGGCGCCGACCGCGCCATCTGCAGCACGCGGAGATGTTTCGGAAAGTATCATCAGGGACCTCGAGTTCGGTATGGTACAGAGCCTGGATTTTGAACTGGGCGTCCACGGAGCTCACCGTGCCTTGTACGGGCTCATCCTCGACTTTCAGACGCTGGAAAACCCCCTCTCGCGCGACGACTTGGTCGCATTTGCAGCTGCAGTCCAGGTATTTGTGCAGTGTGCACGATTGACTGACGCGGAGTTCATCTATGCGCCTCCGCACATCGCACTGGCTGCCTGTTGGATGTGCGAGGCGAAAGGGTCGTCTGCGGTCGTGTCTGGAAAAACCATCGTGCAAAAGTGGATTGCGGCAAAGGAAAAAGCTGCAATCTCGACGCAACTGGCCCGCCATGGAGAGCGCACAACTTGGCGAAACAAGAAGCGCGCACTGGACCAATCCAAAGATACCTCCCAGGCGGCAAGTGAAGCCTCTGAATTGGACACGCCCATGGACTACCAGATCGAGGACTTGAAGAAGAGTGGCGCACTACTTCCCAGTGCAGAAATGGAACAAATTCTCGACGAGATTGCCGGGCAGATCCGGGGGGTTGCGCCAGGGACGCCGCCGGGTGCGCCGCTTAAACCTCAGATCGACATGGAGCAAGTAAAGAGAATTGACCTCACTCTCCGCGCATGTCTCAGTCTTTTCGAAAAGGGACAAAGCTCTGCTACTCGCAAACGAAGTGCGCAGGAGGAGGGAGGCTCTACGAAGCGGCAGCGCACGGACGCATCGGTGGATAGCGACGACGACCTATAGTTCCCTCCACATTACATGGCCGAGCAGGCGGACGCGAAGCATGACGGCGCGCGGCGTCCGATCGAGCGTCTCGATCCCGATGTCGTGAACCGCATCGCGGCAGGCGAGGTATGAGTGTGACTTACGTAGATTATCCATCGCCCATCGAATGCGCTCAAGGAGCTTTTGGAGAACAGCTTGGACGCCGGCGCGACCCTAATTAAAATCACCCTGCAGGATGGCGGGCTCAAGATGCTGCAGATCCAGGATAACGGAAAGGGAATACCTGTCGAAGATATGCCACTGCTATGTGAGCGGTTTGCCACGTCTAAGCTGCGCAAGTTTTCCGACCTCGAGTCGATGTCCACGTTTGGTTTCCGTGGGGAGGCCTTGGCCAGCATTAGTTTTGTCTCTGCGTCGGTTACAGCAGTGAGCAAAACGCGCAGCGAGGAGTTTGCATACACGTATGTGTTGCCACTAATGCAGTGCATCCTATTTTGCAGGGGCGCTTCAGCCGCCGGCCGCCGGGCAGGAAGCTCGACCCAAACCGTGCGCAGGGACAGATGGGACGACCATCACGGCTCAGGACCTCTTTTTTAATGCGCCACAGCGCAGAAACGTTTTCAAATCGCCATCAGAAGAGTACAATCGTGCTTTGGATGTCGCAGCCAAATACGCCATTCACTATGGTGGTCAAGGCGTCGGCATATCAGTCAAGAAAGTACGTCGTGCACTGACCCAGGTGGGATCCTCCTCGTTGGACCTGAATACGCCGTGTAATCCGAGACAGTCTACGTTGGACGTGATTCGTAACGTGCATGGCGCAACATTGACTCGCGACCTAATGCATCTTTCCCCGCTTCAACTCGACAAGCTTGGGTGCACCGTGGAGGGGTGGGTCAGCAATGCGAACTGGGTGTCCAAGAAAACCACGTTCCTGTGCTTCATCAACAACCGGCTGGTGGAGTGTCCTGGTCTGAAGCGATCCTTGGAGACGATGTACTCCATGCTCCTTCCCAAAGGGCGCCATCCCTGGATGTATCTATCGCTGAAAATTGCACCCAACCGGATCGACGTCAATGTGCATCCGACCAAGCAGGAGGTCCATTTTCTCGACGAAGACGAAATCGTCGAGCGCATCACGGCATATACCCAAGACATTGTGTCCCAACACAGCTCTTGCCGGATCTTCTCCACGGGCCCAGCATTAGGCGTTGCTACGTCCGAAAACACTGTGCAAGGTATGTGGTGCACATTGACCCAGTTCTTGGCCCACGCCAACGAAGTGCGGACCCACGTCATTTGGTGCGGGTGGACCATCAGGCACAGTCTTTGGACGGTATGATGACGACGGAAGCACCATCGCCGCAGCGTACACAAGCCGATCGGATTCCCGAAGCTCCTTGTGATTTAACGAGCATTCAAGAGTTGCGCACTGCGGTATACCTCTCTCGACATGTCCCGCTCTCCGAAGTCGTGCAAAATCACAAGTTTGTGGGAGTTGTGGACCTGGAACAAGGACGGTCTCTGGTCCAACATGGCACGCAACTCTACCTGGTAAACCATGCAGCCATCATCGAAGCTTTTGCGTATCAGCTTGCGCTGCGTCAGTTCGCCGCCTTTACTCCCGTGCGCCTCGACCCTGCACCCTCACTGCACGAGATTATTGGCCTCGGATTTGATGCTGAGGACGCGGAAGCCAAAGCGCACTTGTCACGCGAGACGGTCGTGTCGAAGATCTATGATACCCTAATGGCACGCACTGAAATGCTCGACGAGTATTTTGCTATCCGTCTGAATCCGGATCAAGGCACGATCGAGACAATGCCGGCGCTTCTCCCTCATCATGGCACTACGGGTCTGGTGCTCGAGCGGCTGCCTGCCTTCTTTTTCCGCCTGGGTCCGCAGGTGGACTGGGTGCAGGAAAAGGCGTGTTTGGATGGGATCTGCCGCGAACTGGCCTATGCGCATGTGCCAGCCTCGGTTGGTCGGACGGCTGGCGAGCACGACGATGCATGGGCGATCCAGCATGTCTGGTTTGCCAATCTGCTGGGCTCACGCGGCCGCATGCTAGTACCAAAGTCGCTGGCTACGCACGACTTTGTCCAGATTGCCAGTCTCCCGGACCTGTACCGTGTATTTGAACGATGCTAGTTCATTTCTGGGTATATGTACAATTACTTGTGGCCCGCACCCACGTCGAAAACGCTCAACAGTGCGAAACATGCATAAAATAGACCGACAGGATAAGCCACCAAGAAGCGTTGATTGTGCATGCCCAAGATGGAGACGAAAATGCCGGAGGCTGCGGTACAACACCAGAGGATAAACAGCGGCGACACGATGTACCCGAACATACTGTTAAGGCGGATGAAGACGTTAAGGCCACTCAGCAGACACAGCGGCAGCAGGCAGTAGCCGAGCACACTGGTGACGCGCGACGCGTCGATCCCTCCTTCGGACATGAGGTTCAGCAGGAAATAGATTGACAGCACGCCCATGAGTCCGACGCCATACACGTATCCGAACTGCGACTTTCCCGCCTGTATTAGTGTGCCCACGCACCAGTAGCAGGAGCATGCCGAACACAAAGCAAAACAAGAGCGGCCCGGCGAGGTCCGTGTCGTCCATCATGTGGGCATCCTTGGGGTGATCCGGCGAGAACTTGTGAAACGGATTGAGCACGGCGAGTGACTTGTCCCAGACATGGGGCAGGTTGATGTCCAGCTCTTCCATTAGCGACGGCTCGCCCGGGAGACCGCCGGTGCCAAACGCGTTCAACCAATCCATGCTCATCC
The DNA here is from genome assembly GCA_029542945.1 of Malassezia obtusa. NCBI lineage: Eukaryota > Fungi > Basidiomycota > Malasseziomycetes > Malasseziales > Malasseziaceae > Malassezia > Malassezia obtusa. Next base: position 347,921 of record CP119942.1, on the reverse strand, counting down.
TGGCGGGAGACGAGAGTCGGTCAGCTGACTCAGCATTGGGGCACGGCCGTCCGGCAAAAACTTTTTTTGTTCGTGCCACATTTGAGCGGGGTGCCATGCCGCAGAACGAGTACATCGAAGAGCACATCAAGCGCCATGGACGGCGCCTGGATCATGAGGAGCGCATGCGCAAGAAGGAGGCGCGTAGCGCACACCGCGCCTCAGCCGTGGCTCAGAAGACCGTGGGTCTCAAGGCCAAGATGCTGAACAAGAAGCGCCGTGCTGAGAAGGTCCAAATGAAGAAGACGCTCAAGCAGCACGAGGAGCGCGACGTGAAGAAGTCTGCGGCGCCGAGCGACCCCGATACGGCGTTGCCCGCCTACCTGCTGGACCGCGAGGGCCAAAAGGACGCCAAGGCACTTTCGAGTGCCGTCAAGGAGCGCCGCAAGGACAAGGCTGCTCGGTACAATGTGCCCCTGCCCCAAGTGCGTGGCATTGCAGACGACGAGGCCTTCAAGGTGGTCAAGACTGGCAAGCGCAAGCAGAATGGCTGGAAGCGTATGGTCACGAAGGCGACGTTTGTTGGCGACAATTTCACGCGCAAGCCGCCCAAGCTCGAGCGCTTCATTCGTCCGATGGGCCTGCGTTTCAAGAAGGCGCACATCACGCACCCCGACCTCAAGGCGACGTTCCAGCTGCCGATCATCGGCGTGAAGAAGAACCCCCAGTCGCCTACATACACGCAGCTGGGTGTGCTTACCAAGGGTACGATCATCGAGGTGAATGTATCGGACCTGGGTATGGTCACGTCCGGCGGCAAGGTCGTCTGGGGCAAGTATGCGCAGGTGACCAACAATCCGGAGAACGACGGCTGTGTGAACGGCGTGCTGCTTCTTTCGTCGTAGTTGGGGCGCATATGTATGTATCATAGACACTCTCTACATGAATCCATCGACACTGAGCTGCATCGCGATTTGCAGTTGCTCTTCTTCAGGCAGGGAATCAAAGTTTTCGGGGAGACCCTCGATGGGACGCGACTCGGTGTCCTGCAATGCTTCGCCGAGCGCGCTTTCTTCGACAGGCGACTCAGCAGGGGACTCGGCAGGCTCGGGCGACGCTGCAGACTCGGCAGGCTCGGCGGGCGCGGCGGACGTCGTGTCTTCGGGCGGCGCGGGGCGTGTTTCGTGACCCGTCTCGGGAGCGCGCCTGCGATACATACGGTCGGTTCGAAAGGCCTGTCGGAATGCCTTGGTCAAGTTCTCTACCTTGACCTCACCCATGCCTGGCAGCATCGAGAACTTTTCGGGCGGAGCGCGTGCCATGTCGGCGAGTGACTGGGTGAGTCTCGGTAAGACGTACTCCCATGTGTGTAGATAGGGTCATAACGTCGGTTTTGTTGATTCCACGTACGCTCGTAAGCACCGACGCCAGCTGGCTTGCGTAGGTATCCCCGACGCGCGTCCTAATCAGATCGGGTGGGCGTTGCTCAAAGGCTTTGTACGTTTCCAAGTACCGTCCGGCTTCTTCTTGTCTGTGTCAAAGGCTGCACGTACGTCCAAGCCACGAGCAAGACCATGCGATTAATCAGGGCGATCTTCGTAAGCTCTTTGATGGCCTGCTGATGGTCGGACTAGGTCAGAACATGCTCGACGTACGACGTCACAGAGCACCAGTAGGATGCGCAGGGTATACATGTGTGCGAGTTTCTGGATGCGCATGTGGATGTACTCCGGGTGCAGGCGGAAGTAGCGCAGGCTGTGTGAGTCATGGCGCGTACCTCAGGAAGAGCACACCGCTGGACAGGCCGACCTGGTAATCGGGCACGATGTCGGCGTATTCCCAAGCCACGCCTTTGATGAACTGCAGGATGGGGTTTCCACGCTGGCAGCTGTTGACCAAGATTGCGTTTGACGATGCATGTGCGCCACGGATCAGCGGGTGCGGCCGGGCGCGCGCTGGGCTGGCTTCGCCTTCGCGCGCCTGCGCCATGCCGCCACGTTCGGACCTCCACTTGCGCCGCGGAGGAGGTGGCGTGGTTTCTGCACGCTGAGTAAACGAATTTTGAGGGTGCGTGCGCCGTGCTAATTCTTCCTACCGACCTTCACAGCGATCCGTGTTTGATCCTACCATGCCTGGAATCTATGCTGTGGCAGCCGCCGTGCTTGTCGGTGTGCTGACGCTGTATTTCCTTCGGGGATTGATCTTCTCCGGAGGCGAGTCCAAGCAGGATGAAAGCGGTGCGCTGCAGGACGAGAGCAATTTTGTGCAGCGCATGGCGGACCAGGTAGGTCGGGTGGAGTCTCATGCAGAAAAAACGTCTGGTCGTCTTCTTTGGCTCGCAGACCGGCACGGCTGAGGAATATGCCATCCGTATCGCCCGCGAGGCCAAGGAGCGCTACGGTGTCGGTGTGCTGGTGCTCGATCTCCAGGACGAGGAGATGGATAAGCTCGACCAGCTGCCTGAGGATTCGGTCGCGATTTTCGTCATGGCCACGTACGGCGAGGGTGAGCCGACGGACAATGCGGTCGAGTTCATGGAGTTCCTGCGTTCGCCCGACGTGGCCTTCTCTGAGAACTCGACGTTGGGCAACCTGCACTACATTGCGCTCGGTTTGGGCAACAAGACGTATGAGATGTACAACGAGACGATCAAGCAGCTCGACGAGCGCATGCAGGAGCTTGGTGCGCACCGCCTTGGGTCTGTGGGTATGTGCGACGACGATGCGAGTATCGAGGAGGACTACCTGGCGTGGAAGGACCCCGTCTTTGAGCAGCTGGCCAACCACATGAACCTCGAGGAGGGCAACACGGGCGAGGTGTCTGACTTTATGGTCACCGAGGTCGCTGACGTCGCCGACCCCGCGCGCGTGTATCTCGGCGAGCACCACCCGCGCGCGCTTTCAGGCGTGAAGGGCAGCCACGACGCTCGCAACCCCTACCCGGCGCCTGTCATGCGCACGAACGAGCTGTTTTCAGAGGGCATCGCGAGCCGGTCGTGTGTGCACATGGAGTTTGACATCAAGGGCTCCGGTGTGACGTACCAGCATGGTGACCACGTCGCCGTGTGGCCGGTGAACCCTGAGCCGCAGGTTGAGCGCATGCTAGCGGTGCTGGGCCTGCTGGAGAAGCGCGACACGGTGGTGAACATCAAGTCGCTGGACCCCGCGCTGGCTAAGGTGCCGTTCCCCCAGCCGACGACCTACGAGGCGATCCTCCGATACTACCTGGACGTGAACGCCGATGCCAGCCGCCAGGCGCTCATCAACTTCTTGCCCTATGCGCCGAACCCTACCGCGCGCGAGCAGCTCGAGCGCCTGAGCCAGGACAAGGAGGTTTTCCAGTCAAGCGTGTCTGAGTACGGCTACAAGCTGGGGCAGGTGCTGCAGCTCGTGGCGGGCGACTCGATCCGCGACGAGGACATCGCGTCGTCGACGGCGTGGGCGATTCCGTTCGACCGTGTGATTACGAGTGTGTCGCGCCTGTCGCCGCGATACTACTCGATCTCGTCGAGCCCCAAGCTGTCGCCCGACCGTATCCATGTGACGGTTGTGGTGCTGCGCTACACGCCGCCCAAGGCGGGCTCGGACGTGTTTGGTCTTGCGTCCAACTTTATTAGCTCGGTCAAGATGACGCAGAACAACGAGACGCCGGGTCTCGAGGACCCGCGCCACGGCACGCCCGAGTACCGTCTCGAGGGCCCGCGCAACGCGTACCGCGACGAGGCCTCGAGCCTGTACCGCGTGCCGATCCACGTGCGCCGCTCGACGTTCCGCCTCCCGACGAGCACCAAGATCCCGATCATCATGGTCGGGCCCGGCACGGGTGTTGCGCCCTTCCGCTCGTTCGTGCAGGAGCGTGTTGCGAATGCGCTCAAGGCGAAGGAGAAGCTTGGCGAGGAGGCGCTGAAGGACTGGGCGGACATTACGCTCTACTACGGCTGCCGTCGGAGCAACGAGGACTTTTTGTACAAGGACGAGTGGCCGGAGTATGGCAAGACGCTGGAGGGCAAGTTCCAGCTGCGCGTCTCGCTCAGTCGCGAGGTCTTCAACGAAGACGGCTCGAAGAAGTATGTGCAGGACCTCATCTGGGAGGACCGCCAAAAGATCGCCGAGCAGATCCTCCACCAGCGTGCCCACATGTATATCTGCGGCGAGGGCAAGGGCATGGCGCAGGACGTCGAGCATGTCCTTGCCAAGATCCTCGCCGAGGCCAAGGGCGGCGATATCGATGTCGGTCTCGCGGAGGTGAAGCTGCTCAAGGACCGCAACCGCCTGGCGCTTGATGTTTGGTCATAGTCTCGTAACGATCTTCGCATTCCGGTAGCAGGGCGCCTTGGTTCGCGAGGCTGGGTCAGCGTCGCGGCGTACCGATCGGCCATCTCGTTGCCGTGCGTGCCGACGTGCGCACGGACATACACCAGCGACGGACGCACGGCGCGCGTCGCAAAGGCGTCGTCGAGCGCGACCATCAGGTCCTTGTTCTGTACGTCGCCTCCGGTGCTCGTCACCCACCCGTTGCGCTTCCATGACGGGATCCACTTGGTCACAGCGTTCATCGCATACTGGCTGTCGGTGAAGATGCGCAGCGGCTTCTCCGGCTCGGGGCACGTCTGGATCGCGCGCAGGATCGCCGTGAGCTCTGCGCGGTTGTTTGTCTGCACCGGTCCCGCGAGACGGCGCGCAAGGTTAAGGTGGTGGTATTGCGCATCGCCCCAGTACACGCCGTAGCCGGCAACTGCACCCTCGCGCCCGTTCCCGCGCGATGAGCCGTCGGTGTACACGGTAAGTCCACCCCGGGTGGTCTCGGGGAGGGCGCGGAGCGTTTTGGCGGATGGCAGCGCGTCGAGCTCGTCGCCGGCCTTGCGCTTCGCAGCGGGCGCCGGCGGCGGCTGTGCACCACTGTCTGCAGCGGGCGCCGGGGTGTCCTCGCCGCGCACGAACGCCTCGGCCTCGGCGCGCGTGGGAAACGACTTGTAGCGGCTGCCCTGGTGCCGTTCGACCTGCGCCTTGCACTGGTCCCTGTGTGAGCGGTGGGCGTACCATGTCTCGTATACGCCCGGCGTGCGGCCGATGCGCACCGCGTAGAATTTTGCTGGCCGCCGCACCATGGCGCTGCCCGCGCTGCGCCACGCTGCACTCCACCGCACGATGTTGCCGGGTCACGCGCGACGCGCCGCGCTCGGGCGGGCTACACACCTCCACCACAACCACCGCGCGCATGTCGCGAACGCCGCGGCCGTACACACGGCTGCCCCTGCGCGTGAAGAACGTGCAGGGCGAGCCGGAGCATGTCGATCCGATCCTTGGAACGCCGCCACGGAAGCGCGAGGTGCCTGCGGACGACGTGCATGTGCGCAACGTGCCCGAGTATGCGAGCGGGAAGCGGAGCCGCACGCTGCGGGCGTCGGACGGCATGTCGCGGGTGAGCCCGGCGACGACGCTGCGTATCGACCATGCGACGCGGATGAGCCGTGAGGAGCGCTACCAGCGCGACCACCAAAAGGCGGCGTCGCAGCGCCAGTGGAAGGAGGCGTTTGTGAAGGCGTTTCCGAAGCTCGTGTTTTACCTGGACCACGTCGATGCCGCGCAGAAGGCGCAGTACACGCACCAGATCACGCAGCTGGGCGGCACCGTCGAGGCGTTCTTTTCGCGGAGCGTGACGCACGTCGTGACCACGCGCCCGATTCCCGTGGCGCGCGAAAAAGAAAACGTGGAGCCGCGGCGTGTGCGGCGGAGCGGGCTGGGCTCGCCGCGTGTGCCGGCGGCGCAGGCGGGGGGCCCGGTGCACTCGGACAAGAATCCGCTGGATGACACGACGCCGGCGCTGCCCGCGAGTGATCTGCTGTGCAAGGCGCAGCACTTTGGGATGAAGATCTGGCGGCAGGACAAGCTGCAAAACATCCTCTCGCTGCTCCTCGCCGAGGACGTCGGCGTGGACGACACGCGGCAGAACCTCTCCGAGATGCTGCACCAGGAAAAGCTGCACGGCACGACCGAGCGCGACCCGCTTGCGCTGCGCAGCGACTACCACTACTTTGGCAAGCACAGCTACTACGTGCTGGTGACCGACGCCACGAACGAGCACCGCCCGATCGCCGTCGGCGAGTACGACCGCACCGCGCACGAGGCGCAGCACCGGCCGCCGCCGTGGCCGGTGCTGTACGGCGACGTGGAGGGCCGCGGGCTGTTTGTGTACGTCAAGCCAAAGGACCGCCAGCGCCTCGCGCTGCAGGACGCGCCGCCCGCGCGCCCCGGGCACCTGTCGCTGCGCCGCGCTGCGTCCCTGAACCTCGCGGGGGCGAGCCAGCGGGCGCCCGAGTCGTCGCACGCGCCCGGCACGCCGAACCTGATGGCGTCCGACAACAGCATCGCGCTCGCGTCGACGGTCGCGTCGACGACCTCGGCGTCGCTGCACAGCCAGGGCGCGCAGCCCGGCGGCGCGATCGCCGACAAGCGTCTCGCGGAGCTCACGCGCCGCATGCATACGCCTGTCGACCTGAAGCGCGCCGGGCGCGGCGCCGTCGTCCGGCGCATGCTCGGCATCCCGCCGCAGGAGCCCGACGCGCCCACGCTGCGCCGCGCGCACAGCATGAACAGCACGCGCGAGGCACTCAAGCCGCGCGAGAAGCGCCCGGGCCACTGTGAAAACTGCCGGTGCCGCTTCGAGGACTTTGACGAGCACACACGCAGCCGGCGCCACCGCAAGTTTGCGATGGACGAGTCCAACTTTGTGGCGCTCGACGAGCTCCTGCAGCGCGTCCAGCGCGAGCCTGTGGACGAGCGCGTGTGGGACGACTACACACACCACAACTCGTCGAGCGACGAGGCGCTCGCGCCGATGGACGACGCCGAGACGCGCGAGTACGTGGCGCAGCCCCACCCCGACTATGTCGTCGGGAGCGACGTCGACGGCGAGCCGATCGCGCCCGAGGCGCTGCCGCCCGGCGGGCCCGCGACGCTCGCCGGCGCGGTGGATGCGTGCGCCGCGGCGGAGTGTGCGCCGGCCGACGCGTCCGTCGTCGAGGTGCCTGGCGAGCCGGTGCCTGGCGAGCAGGTGCCTGCAGAGACACCGGCGGGCGATGTGGCCGGCGTGTGCCTCGGCGATGCACACGAGGGCGTGTGCGACGAGCGCGCCGCGATGACAGAAATTCCGCCCACGGCCGCTGACGCCGCGCCCGCGCCCGTCGACGCGGCCGGGGCGGAGCACGTTGACCCTGCGCGGGGCGCGTCGGCGCCCGAGGCCGATGCGGCTGCGGCGGGGCCCATTGGGTAGCGACATGCGGGCTTTGCGCGCGGCCATAGCGGAGCGTGTAGCCACGATACCCTGCCATGTCGATCCACCGTGCCTGGCGCGGCGAGCTGGACGTACACCGAGAGACATGAGAGTGCTATGGCTATACTTTTTGGCCGAGGGCCTGTGCCTGGAGCTGCACACGCGCGCGGCCGCCGCGGCCCTTGCGGCGCGCGTCGCGGCGGCCCTGGCTCTCGCGGTCTGCGCTCGCGTCGTTGCTGTTGGCGCCTGCGCCGGCATTCGCGTTGCTGCCCGAGCGCGAGTCACCGAGCTTCGAGTCGAGGAGCCACTCGTTCTGCTCGAGCATCGCATTCGCACGGTCGGCGAGCGCGAGCGAGAGCTGCTGCACGCGGTTGAGCTCCATGCGCTGGAAGACGACGACGTTGTGGAGCGGGTCGAGCGTCGCGGCCAGCTCGTCGTTCCAGATCATGCGCGAGACGATGGAGCGGACGTGCGCCTCGTTCAGCTCGAACGTCTCCGAGAGGAGCGCGAGCGAGAGCGAGTCGTAGTGCGACGCAAAGTTGAACAGGTAGGTGCGCAGACCCTCCTCCTGGATGTGCTGCGCCAGGCGCGCGAGCACCTGCTCGCGGTCGGGGATCAGCTTCCAGATCTTGATCGAGTTGATCAGCTCGATGCACGCCTTCCAGTCGCCGTTCTGCAGCGCCTTGCACGCCTGCATCACGTGGTCGCGCGTGTTCTCGGGGGGGCCCGAGAACACGAGGCGGTCGTTGTAGTCGAGCATCCGGCGGAACGGCCGGGAGATGACCTTCTTGCGCAGCTCGGGGTCGGCGCCCGCGTACGCCATGTTCGGCACCTCCAGCAGCATGCTCGCAACGAGGTACACGCACTCGAGCAGCTCGAGGTTGATGTGCATATGGAACGGCAGCTGGCGCTGGCGGTCGAGCTTCTCTTGCTCGGCGGTCACGGGGTTGTACGCGGTGCCCTTCGAGATGCCTTGCGCGAGCAGCTCCTTGACACGCCCGGTGGTGAAGATCTCCTGGAGCGCCGCGTGGCACTCCTTGATGAGACCCACACGGAACGCGCACAGCCCAAGCTGCACGAGCACGCGGTTGTACAGGATCTGCGTCGCAGCGTCCGCGAGGTGGATCGACTCCTGCAGGTGGCTCATCAGGAAACGGTCGCGCGCCACATGGTAGTCGGCGTGCAGCGCGTGGTGGTACACCTGGCTGAGCATCGCACGCGTGCGCTGACGCTCGCCAGCGACTTCCGGCCGCTCGTAGAGGTAGACACACAGCGCGTGCACCAGCTGCGACGGGCCGTCGGGCTTCTCGCGCACCTCTGCAAAGCTCGGCGTGATGCGCGACGCGGGCAGCGACGCCTGCGCCTCGGCGTTTGCACTCTCGAGCGCAAGGATGATCACGTCCTGCTTCGAGTAGATGTGCTCGAGCCGGCGCATGACGACGCGGCGCAGCGGCTCAGAGACAAACGTCTGCACCTTTTCGGGCAGCGCCTGCTCCAACACACCCTCAAAGTAGCTCTGCGCACGCACAATCGTCTGGTACAGCAGCTTCTCGTCCCCGAGGCGCTCCACGTACTCGGTCGCGTGGGGGTCGATGTTTTGCAGACTCTTGGTGAACTCGTCCTCGAGCCGGTCGATGAAGCTGATCACACTGCCGCGCACCGGCACGACAGGCCCCTCGCCGTTTTCGTTCGGGCGGCGCTCGATCTGGTCGTCGTAGTCCTCAGTCTCCTCAAGCACGATGTACTCCTTGTTCTGCGAGAGGAGCACAAGGAGCGACGCAAGCTCACTGCGCGCCTGGTGCCACATATCCAGCGGCATGTACGTGTTTGCCGAGCTGCTGTAGTCGAAGCGCGACGCAATCAGCGCAAGCACCACACGGATGCGCTGGTACGGCGTCTGCGCAGCGTTCTGCAGCTTGATGAGCGTGTTGATCTGCTCGCTCCGGTCGGTGCTCTTCCGGCCACGTGCCTCGAGCACCGCGGCGAGGCTCTTGAACAGCGCATCGGACGTCATACCGGCCTTGCCGCCCTTGCCGACCGTCTGGAACTCCTCGTCATCGCCGGCAGGCGCCTCGGCAGCGGGCGCGGGAGCCTCGGCAATCACCGGCGCCTTGACACCCTTGCCCGAGACGGGAAGGACATCGGGAATCTTGGGCGCGGCCTGCGCGGCCTGCACCTTTTCGTCGTAGCCCTCAGGGTCCGCACGGAACTGCTGCAGTGCCGCATCGTGATCCTTCACAGTCTTCTTCATCTTCTGCTTCATACCATTCATCGCCTTGGCATTCGGCGCCTTCATCTTCTTCACCGCATCCTTGTCAGCGAGCGTCTTGGCGAGGAACTCGTCCAGACCCGACACCAGCTTGATGAAGGACGATGGGATCGGCTCGCTGAGCTTACGCTGCCGGTCGCAAAGGCGCAGCAGCGCATCAAATTCTTTCGAAATGGTCGCCCAGTCGTCGATGCGCTGCGCGTTTTCAATCGAGTGCACCACCGCCTCGAACTCGTCGAGACGCTTGTCCTTGGCACTCTTGATGACCTTGCGCACCTCCTCCTCACTCTCGCTGTCGCTGTCAGCGTCGCGCATGAACCGCGACATCGGCTTGCGCGTCTGCTGCTGAGCGCCGTCGTCGCTGTCCTCATCACTGTCACTCTCGTCGCTCTCGTCGCTCTCGTCGCTCTCATCGCTGTCGTCCGAGTCTTTTTGCTCCTTCTTTCCCTTCGGCTGCTCGTCATCGGTGAGCAGCTCCTCCTCAGAGGAGGACTCCGACTCGGAATCAGAGATCGCGCGGAAGAAGCGGCTGGACATCGTCGCTAACGCGCGCTCGCGGCTCGCTGCCGCATCTTTTCTTCTGCGGCCACGTGAAGGTCACGTGATCACGGGCAGCGCCGGGCGCCAGCAGCCCCGTGCCGGATCGTTGCTTTCCTGATCTATCATGGCCTCCCGTTTCGTGCCCCGTGTGCTGAGCCAGGTGCGTCGGCGCTCAGATCGCCATGGAAGAGCACGTACTAACCGTCTACAGACCCGTGGCTACGCGTCGCAGACCGCCGCCGTCCGGCCCCCGCTGCAGATCAACACCCTCTCGGGTAGGTCTCGTCGCGCCTTCGCCCACTAACCACAGGCCGCTACGCGTCCGCGACGTTCGTCGCCGCGCTGACCAAGGGCGAGAAGACGCTCGACAAGGTCACTAACGACCTCAAGGGCTTCCACGAGGTGCTTGGCAGCAGCTCGCCTGACGCGGTGAAGCTGCGCACGTTCCTTAACAACCCGACCATCTCGTCGGAGAACAAGGACCAGGTCTTCTCTGCCCTCACGAGCAAGGGTGGTGCGGACGAGGTGACTCGGTACGTGAGCGCTTTTTGACACAGCAACCTCTTCGACACGCTCTCTGACAACAACCGTCTCGCCATCACCGAGAAGGTCATTGATGACTTCCTCCAGCTGATCAGCGCCCACCAGGGTGAGGTGACCATCAAGGTTACCAGCGCCAAGCCCCTGGAGAAGTCGGCCATCTCGCGCCTCGAGTCGTCGCTCAAGTCGTCGCAGTACGCGACCGCCTCGGACATCAAGAAGGTCAAGTTCGAGTACACCGTCAACCCCAGCATCCAGGGTGGTCTTGAGGTGCACTTCGGTGACCGCACCGTCGACCTCAGCGTCTCGAGCCGTGTGAACAAGCTCAACGCGCTCCTCCGTGGTACGTGTCTTGCACTCACTGTCAGAGTCGATCTAGGTGTCGGTAGCCACGATAGTTCGCTTGATCCACTAGCGATTCCCCTGCTCGGTCTTGGTCTGTGGTTTGCGAAAGCACCGCATGTTCATAGCCTACCGTGTGATCTTGTCCGTGCTAGTCGCCTGGGGCACGGCTCGCACTCCTCCACTCAGCATGGCCGACTGGCATGCTTACAAGGACGAGAAGGAGGCGTTCGTCGCAGGGCAAGTCGGCTCATCCGTCTTGCGGATCAATGCCGTAAGCTCCGTGGCGCTCGCCTCGTATCTGCTCTGGGCACTGCTGCAGCCCTTCTCTATCGCGGCGCGATTCCCGACGCTTATCGACTGGCTGACGCTCGTCGTGCCGCTGGCGTCTGCATGCACGGTGCTTGCGGACCACGTCGGAGTACTCCTCCTTGGACTATGTGCCATCGCTTTGGTACTCTATCTTGTGAACAAGTACATAAACACAACGAGGCCTGCTTCATCAGAGCCCGCCGCACGCGCGCCCGAGTCGCCCTTACCGGTGCTCACCTTGTACCGAACATACTTGATGGTACTTACAGTGTTTTGCATATTGGCCGTTGATTTCCACGTCTTTCCTCGTCAATTTGCCAAGTGCGAGTCGTGGGGGACGAGCCTGATGGATCTGGGCGTCGGCTCCTTTGTGTTCTCTCACGGGATCGTCTCCCTACGAAGAGATCGGCGCTTCAATGCGACTCGGACCGCTCGTCGCACAATTCCGCTGCTTCTCTTGGGACTCATTCGTGTCCTCCTCGTCAAACGCACCGAATACCCTGAGCATGTGTCTGAGTACGGCGTGCACTGGAACTTTTTCCTCACCCTCGGCATCGTGATTCCCCTGGTCGACGCTATCCAAGCCTGCGTGGGCGGCCCATTTGCCGTGGCTGGTGTGGTACTGAGTGCCCTGTACGAGCTTGTGCTCTCCTATACCCCTCTGAGCGCTTGGGCCCTGTCGGACGTGCGCGACGCCAGCAGCCTTGTTTCTCTGAACAAAGAAGGCCTTGTGAGCCTGCCAGGTGCGTGATGCTCTGACCCAGGATATTTGGCGATTGCCTTCTGTGGGCTCGACATTGGCACCTTCATCCGGCAAAAACAGCCCTTGCGCTCTTTGGCCTTGCGTGCGGTCGTCTATTGGTCGTTGTATGCGGCTGCGTCTGTGCTGGGACTCGTAGCGAGCCGTCGCTTGGTACGTGGCACACTAACCCAGGCAAATCTACCGTATGTCTTATGGACGGCCGGATTCAATTCCCTCTTTCTGTGCTGCTTCGCTGCACAACACCAACTCTGGCGCCGGTGGGATGCGCGCGCTGCATGCGCCCCACACCTATTTCAGGCAATCAACCGCCACTCCTTGGCCATTTTCTTGCTGGTAGGTCGCGATCTCACACAGGCGAATCTCGCTACAGGTGCCGTCAACTTGAGTATCCAGACCATCCACTGTACCACACTGGTCGCTGGAGTCGTCTTAGGTGCCTACCTCGCGCTTGTGTTGGGCGTCCTGCCCAGGGTCCTCGACGCAGGGGCCATCCGTCTTTAGTCATCGTAACGACCGACCGCGATGTTCGCTCTGCGTGCTGTGCGTCCGTTGCGCATCGCCGCTCCGCTGCGTGCATCGTTCCGTGTACGGACCTATGCGAGTGATGCAGACTCCCTTCTTGATCGCCTGACCAAAGATGCTGCCCCCGGGGAAACCGTGGAGGATAAGCGCCGTGCCAAATTTGATCAGTACAACCAGAAGCTGGCGGCCAAGGCGCAAGAGCGTGGTCTGGACAGCGTCGAGGAGCTCGCGAAAAAACACCGGGAAGAAGAGGTGGCTAAAAGGAAGCAGGAGCGCGAAGAACGCGCTCGTGCATATGCGGACCAAGTCGCGGCCGAAACCGCCGCCAAACAGGGATCGGTTGAAGAGCGCGACTTGGCATTGCAGGAACGCCTACGTCTGCGCCGCGAGCAGGAAGAGGCCCGGAAACTGCAGTCTGACATGGGTGAGTCTCAGTCGGGACCTGTCAAGCCGCTGTCGTCCTTCCTGGATGTGGAAAAAATCAAGCAGGAATCGCCCGAGAACATCACCAAGCTCTGGGCAGGTTACCACACGCTGCGCGGAAAACTGTCGGCTGTGATTCCCGCTTCGACGTATACGCGTCTGATTGAGACTGCCCGTAAGTATCCCCAGTTTGTCATTCCGTTGCCCAAGACGGAGTCGGTCGTTGATGGGGAGGCGGAAAGTGCATTCGAGATGCAGTTCCTGCAGTGGGCTTTCCTCGCTCGTCCCACTTCCGTGTCGACTGCGTCGGCACCGCCATCGGCTGTACTTTACACCTCACTTGCGGAGTACAAGCTGCGCCAAGAATTTGCACAGCCTGCTCTTGTCCTCACACACTATACAGACCTGGTCGAGTCGAAGGGCATAGTGCTCATGCGTGGCGACGTGACCGAGCGCCAAACAGCCGAATCGGACGAAGTCAAGCAGGTGATAAGTCAAAAGGAGGCACAGCTACTGGCTCTGTGCACCCAGCGCTTTTACAACATGGACTGGAGCCAGCATCCGAGTGCCGACGAGGAGCTTCGTCGCGAGCTGCTGCGCACCTTCCACCAGGACCCAGAAGCATTCTCGCTCGAAAAGCTTCTGGAGGCATCGTTCAAGTTCGGATAGCGCCTTAGCCAGAACATCTCTATTATTCTATATTACGGTGAATGTACTGGTGTTTCAAGCCGATCCGTCACGCTATTCCTCGACGTTCCCTGTGTCGCGCCTTTGGACTTTCCGGACCAAAGCGGTTGAGGAGAATGCAAGTCCGTAGCGAGGCTGCGTTTCCGCATCAGGCGAGGTATGGCCCCATTGGGTGAAAGAGTGTATGCTGTATCTGAGCCTGCTCTCCGGCCACTCTTCTGGCGTTCTCGACTTGGGGATGTAGAGAACCGGTGAGCATGCATTTCGCGCTCGCGACGAAATGATAGGCTCTGAGGTGACTTAAGACTGGTGCTTTCAGGCGACATCCATGGACTGCGCGGATTGAGGCCAGGGGAGACTGGTTGTAGATGCGAGTGTGATGGTTCTCCGTCTTCTTCTGATTGCATATCCTCATCGTCGCTGGTAAAGCACACCGACGGCACAGTGGGGCCGCTAGTATTTTCCTCTTCAACCTCAGGCGACTTATGTAGTAGCAAAAGTTCTGCGGCCAAAGCCAATTCGTCTGTCTTGTCCAATTGCTCGCTCGACGAGCCCGCGTACTGCATAGAGGGTTCTGTGAGCATGAGAGTATGCAGAACGCTGGTTCGGCGCTGTATTTGTCGACGGTGAGCGAGCGAATGTTGGTGGATAGGCTCATTCAGACTCGACTCGAGTACAAAGCTCCGAGAACAGTCGTTTTCACTCGAAATACTTTGACTCGCCCAGACAGCACACTGGTCCATCCCAACTGTAGTTTCGTCCGAAGTATCAGCAGTAGAATGTGATATAGGCTTGCCGTCTTTAACCTGCGCAATGGGGTCATCAATCTCATCGGCCACGACGTCCTCGCTGTCATCGCCGTCGTCGTCGCTCTCGTCGCCTTCGCTGCTGTCATCGTGTGTGTCACTAGAATCACTTTGCTCTTCTTCTTCCAGCTCTTCATCCGAATCATCTTCTGGACTTCCCAAGTCCTGTGGTTTAGGGCTTGGGGCACGTAGTTTCACAAGGTGCGGTGAGCATACCTGGATTTGGCTCAGCTCATGTTTAAGTTCGTCGACATCACATTCCATTTCGCTAGAGTCGTACGATGATGACAGCCGGGGTGTATCAAAGAGATTTGTGGTCTGCGAGGACGCGGAAGACAGCATAGGCGATCGAGTCATGCATCGTTTCGCGTGCCGGCGATGAAGGCGCAAGAGGTTCTCATGTTCTTTACGATGGAAAGGACTTTCAGCGAACGCGAGGCTACGCCGGCGAGGAAGGGACTCTGGCTTGGGTCCTTCTTGGCGGTTATTATCGGAAAACGACAGAGCTCGGCGCTTGACAAGATGAGAAAGAGAAGCAGGATCCGATATCCGCGACTTTTTTATACGGGGCGAGCATCCCATCTTCGCAGCACTTTGTTCACGGAGAATTTGGGCCTGCTGTTCCTCTTCCTCATCATCCTCGTCATTACTCTGTTCACTTTCATCTTTTTCATAGTCATCACTTGTCTCATCCTCTTCTTCCAGGTCCTGGTTGTCGTCTTCGTCAATATCACCGCTCTGGTCTTCTTGGCTTCCAGGGTATTTATCATGTTTTTCGTTACGCCCGACTGGGCTACCAGAGGGTGATGACACAGATTCGCAAACATCTTCGTCTGTAAAGACGGAAGTGTTGAATAGTGCTTTCTGCGAGCGCATCTTGGAGTGGGGCGAAGTACTGCGTGGCCGTGCAACTGGTTCCAGAAATGTGACACTTGACCGTCGTACCTCATTAGGAAGCTCACTCTTGTGCAGTTGGGGAGAAACAGGGGCTGATTTCGTGCGCGAAGTACTGGAGCGCTCCGTCCGACACGGCTTTACAGGCTCAACAAAGTGGGTACGTGTAGTCTGTCCTGCTGGCCGCGATTCAGACTGGTGCTGTATATCGGTCTCGGTGTTCTTCAGAATCCCAGGTGTCCATCCAGGCGTCCATCCCGGAGACCAGCACGTCGTTTCGTTGGTCGTCCGTGCGCATTCTTGCAGGAGAGGCGGAGAGCGCAGTGCATCAGAGAGCAGCGACATGCGACGAGCTGGAAATCCAGGAATAGGCGTCTCATCTTCTAGATTGAGCCGTGCCGGAAGTGCGCGCTTGGAGAAGTCTAGTGGCGAGCAATCATCGTCATGGCTAGGCGTCTCCTGAGCCGCATGAACATCGGTGCGTAAGTTGGCTGCCATGGCGCAACAGCGCGCGTGTCATGAAACACACACTGGAAGCAACTTTAGCTTGTCGTTGAGTATTAATGAGTTAGAGGCTACGCTCGTGAATGCGAGGGCTCGACCACTCTACTCGTGAGGTCTGGCAGGACAGTCAGAAGATCAATCACGTGGGCGTAAGTATGTGGTAATAAGCCGCTCGTCATCTATGGGGCATTGCGAGTGAACCGAACGACCATAACGGAGGTATTATCAGTGCTGAAGTTGTCCAGCGCATACTTGAGGAGTTTATCCGCAGAAGCCTGTGCATCAGTCTCCTGTGCGATGTGCTCCACGGCATCCTGGTCGCTGATGACATCCCAAAGCTGTGTTAGAATGAAAACGTACGCCATCACACGCTACAATAAGGAATGCGTCGTTATCCTCGAGTGCAATACTCGTAGTAAATGGTGAGCCGACCACAAATTCTTTCATAGAGAAATCTCCAAAGGACCGGGTAACCGCCAGCACACCATTGACCCGGTTGTTCAGAAGAAATCCACCCTTCTCAGTGATCCGTCGAGCTTCGAGCTCATCTGACCCCTTGTGGTCATAAGTTAGCCGGATAGCCTTTCCGTTGCGGCAAAGGACGCTGCGAGCGTCGCCCACATTTGCGGTATACAACACGCGCTGCCTCTGCTCTCTTTGCGTTTCTACGCGCAGAAGCGACGTGACAGCTGTGCACCCGCTTCGCACTCCAGCCTTCTCTGAGTCTGCTTCGAGCTGGTGGTCTGCGCGCATATAGGTATTGTTCAAAACCTCTCGCACGTCCATGTCGGGGTGTTCGTGTAATTCTTGTGCAAGGATCGATGCAAGGTTATCGCGGCACCATTCAGCCGCGAATTTACCGGCATGACCATCAAACATGCCAAACAATGCTTGCCCTGGCACATTGTCGAAGTCGAGAATACTTAGATGCGCGTCTTCCATGGTACGGCGCCAACGACTGTTGCAATCGGTAGCGACACCGACCTCAACATTCCAGGACGTTCCAGGGCTACCCGCCTCTTTTTTAAGTGTTGGATCTTCCGCATGCATGACTACAGCTGGAGACCCGTGGGAAGGCTGCACAGAAAGCACGCAGATAACCTGCTGCCCTGGGGCACGATCGTTCCGGATAAGCTATGAGGGGAATCACGTGCCTAGTTAGCCCCGCGCTGCATGCTGCGCCGGCCAATTTGCCGATCCGGACGGGGTGCTTTGGACGCTGTGTGCACCAGCTGAGTAAGAACAACGAACATACAAGCTCCAGGTATATTTTTGATACATGCAAAGACCATTGCACGCTTGGGAGATGGAGTGAAGGTGTCATAGCAGGATCTGTAGGCTCAGGTGGAATGGTATCTTGCTCGAGCTCGGGCGTAGTTGTACGGGACGTCGGCGGAGGTGCCTCTGGACCCTCTGGGACTCCGCTAGGAGGCGGAGGGGTATCTGAATCAAAGCCCGATTCAACTTCGGACTCGAGTGAAAAATAGCTCGCCTGGGGTAGCCGAGGCTCGTCAGAGTCCTCATCGGACATAGGACCAGATTCTGCTTCTGCTTCATCCGGTGATCTTGTTTGTTCGTTGCGGGTATCATCTTCGCCAAAAATCCAACCGTCTTCACGCATTGCGCGCCACATTCGCGCACGGTGCGTAGTGGCGAGACGAGCGATTTTGGCTTGCCGCTGCTGATGCATTCGCATTCGATGCCGAAACGCATAATTTTGCAAGTCACAGTACCTTTCTGCAACTTTGACAGCATTCTCAAAGTGCAGCTGAGCCGCACGGCGGACAGTAGGGGACACTGCAAGCCCAGCATCCGTGGGTACTAACAAACTTGGGCTGCTGGTACCGTGGTCCGAAGGCAGTGATTTGCTGCCAAAGTACAGTGTAAGTAGCCCAAGGTAGGTATGAAGTTGAGGATTGTGTCGGTACGGGTAGGAAGCAATGATACTTGGTTAGCTAATAACATACTCGTTAACAGTTTCAAGAGCCTCTTCGTAGCAATTTGCCGCTATTAGTTCTCGAACAAGATGCGGAACGATGTAGGGACGCTGTATAAGTAAGATACCTACTAGCACTGTGCGCGTCCGCGAGATACGCTGCAGGTATCGCAGTGGGGCCGTGGGCTCGTTTCCTGGCATAGCTGCAACCTCAAGACCGAGTTTCCACAACTCGATTGGGCGCCATTCTGGTGCAAGCATCAAAAGTCTCAGGCATCTTGCCGCGCGGCGAGCATCATGGCGGAGCAGCATGAGTTGCAGTAAGTCGTACAACCTGCACACATGCATTCTGCGTTGATTTGCGAGGACTTTTGGGTTAAATGCCTTGGTATCCAGTGGGTTTGTATGAGGAGTAAAGTATGATGGTGCTGGATTACCATGTGAGTAGATATAGTCATCGCTGTCCATGTACGCCGGCGGCGGCTGAAACAGTGCCGCCTGCATGGTAAATGAATGTGGAGGTAAGTTAAGGTGGAGGGACTCGATGTATTAGGACTGCACGTGTGCTGGTGCATGCACCAAGCTTCGGGTCCCCAGGGTCGATGGCAATGGCGCAAGTGAGCGGGGCGGATGAGCGAACGCCGCTTCTACAATCTGGCTCCACGCCCACAAAATGGCGTCGTCCCAAGGAAATCGGAGTGCGTGGCGCAAGTCCTGCCGACTTTGTGATTAGTGTTTTTGAACCTGCGCGAGGCGGTAAGATTTCGAATGCCGGGAAAAGGCCTGTACGTGCTACTCTTATGCAGGTGAACGACATCCCATTTTTTCGCATGGTCGTTGAAGTTGAGCGGTCCATCGAGGAGGGAGTTCAGCCTCGTATGATCTCGGTAGGAACGAGCGGATCCTATTTTGTGTATGTCAAGGACGGTGGTTCTACGCGTATTGCTGGTGTTTTTAAACCCATGGACGAAGAACCTTACGGAAATCTTAAGTATGT
Organism: Malassezia obtusa; assembly: GCA_029542945.1. Classification (NCBI taxonomy): domain Eukaryota; kingdom Fungi; phylum Basidiomycota; class Malasseziomycetes; order Malasseziales; family Malasseziaceae; genus Malassezia; species Malassezia obtusa. The sequence goes on along the minus strand of CP119942.1, from coordinate 329,135 downwards.
GCTATTCTGATGCAGTCCAAAGCGCGTATTTTTGCGAAAATACTTTTGGTGGGCTATGGGCCGTCCTTGGTATGTGATGAGCTTATACAGTTTGATTCCAAATTTCTCCTACTTGTCCGAAGTAGGTGCATCGTTCCTTGACGATCAAATGCAGTTAGGCTTGGTGCCTCAGACGAGACTAGTTGGTCTCTCCAGTCCCTCGTTTCACTACCTGTATCGCGATCGAAACCGTTTTGAGCGTGGGCTTGCACCGCTACCGACCAAAGTCGGCTCACTCCAGCAATTTCTATCTGGATATGAGAATGCGAGTCAGTTTCTTCGTCGCCATCCTCCTCTTGGCAGGCCTCGCAGTCTCTTTGAGCGTGATTTAAGCGAAGAACATGCCGCACACAAACTTAGTCGACGCAAAGAACGTGCGCGCTTGCGTATGTGCTTCATCGCAATCAAGCGCTTTCTTCTCTGCCGCTATGGCCCGGGACCCTATGGAAGTCCTGGGGTCGAAGAATGCGAGCAGACAGAGCCTCCGACTGCACTTCAACTCGACAACGAGTCTTCCGCGTACCCTGCGGCGACACGGATGACAGTAGGTACTAAACGCGACACCTTTGCCTGGACTGAGCGGACCTGGCGCGAATTTCGACTTGAACTTGAGAAGCTCGTCGTTTTGGACTTTCTAATGCGCAACACAGACAGAGGACTGGACAACTTCATGATTCATTATAACCCACACGCTAATCATAACGAGCGATCCATCCGAATTGGTGCCATCGACAATTCACTCGCTTTTCCGCACCAGCATCCGCAAGGTCTGCGCGACTATCCGTACGGATGGCTCTTTTTGCCTACCAACCTGATTGGAGGCGCATTCTCGGACGAAACTCGTGCTATTTTCCTACCCAAACTCACTGATCCGCTCTGGTGGGCCTCGACAATCGAGGGTCTGCGTCATATTTTCCGTCAAGATGCTCATTTTCATGAACGCACGTTCCAGAACCAAATGGACGTATTGCGAGGCCAGGGTATTATTTTGGTCCAATGCCTTCAGCGCCACGACCAAGGTCCTATTGAATTGTGCGCGTATCCCAAACGCTTAGTGCGCCAGTCGGTCAAGTTTTTCCTGCCACAAGAGTTAGACCACCATACATTCGCAGATCTCAACAAGGGAAGGATCTCCTGGGCTGATGAGCAAGAAAACAGCATTAAGCCACTCGATATACACAAGTCAAATACACGCCCTACCGCGAACACGCAGGCACGCTCGGCTCCCAAGACATTTGGGTCAGCCTTCCATGACGGCCCTGAACAACTAGCAATTGACGTCGTTGAGCGCATGAATACTCAAGGGAAACGTGCATCGATATCTAGTGCCAACCCCTCACAGTCTTTGCCACGCAGGAGCATGAAAGGTCTGGCCAGTCCAATTTTCGCTAAGGTAACCCAGTCGCCCCATATATCACAACAGATGCACTCATTGGATCTAGCCGAAGGGCAGCCTCACTCGACAAACACCGAATCATCCAGCCTACCGCCAGTGCCTGTACCTGTGATTGTAGAACATGTCGAGCACGAGACTCGTCGCCCATGGTTATGGTGGTACTAGGGGCTTAGCTTTTCATGTGCACTCAAAGCTTCTCGAAGCCGATCGCCTGGCTCGTAATCGGCCTCTTGCATTTCTTGTAGCAATGTCTTCCATCGAGGATCGTTATAATGAAGACATGTCCATATCATCGCTGCATATGTCCGTCGCGACGGAACACAGCCAAGATGCTTGACCTGCTCTAAGAATGCAAATGCTTCTTCGTAGTCAGGCTGCGTCAAGTGCAAACGTGCCATGCGCTCATACAAGGTTGCCGTTGGGGTTAAACCACTTTGTTGAACGCTGTCCCAGACAAGCTGACCGGCGGCACGGTCGCCTGCTGCAATGCAGCAAAGAAGAAACGCGTTATGCGTATCAAGGTTAAGTTTGAATGCTTTACTGTGCCGAGCAGTATTCCATAGCCGCAATGCTGTTGGCATAGATCCGCGCTCTGCCGCAGCGTACAAGAGAGCGTTCAGCACAGATATCGGAGGCTTAGGCTTGTGCTGAAACAGTGTGTGTACAGACTTAGCCAAATTCTCGTCGCTTGATGCCGCATAAGCCGTGAGCGACTCCAGGAACTTGGAGTCTAACTCAATCGGCATTTTCATCAAGCGATTTACGATCGCAATAGCATCGTTTATACGGCCCACTTGACAATAGGCATCGAAAACGGGGATCAGGTGCCACTGCTGGATTTTTGTACCTGGGTATAATTTAGCAAAGTCGGCAAGCATTGAATCGATCAGACAGTCCTTACCCGCGCGGGATGCAACGAGCAAAACTTGTAAAAATAGACCTTCATCAGGTCGCAAAGAATTCAACATAGACCAAGCCTCTTCGAGGGCAGGTGCATAGTCATATTCTGCTGCTACCCTGAGAGCTTCCATCCAGACTGCAGGAGTTGCATTTTCAGATGCCCTAGTAATCTCATAGGCCAGTCGGGGTTCTTTTGCATGGTATGTGCATTCCACGAGGGCCAAAAGTGCTCCTTCCTCCAGTGAAACGGAGCTATCAAGGGCAGAAAACCATAGCATCAATGCAAGCTCTAGGTTAGAAGTCTTCGCACAGAAGTCGATTGCAAACTGATACGCAGTGGGACTCCACTGTCCAAGCGTCAAGATTGATCTATTACGACCAGCGCTTGACTCGGCAACTCCTGGATGTCGTAGAAGATATTCCATGTTGGTAACATTCTCACTCTCAGCAGCTGCCTTGACCAGAAGCTCGTGAGCTTTAGACGTTAAGCCCACTCCACTCGCTTCAATGTCTTCGAGCACCTTCATTGCATCATCTGAGAGGCCACGTTCGGCAAGTATATCTAAAAGAAGTTCATACGCTTCTTTTTGTAAATCCACAGAGGGTGACGTAGAACTGTGTTTCTTCACAGTTTTTTTGACCAGTCGGCATGCCTCGACAAGGTGTTTCGGGTTACGACGTTCAGCCTCTTTTGCAAGCCGTCGCTGCAGATCTTTTGCCTGAGCAGCAGCGAGTGATTTGGGTATTCGAGCAATAGAAGGTGAAGTATGTATAGCTCGAATCCATTGCGTATGAAACACGGTATTAGTCCGCGTTAGCATTGCGCACGGACACCAGAACGAAATTCTCAGCGTGTCCGATCCGGTGGATCCAATCTTGTGGCAGAGGCGTGGACTTTATCTCCGATAAAAAATTCAAATTATCTCCGTGGAAGGACCATTTAGGTATTCTCAGGCTGATGAGAATTTATAGCCTCCGAAAGGTCAACGGTAGTCGGAGGAACTAGTGACGCGTTGTTTCTCTCGCTTCTATGTCCGGAATCCAGCAAGCACAGCTTGACTCGGACCGAGTCACTCCAGAAAGACCAGTAGATGATGCATCGTCTGATTCGGGAAGCATCGATTCTAACGTGCGCGTTGCACACGAAGTGCAAATCAAGAGTATCTTCCACAACATCGCGTATTGCCTCCTCATAAGTGCCACACAGATGTTCAGCAATGGTGGAATCGGTCTTGCTGCCTTTACTGCACGCGATGTAGCAAAAGGAATACACGCTTCCTCAAGAGATATGGTCTGGTTTTTGGCTGCATACTCCTTGACGAGTGGTGTCTTCGTCTTGATCGCAGGCAGTATTGGAGATGTTTTCGGGCCTAAGTATGTCTTATGCGCCGGATGGCTCCTTTCCGCCATTTTTACGCTTATTTCTGGCTTTTCTATAAGTCCGATCATGTTTGATGTCATGCGAGGCCTTGCAGGCGCAGGTAACTCGCTCATAATTCCCTGTGCTTTTGCTCTGCTTGCTCGTGCATACCCTCCTGGGAGTAAGTGGAAGAACTTTTCGTTCGCTTTGCTAGGTTTTTTCGCTCCTTCGGGCTTTGTGATTGGAGGCGCAGTGGGTGCCGGTATGTCTCACTCGCATATCTGGAGATGGGGATATTGGCTATACTCCATTTTGCTTTTAACTCTCTGCATTGCATCATTCGTGGTCATTCCGCACCGCCTCGGATGTGGGCTTCCTCATGCAACGATGCGTAATTTCGACTACGTTGGCAGCTTCTTGGGAGTAGCGGGTCTTTTTCTATTTGCCTGCGCATGGAATCAAGCTAGTCTAGTCGGCTGGGAAACTCCGCATACTTATATCATTCTTATTGTGGGCATTCTTATGATTGTATCGTTCATTTTCTGGGAGCTCTACGTGACAAATCCTGTTCTTCCACCTTCCATTTGGACTCGCAAGGGGTTTACGGCAGTAATCTTGGCTATGCTTTTTGGGTGGATGTCTTTCGGAATCTTTTTGTATTTTGCTCCTGAGTTTCTCATGACTCTGCGAAATGTTTCAAGTTTGAGTGCAGTCGGCGAATTCTCACCAGTGGTTGTCTGTGGGTTTATCGCGACAATGACTTGTGGTGCCATTGTTGATCATCTTCCAGTACAGGTGTTTTTTATCATTTCTTGTTTCGGGTTCATGTTTGGCAACATCATGTTTGCAAACGCTGACGTTCATCAAATTTACTGGGCCATGACATTCCCGGCATTGGCGCTAGTTGCACTTGGCCCTGATCTAAGTTTCACGGCGGGAAGCATCGTTATCTCCAATTCGTTAAAACACCATGAACAAGCCAAAGGCGGCAGTATGGTAAATACTGTTGTACTATATGGAGCAGGACTTGGAATGGGCTTTGCTGGAACCGTGGAACATTACGTCCAGAAAAATACGAATGACCAGCATTTGGCATTCCGCAGTGCATTTTTTTTCGCATTTGGTCTGGCAGTTCTCTCTTTATTGATTGTTGTACTGTTCATTCGCGACCCTCGGAAATTCCACAGTAAAGAGGCGACTAGCAAAGAGAGTCCGGCTTAATTGTACGAATAATAGCGGTTTAATGCAAAGGTCGTTCGATAGAATGCACCAGGGGCATAATTGTCCAGTGTCTTGGCTCGTTATCTGATGGAGTAGAAGTACCCAGAGCGGCTCGACAACATGCATCACAACAGTGAGTCACGACCTGGGCCATTCCATTCAACCGGGTCTGAGTTTCATTCTTACTCTGCACTGCATCGCCGCCAAGTACAGCAACTGTTGCATTTCGCATACCACCACACACTTCGCAGGGTATATCTTGATCGCCTCGCACCACTAATTTTTTGGGTGCGTAGTACTGCCTTGCCAGGGAAGAAAGCATCCATCGTTGGAGATATACTGTTCTTGGAAATTCGCCAATCTTTTCAAAGGGTGAAATGGGACTTTTGTCAAAAGAAAACGTACCGTGCCCAGTCAAAAGTCCAGAGATGCTCGCAATCACCAGCGTGCAACATCCAATATGGCTGTTGAAAAGCAACGGGTGGTAAATCACACAAGCGCACCGAAAAATTTCCTCCAAAAGAAGTCGAAGGAGGCAGTACAGAATCATCCTCTTCTAGCAATGCGCGTGCATAGCTGTCTTCTGCTTGTACATCCGCTTTTGCAAACAATTGACGCTCAAGCAAAAGACAAGTGTCTGTTTCAAGTCTGGCACCGGTGTACTTGGGATAGACTGTGTCGTGTCCTGCATCATTTGCACCAGTCCAATGTCCGGAAAAATTGGGCTGATTTTCTTGCACGGAAACCGGAAGCCCTTCTGCCTCTGGAATCTCGGTGTTGCGACAGACCACTTCACCGACAAAATCGGCCAGCGAATGCCGACTCGTGAGCTCGATACACTGAGCTAACACTAAGTCGCCGTCCATATCATCGGCTGTTGGGGTATCAAAAGATCCGCTTAGAGCGAAACCATTGTTGGCAATTCCTCTTGTTTTCCTAGTCAACGCGATGCCACGACGTGTATAGATTGACATGTGTAAGACTAAGCTCGGTTGGTCTGAAGAAGAAGCAGTCTCTCTTTTTGAAATAGATTGAGGCTTCGTAAGAGGGGGACATACCAGAGCACCGATTGTATTTTGATCATGTACTGGAATAAATCTTGTATACAAAGGAAGATGGTCATATCTGAGTTAGCTTTTCACGAACCTGTCTAGACGAAAAGAGGGGGGCACCATATTGAAGAGCCGGTCGCTGTCTTCTATTTTCCCATGACTAAGTGGCATAGAAGATCCTGTTGTATGTTCCATCCACCATGCATGAACAGCTTCGGCTAAATCACTCCTTGGTGCTTCACACCGCGTAGCCGCAGCAGTGCAGCGCTGTTGAACAAGGTTCGCAGCCGATTCATCCAGGGATACAGAGTATTTCAGTGAATCGGAGAGCTTCTCGATGTCTTCCTCGAGGTCTGAAATTCTCACCAGCTCCGTAGGAGGACCCAGCTCGATATGCGTGGTGCTCATTCGACACCGCTTTCAGATAGGACACACAGGCCTCCACATTGAAGTCGCCGAAGGCCAAGGGTTGACGTTCCCAATGAGCGCGCACAAGCCGGCTCCAACGGCTTATGCCCGTGCCATTGATGTCTCGTAACATACGTTGAGTTATTCTTGATCCAAGCATTTTCCATGAAATTTTGTTTTACTTTTCAAAGGCATTCTACAGCAATCTATACGTACACGCCAACGGCGTTAAAAAGAGCAACAATACCAGCACCTGCAAACAGGCTTGCCACTACCGCAACGGCATTTTTGGTTGCAGAAAGCTTGCCTTTTGGAAGACTGCACGTAAGAGGTTGACGTACGTCGAGAAATAGAATGCCAATGCAAAGGCTACACCGAGCGAGGAGACCGCAATAGGCGCCATTGCATCGACCGGAACAGCTGGCTTTGCCGCAGGCTCAGCACGAAAGGATTCCTGTCGTTAGAACCACGCTCAGACGTACGTGCACGGCCTTGTACACCGACAGATCTGCGGCCATGACGGGATGTGGAGTCGTACAACAACTACGAACCAGCGTTCGGCCGACAAATAGACTGACAGGCCGCGCATCAGGCGATTAAACTACGACCTCCGTTGGTGGGCTCCACCCATGAAATCGGTCGCTGCGGTGGTGAATCAAGGTTTCCGCCGCGTCGAGAGGGCGGCGGAGGCATTTATGGGGAGAGTTGGCCCCGTTTTTGTTGCCATCTACATTGCGCTGGTTGGCACGGGTGTATATCTCTTCTGTAAGTGGCGAAATTGACACAGTCGCCTGTGTTTTTCCGACGCTTGTTTCACTCCCTACTCCTCTCCAAAAACTGCTGTCCATTGGTCTTCCAGTACACATCCTGCTCGGGCTTCCAGCGGCTCTTGTAGACAGCGTCAAGTATCAGCCCCGCGAGATGTTCCGCTGTATTTGGATTACTCTGGGGTGTTTCTACATTGCGACCATGATGGGCTGGTCTTACTACATGGCATGCATGGAACCTCCAGGGTCTGCATCATGCGGAATGTCCGAAAAGCTTGGCGAGCGTCGCAAGGGACCTGGAAGTGGACTCTGGTGGCAGCACAAACGTGACCGTGTGGCGAGTGCTACCTTTGAGCTGGATGGTGACCCCGACCTTGATGACTCTCCTGATGAATCCATCCCCTTTGCACACAACCCTCCGAGCCGGAGCTCCACTGGAAATTTGACAGCAGGTGCGAGAGATGCCTATTTGAACGATACGGATCTCTCGACGACGTTCCGGTTTTGCAAGAAATGCCCGTCGGTGACGCTTACGGAAGCCGTCACACGGCTTCCCCCAGAGCTGCGCCAGACTGAGAAGCGTAACCGGCGTGACTATGTTCTTCGGGCAAAACAATCGGCGGCCGAAAATAAAGAGTCTGGCATGGCTAACAACATCCACGACTTTTCGTCCAATTTGCCGCCTGAACTATTTATGGACGTTGATGACGAGGGGGATGCAGAAGTAAGTGCATGGCTTGGCGAAGACAAAGCAAATATGGTGCTTCCACCGAAACCTGAACGATCCCATCATTGCAAGACTTGTAACATGTGCGTTTTAAAGTTCGACCACCATTGTCCTTGGATCAATCAGTGTGTGGGTCTTGGAAATGAACGCTATTTTGTCTTGTTCATGCTCTGGTTCTCGCTCGGGACTTTTATTCTCGGTGTGACCGGCTATCGCCTGGCCTACAACGCCCTATGGAATAATCAGTGGCCATACCGACACACTCCTCGTGTGCTGTACCTGATGATTTATGCTAAGGCGGTTGTGATGGGTGCTGCAGTGTTTATTCTCGCGGTCTGGCATCTACACTTGATTTCGAAAGGGGAAACTAGTGTCGAGAGCCAGGACAACTCGCACTACCGCAAAATGGCTAAGGAGCGAAATGACCGTTTTGTTAACGTGTACGACATGGGTTTCACACGCAATTTGCAAATCTTTTTTAATGTGGGACGCGGTCTCAAGTACAATTATTATACCCTATTGCTCCCTCTCCGCATTGAGCCTTATTCAGACGGGTGGCACTGGGCCAAGAGTCCCGGTCTTCTTGGTCACCACATGGGCATCCAAAAGGGGGAAGAATTCACCGATGACGAAGGCGAGTAAGCTAATATCCCGCGCGGTGAAAGTGTGATGATCTCACTAAATCCGACTCTTTCTAACGTCTTTCTCATTAATGAATTAGCCTTGATGAGCTAGTCTACTGGTATATGATAGGTGTAGGAAAAACCAAGTGAATGCACCATGTCAAGTCAAGGGTATACCGCGAATTTTCTTTCACAAGGACTCTTTCTTTAGCTTGTCATCGTCAACACGAACATCGTTGACATGTTCATAGTCCTCCGAGTCCTGGATATAGGCATCCTTATCAGAGACAGGGTGGCCCGACTCGATGTCCTGGCTTTCACGGTACGCTAGTGCCTCTTCTGCGTTCGATGCATCGACGTGGTCGTCGATCTTCAACTCTTCGCCGCGACGCTCGTAGCCAAAGGCAATGAGAACAGTCAGGTATACAACGACACAAGCGAGAAGAATGGCACTGACAGTTGCATAGTCGGGGATCAGCTCTCCAGGGTGCTTGGGATCGCGAATTTGGATATTTTCCCCGCCACGGGACTCAATGGTCGACGACGCAGAGCTGGCCATGTTACCAAGCTGGTAAGCAAGACCCGGGAACGTGGCACGAAAAGCTGCCGGTGAAATCTCGCTTAGGTACACAGGAATCACGCCCCAGGCGCCCTGTACTCCAACTTGAAGGAAGAATGCTCCGGCAGCAAGACCACCGAAAGAGTTGGGCAGAATCCAGGCTGGGATCATACAGCCGCCAAAAATGATAAAGACCAGCATAGCCAAGCGACGACCAATGTACTGCGACAGGTACCCGGCAATCATACCACCGGTGATAGCACCGCAGTTGGAGATAATTGTTGCGATAGAAGCTTGGTTCTCAGTAAGAAGCTTGGCCTTCTGCAGCATGGTAGGGAAGAGATCTTGAGACGAGTGGCTAAAGAAGTTGAATCCCGTCATGAGGAGGACGGCATAGATGCAATTCAGCCAGTGTTCTTTGAGCATGTTTCCTGTATCGACAAAGAACTGCTTCATAGGGTTTTTCTTAGCTGGTGCGAGCTTCCGCAGACGCTTTTGTTCTTTAAACTTGGGACCCTCTGGGAGCGCCGCACGGATAAGACCCGCGAGCAGCGAAAGGCCAGCACCCAGGTAGAACAGAACTTGCCACTCGCCCTTGCCATCCCTTGCTTGGTTTGCCCAGCCTAGGTTCACGGCAGCGGCGATAAGATACCCCATAGCGTATCCCTGCTGGAGGATACCGGAGCAAAGACCGCGGGCGGCGGTTGGCATATTTTCCAGCGCTGTGGCCGTAGACATACCCCAGATGCCCCCCATGCCGATACCAAAGATGGAGCGAACGGCTAAGAACTTGCTGTAGGTGTCGGCATACGCTGTGCCGAGTGACAGGGCAGCGACGATCAGCATGTTGACCGAGAGCACCCAGCGACGCCCGAAACGGTCGGCAATCACGCCAAATAGAACCGCGCCAAGAGAGCGGAAAAGCAGGGTGAGCATAACCGAATAATTCACTTTGTGAACAGCTGCATCTTTTTCTGCCTTGGTTGTAGTCTCGAAGAACGAAGTGGCCAGCTTTGGCACACTCATAGACACCGCAAAAAAGTCGTACGAGTCCATAATCCAGCAGAAAAGACCGCAAAGGAACCATGCCCATTGCATAGCAGAAAGCATAGAGAAAATCTTGATGGGATTAAGCGGAGCGCCTGCACGGAGACGCTCACGTTCCGCCTTGTCCGGAATGTGGAAAAGACCATGTGTAGGATCTTTGGCGAAAAGTTTGGATATCATTGTTGCGCGAGCTCTGCGAGGACAAGAGCACAGAGGAAGTCGGGTATGGCAAGCAGCTGAGGGCCTGCTCTATTGCGCATTTATAGTACTCAAAATCGCCCCACTTGAGCTTTAGCTGGTCAAAGCCTTTGCAACCCCGCGCTGCATTCCATCTGCAGACCCCGGCTTACAGGCTGCACGCCCGCGACACAAAATGTGGGGAATTGCAGCAGTGTGCGTCCCCTGTACAAATATAGAATGGAGTCCAATAGGAAATGCGCTTTGGATGTTTTAAGGCTCGTTCGAAATTGCTATGAGAAAAAAAAAGAGCCAATCCGCGATCGGCGCACCTAAATCACACGTTGACCCCACAATCCGAATCGAGCGCTATGTGGGGCGCAAACCGATTAGCCGCAGGGCTTATGGCAACTGCTGCCGAACCTTGATGACGTAGATTATGGTCATAGGATGCTGACACAATTTCGTTGGCGTGCAGATTTGTTGAGCGCCAACGTGCCGCCGTAAGGAATTGGTCTGAACAATCAACGATCTGTTCTAAAGACTGTCTTGGTGAGCTTTTAAAGCAGGACAAGCCAAAAAGTCAGTTCAAAGAGTTTTATATTGCCTTTAGGACTACCTGGACTTTACGTTTCTTGGCTCAGTCCGCGTAGTCAATTCTAGGTGGACTCTAACGATTGATAATCTGAACCCGTTGAGATAGCCAGCCTAGACAGGCGACTTAAAAGTGTCAGGGATCACGAGTCAGTTGCGCAATGCTGTGACCGTGTAAATTTCAGTGAGCGAAATGTGCTGGAAAGCAAAAGGCCGGGGGGCTCACCTGCGGCGTGTACCTCCACGACCCTCCACAACCACCCAACCATGGCGACACGGCCTTCGTGGGACTACATTTTAAAGTTTATCATTATTGGCGATGCCTCCGTAGGAAAGTCGTCGCTTCTTGTGCGTTTGACAGAAGACCGATTTCTTGTTGATTCGGATGCGACGATCGGCATCGAATTCGGCTCGCACATCGTGACGTTGGAGTCTGGTGAGCGGCTGAAGCTCCAGGTGTGGGATACGGCAGGAAGCGAGCAGTTTCGCAGCGTACGTACATACATCTGACTCAGATTACACGTTCGTACTACAAAGGCGCTGCGGGGTGTCTTCTTGTATACGACGTGACGGAGCGCGATACGTTTGAGCATGTCCCCACGTGGCTGCACGATGTGCGCGAGCAGGCAGAGGAGCATGCGACCGTTGCGCTGGTCGGAAATATGGCCGATCGGCCTGCGACCCAGCGTGCCGTGTCTACCGAAGAGGCAGAGGCGTATGCCGCCAAGAACGAGTACGTGCGATGCTCATGCAGTCTGCTTTTCTTCGAGACGAGTGCCAAGACCGGCGAAAACGTCACGGCCGTTTTTACAGCGGTCGCGAGTGCGATCCTGACGCGCTACAAGTCGAATCCACCAGAGCGGCGGCGTGTCGAGGCGACGATCGATCCTACGCAGCGCGCATCGGACAATCGGTGCTGCTCGGTGATGTAAGTGTACAAAAGCGTGGCTATGTAGAGACAAGCCTTTTAGGCGGCAGCTGCGGGTGCAGGCTGAGGTTCCGGCTCGGGAGCCGCGGCGCGCCAGTCGCCGCCGCTCGTCCCGTCGCGCCAGTGGCGTGGGGCGGGTGGCGGAAGAGGAAAGCCATGGCGTGCCGCCTCGGCCTCCTGTGCGGCGAGGCGCTCTTTCCAGCCGAGGCGAAGAAAACCTTCGCGAGCAAAGCGCTCTCGCCGGCGCTCGCGGTTTTCCACCTGGAGTTCGTGCTGGAGCTCGCGCGCGAGGTCCGGCGAAGGAAGACGGAGATGCATAAAGTTGCAGAGGCCGCCGCGGTTGCACTCATTCGTCTCATTTTGGCGGCAGCAAGCCTCGCGGAAGTCGGTCACAGGCGATAGTTCGGCAAAGAGGGGGCGCCCATTGAACCAGCGCGAGTTGAGCGCGTCGACGGCGCGCTGAGCGTCGTGCTCGGTCTCGAAGCGGGCGTACACGTTGCCGATGAGGTGGTCACCCACGTTGTCGCACACATGCATCTCGACGAGGTCAGCGATCTTGCCGAGCTCGACGAACATGTCCTGGTAGAAGTCGTCGAACTGCGCCTGGAGCTCTGCGTCGGTGAGCGTGCAGTTGGGGTTGAGGTGGCGCGGGTTTTGGTATACGTTCGACAGCAGGATCGTGCGCGAGGAGGTCGGTTCAACGTGTCTGCGTGAGCACCGCTCGCCGTGGCGGCACGCGCCGATCTTGAAGTAGAACGAGCAGTTGACCTTGTCCTGCTCGGTGCCAAAGTTGCTCATGGTGGCCGCGACGAGAAGATCCACGTGGACCCACGTGGCACCGCGACGCGACGTCGACGGCGATGACGGTGAGCCATCGGAAGCCGCGGCCGACGCAGCCGAACCAGGACCGCACGGGTGCGTGGAAAACTGACCGGCAGCGGCCGAACCCGGCGTGCGCTACCACTGCGACGTGTGCGGCGCAGACATCACGCTGACTGTGCGCGTGCGCTGCGCCGGCGGCTGCGAAGACTTTGACCTGTGCGGCACCTGTTTCTGTACGGGCGCCGAGGTCGGGCAGCACAAGGCGTGGCACGACTACCGCGTGATTGAGCAGCACTCGCAGCCCGTGTACTGCCCCGACTGGGGCGTCGATGAGGAGCTGCTGCTTATCGACGGGTGCCAGCTGTATGGGCTTGGCAACTGGGCAGACATTGCGGACCACATCGGCAACCGCAGCAAGGAGGACGTCGAGCACCACTTTGTCAGTGTGTATATCGAGGGAAAGAACGGGCTTCCGTCGGGGAACGCGCGCGCGGCCGAGGCGGTGGCCGAATGGCGCGACGCGCATCCCGATGCGGCGCAGGACGCCGGCGAGGAGCGGCTGCCGATCGTGGGCCCAGACCCCCACTTTGCGTACGACATCTCTGCGGAGGACTTCCAGCGCGAGCGGCGCGAGCGCATCGAGCGGCTGCGGGCGGCGCAGGCAGCGTTTGTGCCGCCGAAACCGAACGCGAAGCCGCTGGTCTCGGCGCCGACGACGCACAGCGAGCTGACGGGCTTTATGCCTGGGCGGCTCGAGTTTGAGCATGAGTTTGAGCAGGATGCCGAGCATCTTGTAAAGGACATGGAGTTTGGGCGTGTGTATGCGTTTGGCGGCGACGCGATGCCGAACGAGTTTGACGCGCTCGGCGAGCAGGGCGCGACGCAGGGGCATGCGCGTATGGAGGCGAGTGGGCGCGGCGGCCCTGTGAGCCAGCGCGCGCGCGAAGGATCCACGGACGAGAACGAGGAGTTTACGGATGCGCCGGAGGAGGCGCCAGCGACCAAGACCGAGGCGAAGGCGGAGGCGGCCGAGGCGGTGGGCAACGCTGCTGCCGCCGAGGAGCCGGCGCCCGCGGAGGGCGATGCGAAGGCGGACGCCAAGGCGGACGCCAAGGCGGAGGGCGATGCGGAGAAGGGCGAGGGCGAGGCGACGGACGACCGTGCGCCGGACTGGGACGAGGATCCGCAGGACTTGGAGCTGAAGCTGGCGGTGCTGGACATGTACGACGACTTGCTGGACAAGCGCGGACGCAAGAAGCAGTTTCTCTTTGAGCGGAACTTGGTCGACTACCGGCGGAACGTCGCGGGGGAGCGGCGGCGGCCGAAGGAGGAGCGCGACCTGCTTGCGCGCATCCGGCACTTTGCGACGATGCAGACCGCGACGGACTTTGAGGAGTTCTACCACAATCTGTGCTACGAGGAGGCGCTGAAGCGCACCGTGCACCAGCTGCAGCAGTACCGGCGGATGGGCCTCACGACGTTTTCCGAGGCGGCGCGCTACGACAAGGAGGCGGCGGAGCGCACGAAGCGGCAGCTCGAGGCGGCGGAGGGCTCGCTGGCGCTCGGCGGGGCGCACGCGGGCCGCGTGCGGCACCGCGAGCGGAGCGTGTCGATGCACGACGACGGGCGCGGCGACGACTTTGCGTTTGCGAGTGCGCCGGGCATCCAGCTGCTCAGTGCGTCGGAGCAGCAGCTGTGCTCCATGCTGCACATTCTCCCCGAGCCGTTTTTGGTGGTGAAGGCGGCGCTGCTCACGTATGCGTACGCGCACCACAAGGCGCTCACGCTGGCGCACTGCCAGGCGCTGTGCAACATTGCGCCGCGCAAGCTGAGCCGTGTGTACGACTTTTTCGTGGAGCAGGGCTACGTGCACGCGGTGCTGGACGCGTGCGAGTGGCGCACGGAGCGCGCGGCGAAGCGCGCGCGCACGGAGGGCGCTGCGGGATACCCAGGCGAGTAGTGTAGTCTATCTAGGGATGCTCGTCGACAAATTTGCGCGCGTTCTCGAACATGCGGAACCACGGCCCGTGGCCGTGCCACTTGGCCGCCTCGGGCGGCGCGTAGCTCAGCGCGCTCGCGGCCGTCGCACGCTCGGGGTGCGGCATGAGCACGAGGACGCGGCCGTCGAGCGCCGAGAGGCCGGCAATGTTGCCCGTGCTGCCGTTCGGGTTGAGCGGGTAGCGGCGGTCGACGTAGCGCATGGCGACCATGCCCTTCGCCTCGCACTCCTCGTGGAGCGCGTCCGAGTCGAAGGCGGCGCGCCCCTCGCCGTGGGCGACGGGCACCGCGAGGCGGCTGCCGCCCATCCCGCGGAAGAACACGCTGTCCGTCTCCGCGGGGATCTCCACCGGGAGGAAGCGCGCCTCGAAGCGCCCGCTCTCGTTCGGCGCAAACGTCGGCCAGACGTGGCCCGCGCCGGGGATCAGCCCCTGGCGCCCGAGCTCCGCAAGCATCTGGCACCCGTTGCACACGCCGAGCGCAAACGTGTTGGGCCGCTCGAAGAACGCACGGAACTCGGCGTTGACGCTCGGGTGCATCAGGATCGTGCTCGCCCACCCGCGCCCGGCGCCGAGCACGTCGCCGTACGAGAAGCCGCCGCACGCCGCCAGGCCGTGCACCGCGTCGAGGTACACGCGGCCCTGGAGCAGGTCGGTCATGTGCACGTCGAGCACGGTGAAGCCCGCGCGCGCAAACGCCCACGCCATCTCCACCTGCCCGTTCACGCCCTGCTCGCGGAGGATCGCGACGCGCGGCGCCTCGGCGAGCGGCCGCTCGATGTGCGAGGGGGCGACCGCGTCGCCGGGCGCGTACGTCAGGCGGTACACGAGCTCGGACACGCCGCCGCGCGCCTCGTCGATCAGCGCGCGCTCCTCCTTGGCGAGGTCGGGGTTGTCGCGCAGGGACTGCATCTCGAACGAGGTCGCGGCCCACGCGTGCTGCAGCGCGGCGCGCGTCGACTCGAGGAGCGTCGCGCCGTGCGACACGACGCGCACCGCCTCGTCGGCACGCACCTCGCCCACGACGTGCGCCGCGGACTCGGGCACGCCGAACGTCGCGAGCAGCGTCGTGACTGCCTTCACGTCCGAGCGGCGCACCTGGAGCACCGCGCCGAGCTCCTCGTTGAAGAGCGCGGCGGTCGCCGGGGTGCCGCGCGCGTGCAGCGCCGAGACGTCGAGCGTGACGCCGGTGCGCCCCGCGAACGCCATCTCGAGCACGGCGGCGAGCAGGCCGCCGTCGGAGCGGTCGTGGTACGCGTGCACCAGGCCGGGCACCTCGCGCTTGCCGACGTGCAGCTGCTTGAGCGTGGCCATCGCGTCGAAGAAGGCGCGCAGCACGTCGGCGCTCTCCACGTCCGGCGCCGCGTCGCCGAGCTGCTTGTACACCTGCGCCAGCGCCGAGCCGCCGAGGCGCTGCTTGCCCGCGGCGAGGTCCACAAACAGCAGCACACTCGCGTCGGGCAGCACGCGCAGCTGCGGCGTCCAGGTGCCCGTGACGTCGGCCACCGGCGCGAACGCCGTGATGATCGGGCTGAGCGGCGCCGTGACCTCGCGGCGCTCGTCGCCCTCCTGCCACGCCATGCCCATCGACATGGAGTCCTTCCCGACGGGGATCGCGAGCCCCAGCGCAGGGCACAGCTCGAGGCCGATCGCCTGCACCGCGTCGTAGAGCGCCGCGCCGTCGTGCGCGTGCCACGCGGCGCACATCCAGTTCGCGCTCAGCTTCACCTGCTCGAGCGCCTCGACATGCGCCGCGGCGAGGTTCGTGAGCGCCTCGCCGACGGCCATGCGCGCCGCGGCCGCGCCCGAGAGCAGCGCGAGCGGCGTGCGCTCGCCGCTCGCCATCGCGTCGCCGGTGCACGCCTCGTCAAACGCGTACGAGGTGCGCGTCACGGCCACGTCCGCGACCGGCACCTGCCACGGGCCGACCATCTGGTCGCGCGCGACGAGGCCCGTGATGCTCCGGTCGCCGATCGTGATCAGGAACGCCTTGGAGGCGACCGCCGGGAGGTGCAGCACGCGGTCGACCGCGTCGCGCAGGCGCGCCGCGTCGTCCCCGTCGACGTACGCACGGAGCGTCTCGTCAAACGGCACAAACGGCGGGTGCGCGTGCGTCGACGAGCGCTCCATCTTGGGTGGCTTGTTGAACAGCGTCGCCATCGGCAGATCGATCGGCGTCGTGCCAAACAGGCGGTCGGTCACCACGAGCTGCTGCTCAGAGGTCGCGCGGCCCACCACCGCGTACGGGCACCGCTCGCGCGCGGCGATCGCCTCAAACGCCGCGAGGTTCGTCGGGTGCACCGCAAGCACATAGCGCTCCTGGCTCTCGTTGCACCAGATCGCCGCGGGGCTCATGCTCTTGTTCCCAAGCGGGACGTCGCGCAGCTCAAAGCGCCCACCGAGCCCCGCGTCGTGCACGAGCTCGGGGAACGCGTTGCTCAGGCCGCCCGCACCCACGTCGTGGATGCTCACGATCGGGTTCTCCGCCGCGGAGCAGCACGCGTCAATCACCTGCTGGCACCGGCGCTCCATCTCGGGGTTGTCGCGGCTGACACTCACAAAGTCGAGCTTCGCACGCCCCGCGCTGCCCGTCGCCTGCGACGAGGAGGTGCCGCCACCGAGGCCGATCAGATAGCCGGGGCCGCCCAGCACGATCAGCGCGTCGCCCGGCGCGATCTGCCCCTTTTGCACGTACGGCGGACGCACGGTCCCGACGCCGCCCGCAAGCATGATCGGCTTGTGGTAGCCACGGAGCTCGGGGCCCTCGGCGCCCGGCACACGCTCGCAGTACGTGCGCCAGAAGCCGCCGAGCGCCGGGCGCCCAAACTCGTTGTTGAACGTCGCGGCGCCGATCGGCGCATCGCACATGATCTCGAGCGGGCTCGCGATGTGCATCGGCTTCCCGATGTCCTCCTCCCAGGGCTGCACAAAGCCGGGGATGTGCAGATTCGACGTCATGAAGCCGGACAGGCCCGCCTTGGGCTTCGAGCCGCGGCCGACGGCGCCCTCGTCGCGGATCTCGCCGCCGGAGCCAGTCGCGGCACCGGGGTACGGCGACACGGCGGTGGGGTGGTTGTGCGTCTCGACCTTGGCGAGGATCGGCATCTCCTCGGCGTGCCCGACGTAGACGTGCGGCACGTGCACGTCGCCCAGGCGCACCATGTCGGGCACGGGCAGGAACCGCACGGCATGCGCGCCGCGGAACACCGCGGCGTTGTCCGAGTAGGCGCTCAGCGTGTTCTGCGGCGTGACCTTGTGCGTGTTGCGGATCATGCCGAAGAGCGAGTGCGGCATGCGCTGCCCGTCGATCGTCCACGTGGCGTTGAAGATCTTGTGCCGGCAGTGCTCCGAGTTGACCTGCGCGAACATGAACAGCTCCACATCCGTCGGGTTGCGGTGCAGCGGCGCCTCGCCGGACGCGCCGCGCACGAATGCATCCACCAGGTAGTCGATCTCGTCGGGCGACAGCGCGAGGCCAAAGCGCGTGTTCGCGTCAATGAGGCGCTGGTGCGCGCCTTCCCAGTCCTCGTGGCAGTCCTTGAGCGCGCCCAGGTCCACCGTCTTCAGCTCCTCGGGCTCCGCGGTGACGAACAGCGCCCTGCAGCTCTCGGGCGTCGCGGTGCGCGCGACCGAGTGCGTCATGCGGTCGTGCAGCTGCGCGGCGAGCGCGTCGACCTCGTCGTCGCTGAGCGGCTCGCGGCTCGTGATCACAAGCGCGTACCCGCGCTCAATGCGCTCAATCCACTCGCCAAGGCCGCACAGGCGCGCGAGGTTCGTCGCCTTCGACGACCACGGCGACACAGTCCCTGCGCGCGGGCTCACGAACAGGCACGTGTGGAGTGGGTCGTTCTCGCCGTGCAGCGCGCGGCGCATGCACTCGACGGTCTCGCTGAGCTCGACGTGGTCGCCGTAGAAGAGCAGGCTGTCGAGGCGCGCGCGCACGCTGCTCGCGGGGTCCTGGATGAGGTGCATCGCGTTCTCGGACGTAGCGAGCAGGAAGTGCAGGAACACGCCGTCGATGCCGGTCACCTTGTCATTGATGTGCTGAAGCCTCTTGAGCGTCTGTTTCCGCTTCGCCTCGAGCGACGTCGAGGGGCCGAGCAGCGTAAAGCAGTGCAGCGGCTCCGATCCCATCGTGGCTCCGGGAAAAACGGCTGGGCGTGCTGACTCAGCACGTGGAGGCCGCCACCATGGACGTCGTGTTCAAGAAGAAGGCGCGTGGCGCGCGCGACGTGCGCAAGCGCCCCGCGGACGCGGACGCCGATGCGGACGCCGACGAAGGCAGCACAAAGTCGGCCGTCGTGTCCAAAAAGACGCGCGCGGCGACGCCCGAGGACGAGCCGCGCGCCGCGCGCGCGCCCGACCGCTTCGGGCAGACGACGGTGCACGCGAGCGCGCGTGCGGACGCGGCGCCGGCGAACGCGAATGCCAACCGCGCCGATGCGACGCGCGACACGGCGTGGGACCTCGAGCAGGAGTATGCGCGCGAGCTCGGCACGGACACGCGGCCGAAGCCGACGAACGACGACGGCAAATACCGCGGGCTTGCGGGCTACGCCAAGTACACCGAGGAGCGCGACGACGGCTCCTCGGCCAAGTTCCGCACGAAGGGCCCGATGCAGGCGCCGACGAACGTGCGCACAATCACCGTCGTGGACTACCAGCCGGACGTGTGCAAGGACTACAAGGAGACGGGCTACTGTGGCTTTGGCGACACCTGCAAGTTTTTGCACGACCGCAGCGACTACCTCGCGGGCTGGCAGCTCGAGGCGAGTGGCGACGCAGCCGACGCGCGCGCGGGCACGTACGGCGCGGGCCTCGAGGCGGAGGACGACGAGGAGGAGGAGGTGCCGTTCGCGTGCCTGCTGTGCCGGCGGCCGTTCACCGACCCGGTCGTGACGCTGTGTGGCCACTACTTCTGTGCGCCGTGTGCGGTGCAGCGCTTCGCGAAGACGCCCAAGTGCTTTGCGTGTGGCGCCAAGACGCACGGGCTCTTTAACTCTGCGACCAAGATCCTCGACCGGATGGCGCGGCGCAACGCGAGCCGCGCGGAGGAGCGCCGCGACGCGCGCGTGCGCCACGGCCTCGAGGACGAGCACGAGGTGCTCGACGGCGTGGTGGTCGACGAGCCGTAGGATACCCCCGCCCCGCCGCACAGACTGTACGCTACTCGCGCATCCGCCGCTTGAACGCGCCGGGCGTCTCGACGTCGCGCCCGCGCGACCACATGCCGAGGCGCATGAGCTTCGCGTACTCCTCTGCGCGCTCGAGCGAGCGGCGCCCGGACGTGGCGTGGAGGAGCGTGCGCTGCCAGAAGCCGGGGTGGCCGTACGCGGCGCCCGCGTTGCGGTACACGGTCGCGAGGCCCTTGCGCACCATCGCGAGGGACACGTTGGTGCGCCCAAAGATGTACGGCGGGCGCAGCACGTACGGCGTCGCGACCAGCCGCTGGTACTGGTCGATGTGCGCGAGGTCGAGCCAGACGGTCTGCCCGTCGACGAGGCGCTTCAGCTCGGCCTTGGCCTCGTCCGCAAACGGCTGCGCCTCGCGCCCAAAGTGCGCGGCCTCGGGCGCGTCGGCGCCCGCGAGGCGCACCGAGATCGTCTGGTTGCGCAGCGCCGCCTTGGACGCCGGCACGGGGAAGAGGTAGTGCCGCACGAACGGCAGCCCCGGGGTATGGTAGAAGCGGAAGCCGTCCGCGTCGCCGACGGACGTCACCTTGCCCACGAGCGTGCGCCGCGTGCGCAGCACGCTCGGCGTGAGGTCCGCGGCGGTCGCGAAGCGCCGGAAATAGCGCAGGTAGAGCACACGGCCGCCCACGAGCGCCGCACCCGTCACGAGCGCCGCGCCGACCGGCGTCGAGACCGCACCGAGCGCGAGCCGGAAGGGCGTCGAGAACTGTGCCGCAGGCGCCGCCTCGTCGACCGCGTGCACGGGGTACGTCCGCTCCTCGCGCGGCGTGCCTTTGTACTGGTGCCGCGCAAACTGCCGCAGCCAGTCGTCGCCCGCATCGCCGCGCAGCTGCTCGATGCGCTCTTTGAGCGTGCGCGGCGCCGCGGACGGCCCGGCAGACCCCCCGGCGGACGGCTCGCCCGACGGCTCGCCCGACGGCGCGGCAGACCCCCGGCGGATGCGTCGCTCGCGCCTGCCGGCGCGCGCGCGTCCTCGGCCGCCTCGGCGCGCACCGCAGCGAGCGCCGGCGCCTCGGAACGCCGCGGGCGCCGCGGGCGCTCCGTGCGCGCGCCCAGCGGCCCTGGATCCGTGCGCCGCGGGCGCCTGCGGCGCTCGTCGTGCGGCGGCGTGCTCGGCGCGAGCGTCACGCGGCGCACGCGCGACGAGAGCTGCGCCTCGATCGCGGTGTCCGGCCGGTGCGTCGCGGGGGCGACCTGGCGCGCGACGCGCTCAGCGACACGCCGGCGCTCAAAGAAGCCGGCGGGCGCGTCGTCGAGCGCAATGTCCTTGTGTTCGAGCGCAAAGAGCGTGAAGCACGCCACACGCACGTCGGGCACGAGCGTGCCCATGGGGTTGTCCGCGATCCACACGTGCGAGATGCGCGGCAGCGTCGCGAGGCGCCCGACCTCGCCGGGCTCGGCGAGCGCATTGCTGCGCAGGTCGACCTGCTCGAGCGTCGTGAGGCGCTCGAGGCCACACAGGCTCTCGAGGCGGTTCGCCGCGAGGTTCAGCGAGCGGACCGCCGGGAGCGCGTCGTAGATGCCGAGCACGCTGTCGATCAGATTGTCCGCAAGGTTGAGCGCACGCAGGTGCGGCAGCTCCGCGAGTGCGGGCGGCACTGTGTTCAGCAGGTTGTGCGACAGGTCGAGGTGCACGAGCGCCGTGAGCGGCGCGAGCGCCGTCGCGGGCACAAACGTCAGCGCGTTCCGCGCGAGGTTGAGGCTGCGCAGCGCGTGCCATGCGGCGGCGGGCGGTGCGTCGCCGGCATCGCGCGCGACGAGGCCGACAAACAGCTCGGTGACGTCCGCCGCGCTAACGCGCGCGCACTGCAGCGCCTCGAGCTGCACGCTGAGCCGGTCCCAGCCGAGCACGCGGCCGGCCTCCACGTCGTGCAGGCGCAGGTCGCGGAGCGCGGCGAACGCGCGCAGCGGCACGCCGTTCTCGCCCGGGAGGTCGTCGAAACCCTCGAGCACCGCGTCCGGCAGTGCGTACACGTCGAGCGCGGGGAGGCGGCTGCACACGCGGAACAGGAAGCGGAACTTGTCGTCGGGGTCGGTCTGCGCGGGCCGCGTGCCCCACAGCGTCTGCACGGTGTGGATCGTGTCCTGCACGGAGAAGATGCTCTGGAGGTCGTCTGCGAGGGTGCGTGGGCGCGCGGGCGGCGCGCGCGCGCCGGTGGGAAGCACGAGCGGTGCGCCCACGGCGCGGTCCATGTCGCCGACGTCGAGGCCGAGCGCCTCGCAGCGCAGGAGGAAGTAGAAGAGGTGGTGCAGGTCCGTGGCGAGCCGCGCGCCGCGCGGCCGCTGGTACAGCTGCGCCTCGTGCGCGCGGACCCAGCGCGCGAGGTCGCCGTAGTAGGCGTCCGCCGCGTCCGCCATCGAGGACACTCCACGCGCGGCGGGGGCAGGGGGGTATTTGTGCAAGAAAAAATGCCGGCCGACTTCTCTGCAATAGATGCTGCTGGGCGTCGCTCGGCTTTCTCGACGAGTGTGGCTGCCCCCGACCCTGCGAAGCCCCGTGCGAATTGCCAAAAGTTTTACGTACTCCGCGATGACCGACGCTCCCAACGCTGCTGGGGAGGCCCCCAACCTGCTCCCGGACCCCGTCACGGGCGAGATGATCAGCAAGAGGTGCGTCGCTTCTTCTCACCCAGCGAACTCAAGCGCCGCCAGAAGCAGCGCCAGAAGGACGCTGAGAAGGCCGAGAAGGCGAAGAACGCGCCGCAGCCCGCGAAGAAGGCGGGCGACGATGCGGGCGCCGAGGACACGCTCACGCCGAACCAGTACTACGAGATGCGCTCGCGCGCGATCCAGAAGCTGCGCGAGACGCGCGACCCGGACCCCTACCCGCACAAGTTCCACGTGTCGATGAGCCTGGCCGACTTCATCGCGCGGTACGCGGACAAGCTCGAGCCGGGCAGCCAGCTGGGCGACGAGGTGAGCCTCGCGGGCCGCCTGCACAACATGCGCGCCTCGGGCCAGAAGCTGCGCTTCTACGACCTGCACGGCGAGGGCGTCAAGGTGCAGATCATGGCGCAGCTGCAGGACCACACGGACGGCGACTTCCTCGCGGCGCACGACCTGCTGCGCCGCGGCGACGTCGTCGGCGTCACGGGTGTCCCGGCGAAGACGAAGAAGGGCGAGCTGTCGATTGCGCCGCGCTCGATCCGCCTCCTCTCGCCGAATCTCAAGATGCTCCCGAAGGCCGCGGTCAATGAGCGCGGCGGCTTCACGGACCAGGAGCAGCGCTACCGCAAGCGCTACCTGGACCTGATCATGAACCCCCACGTGCGCGACATCTTTGTGAAGCGCGCCAAGACGATCCAGTACGTGCGCCGCTTCCTCGACCAGCTCGGCTTCCTCGAGGTGGAGACGCCGATGATGAACCAGATCGCGGGCGGCGCGAGCGCCAAGCCCTTCGTGACGCACCACAACGACCTGAAGCTCGACCTGTTCATGCGCATTGCGCCCGAGCTCTACCTCAAGGAGCTCGTCGTCGGCGGCCTCGACCGCGTCTACGAGATCGGCCGCGTGTTCCGCAACGAGTCGATCGACCAGACGCACAACCCGGAGTTCACCACGTGTGAGTTCTATATGGCGTACGCGGACATGTACGACCTGATGGACATCACCGAGAGCATGATCTCGGGCCTCGTCAAGGCGGTCACCGGCTCGTACAAGATCAAGTACCACCCCGACGGCAAGGACGACCCGAACGGCCGCGAGTTCGAGATCGACTTCTCCACGCCGTGGAAGCGCTTCGACATGATCAAGGAGCTCGAGGCGCAGCTCAAGGTGACCTTCCCGCCGGGCGACCAGCTGCACACCGAGGCGTCGCGCCAGTGGCTCTCGGACCTCTGCGAGAAGCACAACGTGGAGTGCAGCGCGCCGCGCACCGCGAACCGCCTCATCGACAAGCTCGTCGGGGAGTTCATCGAGTCGCAGTGCATCAACCCCTCGTTCATCGTCGGCCACCCGCAGATCATGTCGCCGCTCGCGAAGCGCCACCGCGACATCCCCGGCCTGTGCGAGCGCTTCGAGGCGTTTGTCGCCACCAAGGAGATCGCCAACGCCTACACCGAGCTCAACGACCCCTGGATCCAGCGCGAAAACTTCGAGGAGCAGGCGCGCCAGAAGGACGCCGGCGACGACGAGGCCCAGGGCGTCGACCACGTCTTCCTCGACGCACTCGAGCACGGCCTCCCGCCCACCGGCGGCTGGGGCCTCGGCATCGACCGCCTCGTCATGTTCCTCACCGACTCGCACACCATCAAGGAGGTGCTCGCCTTCCCCGCGAACCGCCCCGAATAGGTAGCGTTCTTAGCGACTCGGCACCTCGGCCGCCGCCCACGCCATGTACGTCTGCACCTGCGCAAGCGCCGACAGCAGCGCGCCCTGCGCCGCCGCCGCCTCCTCAGAGAGCTCCGCACGCTCCATGCGGTGGTGCAGGTAGGCATGCAGCGCGCCGATCGCCGCCGCGTCACACGTCCCAAAGAACGCGGCGTCTCCCGCTCCGTCGCCCGCCCTGCGCCGCTTGCGCGGCACATCCGCATCGGCAGGCGCCGCGCCGCCCGCATCCGCGTCCGCGTCTGCTTCCGGCGCCGTCGCGTCGCCCGCCGCGCCGCCCAGTTCGCCGCCCGGCGGCGTGCCGTACACAACAAGCACCTGTGACCAGTGCCCCGAAAAGCCGGGCAGCGCACTGCCCACACACGCGTCGTGCTCGCCGTGCGGCGCCACGAGCGGACACAGGTGCCAGTACTCGTTGCCGTCCAGGTCGCGGCCGAGCGGCCCGCCGCGCGGCGAGGAGCGCTTCAGCGCGACGTACTGCTCGGCGTGCGCGCCCTGCACGGCATGCTCGTTCGCGGCACCGAGCTCCTTGCGCTGCGTCAGCGGCCGACGTACCTCGTGCTGCCACGCCTCGTAGCGCGCAGACACCATCGACGGCGCGCGCTTCTGCACCGCCTTGGCTGCCGCGTCACACTCCGCCTGGACGTGCGCAATGGCGTCGCGCGCGCGCTTTTCCTGCGCAGGCAGCTCGTCGACGAGCGGCTGCACAAGGCGGTGCAGCCCACTGGACGCCGGCGTCCCGCGCGGCGTCGAGAGCAGGTCACACAGCCGCACGAGGCACGCGATCTTGGCCTCGAGGTGCATCGGCTCTGCGCCGTCCTCCTCCTCGTCGTCGTCCTCTTCCTGCGCCGCGCCAAGGACGCGCTCGGCACGCTGCCGGAGGTCCTCGTTCCGCTTCTTCACCGCGAGCTGCTCGGCACGCCGCGAGCGCCGCGTGCCGTCCGCAGGCGCCTCAGCCTCCTCCTCGTCGTCGAGCGCCGCGACGGCATGCGCGAGGCGCGACATACTCCGCGTGCGCCGCGGCAGCACCGGCTCCGGCGCACGCGGATTCGGCCGCGTCCACGACGGGAGGTCGAGGTCGACCTCGGCGAGCGTGCACGGCGGCACGGCTGCGCGCGCGAGGAGCGCATCGGCGGCGGCCCACGGCGCGGGCGCATCGACGTCGTGCGCGTGCCGGCGGAGCGCGCGGACGAGGCGGGCAAAGCCGGCGGCCGGCTGCCCCGCGTCAAGCTCCGTGAGGCCCGCAAGATGCATCGCAAGGCGCTGCAGCAGCTTCAGCGCAAGGTATGCGTCCCAGCAGTGCACGGCATCGAGGCGGCGGCGCGGCCAGCCGAGCGCGTCCACGTCCTCAAACCGCGTGAGCCACTCGTACAGGTAGATGCGCGCAAACATGTTGGGCGCGGGGAGCGCGTCGGTGCACAGGCGCGCGAGGCGCGGCGCCTCCGGCGGCGGGCGCCGCGCGCGCACCTTGATGCGCCGGCGCGGGCGCTCGCTCGAGGCCGCAAACGACACTGCGTCAGCTTCACGACGTACGCTGCGCCTGGCGCATCGTGTGTGGAGGCCGTCATGGGACGCCCGCGGCGCAGGACGCGCCGCGCGCCGGACGGCGACGTGCCGCGCGAGGCATCGTCGTACGCGTACCCGATCCCGCGAACCCCGCTGCGCTTCTCGGCGCACACGTCCGGCTGCGTGCACCCGGACACCGCGCTCCTCGCGTGCGACGAGAGCGAGCGCCCCATGCTCGGCCACTGCGTCGCCGTCGACGCCTGGATGGAGGCGGTTGCACAGGGCCGCGGCGCGACCGTCTGCGTCGCGGGGCACCTCGTGCGCCTCAGCGAGCTCACGGGCGTGCCTGCATCGTTTGGCGTACGTCCACAGCTGACCCAGTGCGTCTTGGAGGCGCCGCGCACCGACGACCTCGCGCACGTCCCCCTCGTATTTGCGGGCCGCAACGTCGGCGCGCTGCACGCGCTGCTCCTGCGGCACCGCGACGAAGAGGTACCCGTGTTCCTCTCGGGCTTTGGCGCAGAGACACAGCGCTTCGGCACCTCGGAAGCCCCGCGCGCTCGCGTCGTCTACGCCCAGAGCCGCGTCGCACTCAAGGCGTGCATCACGAGCGACACAGACGGCGAGACCACGTACACGGTCTGGTTCGAGTGCAACAAGGACGCGCCGGTCACGCAGGTCATGCTCCCGCGGACCACGCCGGACATCGCGTCGCCCGGCTCCGACGCATGGCTGCGCACGCCCGACGTGCGGCCCACGACGCCCGCATCCGCGCCGACGCTCGCATTCACGCCGCAGCCGTCTGCACGCCCTTCTCCGATACCCCCTGCGCCGCCGTCGCTCCCGCCGCCGTCGCCCGCCGCGCTGCGCACGCTCAACGGCCATGTGTACACGCCGATCGCCGCGCTGCGCAAGGACACGGTCGCGAACGTGATGGGCGTCGCGGTGTGCGACGCCAGCGTGCGGCTGCCGATGCAGCGCGGCCGCGACGTCATGGTCAAGCTCGCGCTCGCGGACGGCAGCGGCGCCAACGACGCCGCCTCCACGCTCTCCTCGAACCTCTTTGCGCAGGACGAGCAAGCGCTGCCCGGAGCCGTCAGCGAGAAGGACGCCGTGCTCCTGCGCGGCGTGCAGATTGGGCTCTTCAATGGGCGCACGCAGGGCGTCGGGAGCCGCAAGGTCGCCTTCCAGTGGGCCGCGTGGAACGCCGCGACGCAGACCTGGCGGTACGCCGCGAGCGCCCGCGCGAGCGACTTTAGTGACGCGGAGCGCACCGCTCTCTTGCAGCTCGTTGCACACCTTGGAAATGGATCTACGCCACGGCCGAGCGTGCGCGCCTTACAGACCCTCGACACGCTGCAGCCGCACACGTTCGTCGACACGGTCGCCGAGGTCGTCAAGGTCTTCGCACAGTCGACCCCGCCAGATTTGTACATTACGGACTTTACCACCCACAAACACATCTACGACGGGAACAACAAACACCTCCCGGTGCAGCCGCCGGACGGCGGCGGAGGCTGCGTCCTCCAGGTGGGCCTCTGGGGGCCGCACGCCCCGCTCGCCGTCCAGCTGCGCGCAGGGCAACTCGTGCGCCTCGACAACGTGCGCATTCGCGAAAACCCGCGCACCGGGCTGCTCACCGGCGCGCTGGGCTCCGACAAGCGCCTGCAGATCGCGCCCGTCGACGACGACCACGCTGCGGTCCGTGCGCTGCGCGCGCGCAAGGCTGCGTGGGAAACGGCGCAGGCGCAGAAGAAGCGGCCCGCACCGCCAACGACCCCAACGCCCGTGCGCCGCCGCCCGGCACCCGAGCCTGTCTACGCGCCGCGCTTCGAGATGGAGGACGAGTTTCCCACGCTCAATAGCCTGTGGTCGCCAGAGTGACCACGTGGCGCGCAGGGGCCAGCGCGCGCACGCCTCTTGCACGGACCGTTTTCCGTTCGAATAGCTACGCACTGCAACGATGCCCGCCCCGAAGGAGGCCGTTGCTTCCAAGCCTTTCGCCTCGTCAGATGGCCGCTTCCACCGTCAGGAGTCGTCCTTCCGCGACGTCATCGCACCAGGCACCAAGTTCGAGCCGGAAATCGGCCGCTACAAGCTGATCGTGTCGCTTGCGTGCCCGTGGGCACACCGTGTCCTGATTGTGCGTGCGCTGAAGCGCATGGACGAGGTGGAGAACCTCCTGCCTGTCACGGTCGTCGATACGTTCCTCGGTGAGAAAGGCTGGTGCCTCAGCGACACAGGCACGGACCGCCCGCACAACACGGCCTCTGGCCCACCGATCCCAGGAAATGAAGACGCGCGCTACCTTCGGGACCTGTACCTCGTCGCCGACCCGAACTACAGCAAGCGTCCCACTGTCCCGGTGATCTGGGACACGAAGCTGAACACGATCGTGAACAACGAGTCCTCGGAAATAATCCGCTTCCTCGACACGGCTTTTGACCAGTTCCTCCCGAAAGAGGTACAGGGCATCACGTACTATCCAGAAGACCTCCGCTCCGAGATTGATGCGTTCCACGAGTGGGTGTACCCCCATATCAACAACGGCGTATACAAGAGCGGGTTTGCGACAAGCATGGAGGCGTACCAGGAGAGTGTCCTGCCACTCTTTGAGGCGCTCGAGCGCGCAGACCGCCACCTCGAGGGCAAGCAGTACGCCTTTGGCGGCCGCCTTACCGAGGCCGACATCCGTCTGTACACCACGATCGTGCGCTTCGATCCAGTCTATGTCGGCCACTTTAAGTGCAACCTGCACTCGATCCGCGGCGGCAAGTTCCCGAACCTGCACCGCTGGCTCCGCGAGCTGTACTGGAAGAACCCCGCGTTCAAGAACACGACCGACTTTGACTCGATCAAGAAGCACTACTACGCAAGCCACGTTACCATCAACCCCACGAGCATCGTCCCGGTGGGCCCTAAGCCCGATATTGAGCCTCTCGACTAAAATGTGCGATCAAAGGTAGGATGAGTTAGCAAACATGGAATTCTATACTCTACACTGGGAGTATTCACAGACGACCGATGGCGAGACTACGAGTGCACGTAGCAGTAGACGAAAAACTTTTACGCTTTTGGGCCGAACGGCCTGGTGCGATGCACGAGAGCACCTGAATGGAGCCCGTCGTGACTATGCAAAGCTGCATTCCAAACGCGCTCCCCTACCTCGGGGTTAACATGCCCCAGATTCACAGTGCCTTAAATCCGAAGCACGCCTTTTTTGGCATACTCAGCGCACACCAACAATCACGTGCGACGCTTGGACCAACTCGGGGATTAGAAGAAGGCTCGACCTTGCCCATGTTCCGCTACATACAAAGGGCAGCGATTTCTCGCCCTGCTTTCGGAACATCAGCACTTCCCAATTTGCGTTTCTTCACCATGTCCGCTCAGAACTCGAACCCCACCTAGTCCTTTGCGTCTTCGGACGGCCGCTTCCGCCGCCAAGAGTCGTCCTTCCGCGACGTTATCGCGCCGGGCACCAAGTTTGAGCCGGAAATCGGCCGCTACAAGCTGATCGTGTCGCTTGCGTGCCCGTGGGCACATCGGGCCCTCATCGTCCGCGCACTGAAGCGCATGGACGAGGTGGAGAACCTCCTGCCTGTCACGATCGTCGACACGTTCATGGGCGAGAAGGGCTGGCGCCTGGGCGACTCTGGTACAGACCGCCCACATGTCCCTGGCTCAGGCCCCAAGATTCCTGGTCACGAGGATGCGGTTCACCTGATGGACCTGTACCTTGCTGCCGACCCGAACTACGGCAAGCGCGCGACGGTACCGGTCGTGTGGGACTCGAAGCTGAACACGATCGTGAACAACGAGTCCTCGGAAATTATTCGCTTCCTCGACACGGCTTTCGACCGTTTCCTTCCGAAGGAGGTGCAGGGTGTGACGTACTATCCGGAGGAGCTTCGCTCGGACATCGACGAGTTCAACAGCTGGGTCCTTCCGCTGATTAACAGTGGTGTCTACAAGACGGGCTTTGCTGGAAACATGGAGGCGTATCTCGAAAACGTCGGCCCTCTCTTTGAGGCGCTCGAGCGTGCGGACCGACACCTTGAGGGCAAGCAGTACGCCTTTGGCGGCCGCCTCACCGAGGCCGACATTCGCCTCTTTACGACCGTCGTGCGCTTCGACCCCGTCTACTTCGGCCACTTTAAGTGCAACCTGCACTCGATCCGCGGCGGCAAGTTCCCGAACCTGCACCGCTGGCTCCGCGAGCTGTACTGGACGAACCCCGCGTTCAAGAACACGACCGACTTTGACTCGATCAAGAAGCACTACTATGCTAGCCATCTGAACATCAACCCCACAGGGATCGTGCCTGTGGGTCCCGAGCCGGCGATCGAGCCGCTCGATTAGGACACGTAGTGACGATACTGGGCAAACATGGCGATCATGGACGAAGCTGCATGAGCACCCACACGTACAGGCCACGATCATTGGGCTGATGGAGCCAGGGACAACAGCAAGTGTGCCATAGTACAAAAACTCGGACATGAAGTGCACAAACGCGATGACAAATGTGCCCAAGCACAGCACGTACGCACTGCATCAGTGTTTCACGTACCCGCGCTCGTGGATGTTGTACGCGGCGTACAGACGTACCATCGCCGACGTCAAGTTCCAGATGGCGAACAAGCGAGCCGACAGCGACGTGACCTGCGTGCGTCCAGCATTCGACGAGTACACCTTAGTGCTGAAGGCAGGCTTGGCGATGTTCTGCAGGCCATTCAGCGTGGCCACAGCGCCGACGAGCAGGAGCCACTTGGGCAGAAAACCTTCCGGCACTGATCAGTGGGGTACTACATACGAAAGTCCATCGAGGTGGAGGATTTGGACGAAATCGGTTCATTTCTCCACCATGGCGGCGAACGAGCCGCCGGCGTTTGTGCCCGCCCCTGAGCGCGCACCGCCGGACCTGAAGCCGTACCGCCTGAATGGTACACAGGATATGCTTGAGCTGTTCGACCTGATGCCATTGTACGATCGCGCGGTGCGACCGTACCTCCGTCCGGAGCCCGGTACCGCAGCGAATGCGACGCCGAATTCCGATCCGGGCTCAGCGTCCGGACGGCCCGACGCGGAAGGCAAACGCGCAGCGCTCCCCAAGACTTTTGTACACTACGTTGAAGACCTTCCTGGCAAGGTGCGACCACCAAAGCGGACGGGATCGGCCAAGCACCAGCCCAAGGAACTAACGCAGCTTCTTATGAAGCCCGAATATACCTATGCACCGATTGTGCCGTTTGATACCGAAACCTTGAACAATGCATTCTCGGTTGAGCCCTCGTCGACTCCCGCGCAAGGGATCGACGTTAGCCTGCTCGAAGCGGACGAACAAGAATCGCCGATACCCAAGAAAAAGAAGGCGCCGAACAACGAGCGCCCGGACCCCCGCAAGAAACGCGTTGTACTCATCAGCAAGAAGAAAGCACAATGAATAGCCTGTATAGTAACTACGAGAATACCTTGGACCGGCTGAGCTCGCTCTCTTGGCCCTTGTAGCGGTCGCGCTTGGCGCGGTAGCTCTGTGTCTGCAGCACCCGGTTGGTGTAGGCGTTGCCCTTTTCCTGGCGAGCTGCGCGGCGAATCGCCGCTGGCGAGATATACTCGGGGTTGTCGAACAGCGTCGGACCGCCGAAGCTGCCTTCGAAGATGCGGATCGGCGTGAGCACCATACGCGGCCCGATCTCGACGAGCGTCGGCTCCGGCTGAGCGCCTTTTTGCGCGCGCTTCGGCTTCTCGGAGCCTTCCGCCTCAGCCGCCGCTGTCGCGCCCGGGTCTTTTTCAATAATCTGGAAGTTGCGGAACCACACCTTGTTGTCCAGAATGCTGAACGTAAGGATATGATCCACGAACGGCTTCGCGCGACGCGCCGTGCGAGGCACGGCAAACATTTGCGTGAGCAGCTCCTTCATCAGTTTCCAGTGCGGCTCTGCGTCAAAGCCAGCGTCGAAGCTGAGAATGTGTCGCGAGCCCTTGAGGCAGTTGCCGGTCATCTTGAGCTCGTCCATCGTGTGGATGTTTTGCACCTGCAGCTTGGCAGAAGGTCCATTGGGAGTCTTGGAGAGCCACAAGTACAGATCCTCGTGACGTCGGGATTCAAAGTACATACAATTCTGGGTCAGTGTTTCGACGTACGTTGCAGTTGTTCAGCTCAGACAGCTCGTTGAGGATCGAAAGATCGGACTTGGAGTCCAGCTTCGAGTCTGATGTCAGGTTAGCCACGTACCCTTCTTCGAGTGCGGGAGCAGCGCCTCGACGTCGTTCACGAGATGGCGCATGCGTGTAGTGACGCCGCGCGAGGGCAGCACAAGCACGCGCTGCTTATTCCGACGGACCTTTCCGGAGTCCTCTCCGGCCTCATCAGCATCGCGCTTCTTGCCCGCAGCCACGTCGCGCTTCAGCGCCGCGTTGTACACAGTGGACATGGCGTTGAAGGGTGCAGCCACTGGCCACTTTTTTTGGTTCGTGGCACGTGACAAGTCTCGTCGCGGAGACCACCAGTGGGTCGCGTCTCCGGCTTGTGCGTCTTGGATCAGGGGTAGTACGGGTCTTATTTAGAGTGAATAGGTCTATAGGATGTCTAGATTGGTCTTGCGGTTTGCAGCGGGACGCGCTAGCTCGATTTTGGCTGCTTGCGTAAACGGCATCGTCTGGTTGGTTCTCGTGGAGGTTGCTTCGTGCGATATCCCACAGACATGCCCGGCGGTCCACGGAACTGGGCGCGCGCCTTTGTGGGCTCTGGTGTGATTATCGGCGTCGGATTTGCGCTGCTCAAATGTAGGTGAAGCGTGGTTTGCTGATCATAATCAGACACGGTCCCCACGGAGAAGGAGTTCTACGATGTAAGTATCGCCTGCCATGGTAAGGCTGACCATTATCAGAACCTGCCGCCCGACCTGAAACGCCAGGTGGATGCTAAGCGGCGTGCCTACACGGATGCCGAGCGGGTTGAAACGCTAAAACAAGAACATGAGGAGGTGCGTGGCGTAGGCTAACGCGCAGCTTGCCAAGCTCCAAGACTCGGCAAAGCCCAAGTGGATTTAGAATAGGCTATCCCATATGCATTTTCGATCGCTGTAGCATGATCATTACGCGGATACCCGCGTAATAAGGTCCGCGCTATCCAGCGCCACGACATGCATCGTGCTGCCGAGCCCGCAGAACCCCTGAGAGCATACGACTACGGTTCGAGAGCATTCCACACCAATTCAAAGTTATGGGCAGATATATTTTGGATTCACAAAGACTAGCGTCTCTGGGGCATAAAGTTGGGGATACAGAATGGGTAAGGATACAAGCGACTGGCGCGCGGTGGGCACGTCAGCCATGGGCTTGGTACCCCCAACGTCCGAAGCAAGTGCGAAAGAAGCACAGTTTTACGAACGGGGCTTCTCCTTCTTCTCCCTGAAGAGGGCAGCCAGACCGACACCGGCGACCTTCACGACCTTGAAACGCACACCGGGAATGTCACCCTTGGCCTTACCCTTGCGACCGAAACCGGAGATGAGCACCTCGTCGTTCTCTGTTGCGTTAGCCACCGACCTGGGCGGATGTACGTACCGTCCACGAAGTTGAGACAGCCGTCGAAAGGCACGAAGGCAGAGACCTTCTTACCGTTCTTGATGAGCTGAACACGGACACACTTGCGAATGGCCGAGTTCGGCTGCTTGGCCTCGACACCGATCTTCTCGAGAACGATACCCTTGGCCTGCGAAGCACCACCAGTGGGCGAGGTCTTGTAGAAGTTGCCGAGCGTGCGCTTCTTGAAGTGAGCGTCACTCTGAATGGTTAGTACACGATTGCCATTGCTCAACATACCCAGCGGTTGTCCCGGCGGTCGCTAACCTGCTTGCGGGCTGTGTACAATCCCCTAGGCTTAGCCATCTTGGTGTGCTTAGTTGGAGAGTGTCGACACCCACCACACTATCTTTTTGCCCGTCGATAAACACGTGACTCCGTAAAACTATATCGATCACGTGGATCACAAGGGGTGGTCGTGGACGCTCTGCCAAACTTTCTCACCTACGCTTCGTCAAGGACCTGGATACACCATGCCGAAGATTTACAAGGTACGTACTTTCGGCGCGTAAGAATAATCGCTAACACCTGTCAGCCCGGGAAGGTTGCGTACGTACTTACACTGTGGCAGAGGAACGGATGCTAACCGTTGTGTAGGGTCGTCCTGCAGGGTCGGCACGCTGGCAAGAAGGTGTGTACCAAGAGACTGGGGCGTTGGCGTGCTCGATGAGCGCACTGGATTTGTGTGCTTTGTGGCCGCTGTATGCTCCAGGTCTGCGCCGGGACAGGGACTAACGACTCAGGTTGTCGTCATCAAGCAGTACGATGAGGGCAACAAGGAGCACGGCTTCCCCTACGTGATTGCGGCCGGCATTGAGCGCTACCCGCTCAAGGTCAACAAGCGTATGGGCGCGAAGAAGCTCGCTCGTCGCAGCAAGATCAAGCCCTTCGTGAAGGTGATCAACTACAACCACCTCTTCCCGACCCGTTACGCCCTTGAGCTCGAGGGTCTGAAGGGTGTCGCTACCAACGACACCTTCAAGGAGGTGTCGCAGCGCGAGGCTGCCAAGAAGGAGATCAAGAAGCTCTTTGAGGAGCGCTACCAGAGCGGCAAGAACCGGTGGTTCTTCACTCCCCTGCGCGTACGTACCGCTGAATGTTCGACTTACCTATCAGTTCTAAACGGATCGCTCCCCTTTCTGGATCTTCTCCGCGGCCGTGGAGCCATGTTATTATAGCTAGTGTGGCTAGTCGGCTCGGGGCCGCAGGACAAAAATAGCATGCCAATGACTGCGATCATTTGTGGTACGAAGATGCAGGTGCACGTGGCCTTCGAAACCCCACCATGGCGGAGGTGTACCAGGCGACGTGCACGGCGCCGGTAAACATTGCGGTGATCAAGTACTGGGGCAAGCGCGACACGCGACTGATCCTGCCCACGAATGACAGCCTGAGTGTGACGCTGGACCAGGACCACCTGCGCACGGTGACGACGGCGCGTGCGGATCCCTCGTTTGCGCCCGGCGCGCGTCTCTGGCTGAACGGCGTTGAGGAGGAGATCAAGGCGAGCGGGCGCCTGGATGCCTGCCTGTCGGAGCTGCGCCGCCTGCGTGGCGAGCGCGAGGCGTCGGACGCGTCGCTGCCGAAGATGTCCGAGTGGGGCCTGCACCTCTGCTCGGAGAACAACTTCCCGACCGCGGCGGGTCTTGCGTCGTCCGCGTCGGGCTTTGCGGCACTCGCGGTGACAGTCGCGACGCTGTATGGTCTGAGTGACGTGCTCTCCCCGTCGGGCCTGTCGATGATCGCGCGGCGCGGGAGTGGCTCGGCGTGCCGTTCCGTGTTTGGCGGGTTCGTTGCGTGGGAGTCGGGCGCGCAGGACGACGGGAGCGACTCGCTCGCGGTGCCTGTCGCCGAGCGCGACCACTGGCCCGATCTGGATGTGCTGATCTGCGTCGTGAACGACGGCAAGAAGGGCACGTCGTCGACGAGCGGCATGCAGCGCACCGTCGAGACGTCGCCGCTGCTGCAGCACCGCATCCGCCATGTGGTGCCTGAGCGCATGGAGAAGATGCGTGCGGCGATTGCGCAGCGCGACTTTGCCGCGTTCACCGCGCTGACGACCGCGGACTCGAACGACTTCCACGCGTGCTGCCTGGATACCGCGCCGCCGATCTTCTACATGAACGACACGTCGCGCGCGATCGTGCTCCTTGTTGAGGAGCTCAACCGTGCGCGTGCAGAGGAGGGCAAGGACCCGATTGCCGCGTACACGTTCGACGCGGGCCCCAACGCGGTGCTGTACATGCGCAAGGGCGAGGACGCGGCGACGGTGCTGCGCGTGATCCGGCACTACTTCCCCGACGCCGACTTTGACGACACGTTCAACGTGCTCGGCGCGGGTGCGGGCGCGTCGCACCGCGGCGAGGCCAGCCAGGAGGCGCTGCCGACGCTCCCCGGCGCGTTCAACGCCGAGATCATCCCCGTGCACCCCACTGGGAGCGTCCGGCGGCTCATCCACACGCGCGTCGGCGATGGCCCGCGTGTGCTCGAGCGCGGGCTGGGGCAGGAGTCGCTGCTCAATGCCGAGGGGATGCCGCTGCGTCTGCAGCGTGCCAAGCGTGCCTAATCTACATAGGGAGGAGTCGGTACTGCACCAGGACTGGGTGAGCGTGCGACGTACTCTTTTC
The DNA here is from genome assembly GCA_029542945.1 of Malassezia obtusa. Taxonomy (NCBI): domain Eukaryota; kingdom Fungi; phylum Basidiomycota; class Malasseziomycetes; order Malasseziales; family Malasseziaceae; genus Malassezia; species Malassezia obtusa. Next base: position 293,280 of record CP119942.1, on the reverse strand, counting down.
GATCGCGGCCCGTAGCGCGTCGTTGTCGATGCCGTGCGTGCGCTGGATACGCTCGCCCAGCTCGGCGCGCGTCGCCGGGGGCGTCGGTGCCTCGGGCTCGCTGGCCTTGGGGGGCGGGAGCGGCGGCATGTACGCCTCGCGCTCCGTGCAGTTCACGAGCGGGTGGTGCGCCGCGTGCTGCACCCACGGCCCGCGCCAGATCTCGTGGAGGACGCCGCGGAGCGTCATGCCGGCGGTGCCTGGGATCGCGCTGGTGCTCGCAAAATTGGCGAGCGGCCCCTTGGCGTTGCGCCCTGGCGGCGGGTCGGTGATCATCACGAACGTGTACATGGACGGCGTCTGGAGGTGCGACAGGGTATACGTAGACGTCGAGAAGTTGTAGAACTGCTCCTGCTTCCCGCCGAGTTTCCGGACGAGGTTGCGGAGCGAGAAGACGAGGCCGTAGATGAGCTTCGCCTCCTGGTCGAACGGGAGCAGGCCCGAGTCCGTCGGCTCCTGCGTTACGTTCCGGCTTACGCCCGGGAGCGCGTCGCCGGCGGGCCGCAGCGGCGCGGCGGCGTCCGGCTTCGCGCCGTCGCTCGGGCCGCCGACGCGCTGGAAGGTCGCGCCGAGTGACGAGGTGAACGAGGAAGCGGTGCCCTGCTGGTGCACATGCGACCAGTCCTGGTGGTAGATGGCGTCGCAGTGCCGGTCAAAGATCCACAGCGAGTACACCTGCATGAGCGTGCGCCGTGCGACGTACCCGGAGCGCCATGGTGGCAGACGGCCACGTGACCTTTCTCGGACCACGATGCTCGCTGCGCTTGGGGTGCGTGGGGTGCTGCTGGCCGTGGCGGCGGCCGCGCCGGGCTGGGCGTGGTACCTGCCCGGGAGTGCGCCGCGCTCGTTCGCGAGTGGCGACGCGGTGCCCGTGCAGGTGAACGCGCTGCAGCCCATGTCCGGCGCGACGCCCGTGCATGGCCTGGTGAGCTACGACTACTACGACGAGCGCCTCGGCTTCTGCAAGCCTGCGAACGGCACGCACGCGCAGTCGGGGAGCCTGGGCAGCATCCTGTTCGGCGACCGTATCTACAACAGCCCGATTGATATCCAGATGCTGCGCAACGAGCAGTGCGTCACGCTGTGCAAGACGACCGTGAGCACGGAGCAGGCGGCGTTCATCAACGAGCGCATCACGGAGCGCTACGGCATTAACTGGATGGTCGACGGCCTCCCGGTCGCGGACGCGAGCCTCACGGGCGTCGACGGGAGCGTGCGCGCGAACTCGGTGGGCTTTGCGCTCGGGAGCATCCTCGACGCGCAGCTGCACCGCCTCGAGACCCCCGCGGTGTACAACCACTACCGCCTGAATGTGTCGTACCACGAGCGCGGCCCGAACGAGTACCGCGTCGTGGGTGTGAACGTGATTCCCATGTCCCAAAACTCGCTGCCGAACGGCGCCGGGGGCGCCGTGCGCTGCGACGCGTCGCAGCCGATGTACCTCTCGACCAAGGCCCCGACGCCGGTCGCGTACACCTACGACGTCGTCTGGACGCCGAGCAGCACGCCGTGGGCCACGCGCTGGGACGCATACCTCCACGTCGTCGACCCGCGCATCCACTGGTACTCGCTGCTGAACTCGCTCGCGATCGTCGCGCTCCTCTGCGTCATGGTCGCCCTGATCATGGCGCGCGCAGTACGCCGCGACATCTACCGGTACAACGCGATCGACCTCACCGAGGACATCCAGGAGGACTACGGGTGGAAGCTCGTCCACGGCGAGGTCTTTCGCCCGCCCGCGTCCCCGATGCTGCTGAGCATCATGGCAGGCACCGGTGCGCAGCTGCTCGCGATCGTGGTCGTGACGCTCTTCTTTGCGCTGCTCGGCTTCCTAAGCCCGTCGAACCGCGGGTCGCTCGCGACGATCATGATCGTGACCTGGACGCTGTTCGGCGCCGTGTCCGGGTGGGTCAGCGCGAAGGTGTACGCGAGCTTTGACGGAGAGCAGTGGCGGCGGAACATGCTGCTCACCGCGACGCTCTTCCCGTCGCTGATCTTTGGCGCGGTGAATCTGCTTAACCTGCTCCTTGTGTACAACCACTCGGCGGGTGCGGTGCCGTTCGGGACGCTGCTTGCGCTCGTCGCGCTCTGGTTCCTGATCAACGCGCCGCTCTCGTGCGTCGGCTCGTACCTCGGCCTGCGGAGTGGCTCGTTTGCGCACCCGGTGCGTGTCAATCAGATCCCGCGGCAGATCCCGCCGTCGCCGTGGTACCTGCGGCCGTGGCCGTCGGCGATCCTGTCGGGCATTTTGCCGTTCGGTGCCGCATGGCTCGAGCTCTTCTTCATCATCAACTCGCTGTTTGGCAACCGCGTGTACTACGCGTTTGGTTTCCTGACGCTCACCTTCCTGGTGACCGCGGCGGTGCGTGGCGCGACTGACCCAGACGACCGCGACGGTGAGCATCCTTGCATGCTACTTCCACCTCTGCGCCGAGGACTACCGGTGGCAGTGGCGCGCGTTTATTACGGGCGGCTCGAGTGCCTTCTGGCTGTTTGCGTACGGCGTATGTACGATGACTCACCCAGCTCTTCTACTGCTACACGCGCCTCAACCTGCCGGACGTGTCCAGCCAGGTGCTGTTTGTCGGCTACCTGCTCGTCCTCTCGCTGCTCGACTTTTTGCTCTTCGGCTTTGTCGGGTTCATGGCGTGCTACGCGTGCGTGCGCACGATTTATAGCCACATTCGCGTAGACTAGCCACGTGACTTTCGTCGATGGCGCCGAAGCTCGACGTGAACGATCCGCAGGTCGCGCGGCTGCTGGACCTCTTTGCGAAGATCTCGCTTACGGGCCAGCGTGCGCAGGACACGGTGAAGAACGCCAAGTATGCGCGCTCGCTCGAGCAGGTGATCCACGCGCTGCGCCTCGATGAGGCGAACCTCGACGCGAAGACGAGCTCGGCGGTGGTCGTCGCGGCGTCGAACGGCGCGGACCTCGCGCCCGAGGCGCGCGAGTACGTCGTGCGCCGCGTGCTCAAGGGCGACCTGAAGAGCACCGACCAGATCCAGACGGCCGTCAAGTACGTCGCGGCGCACGACGCGATCGACGACGCCGACTTTGATACCCAGTGCGGAGTCGGCGTCGAGGTGACGCCGGAGCAGTGCCGCGCCGCGGTGACTGCCTACATGGACGCACACAAGGACGAGCTCGAGAGTGCGGGCGGCTGGCCGAAGATGTCCGCGGTCATGGGCGCCGTGCGTGGCGATCCGCAGATGCGCTGGGCGAATGCCGCAGAGATCAAGACGGCCGTCGAGGCGGAGCTCACTGCGCGCTTCGGGCCGCGCAGCGCCGCGCCGAAGAAGAAGGCGGAGCCGAAAAAGGCCAAGGCGGATGCGCCGTCGCAGCCCGCGGGCCCCGACGCCATGTTCCGCGAGGGCTTCCTGGCGAACCTCCACGCGCCCGGCGGCAACCCGCAGATCCACGCGCGCCTGCGCGACGAGCACCTGAAGGCGACGAACGGCTCGGTGATGACGCGCTTCCCCCCCGAGCCGAACGGGTACCTGCACATTGGGCACTCGAAGGCGATCGCGATCAACTTTGGCTTTGCGCGCTACCACAACGGTCTGTGCTACCTGCGCTTTGACGACACGAACCCCGAGGCCGAGGAGGAAAAGTACTTTACCTCGATCCTCGAGACGGTGCGCTGGCTGGGCTTTGAGCCGTACCAGATCACGTACTCGTCGGACTACTTCCAGCGGCTGTACGAGCTGGCGATCGACCTGATCAAGCGCGGGCTCGCGTACGTCGACCGCTCGACGCCCGAGGAGATCCGTGCGCAGCGCGGCGGCCCCGAGAAGGGCGAGCGGCACGCGAGTGCGTGGCGCGAGCGGCCGATCGAGGAGAGTTTGGCCGACTTCCAGGCGATGAAGGACGGGCACTACAAGCCGGGTGAGGCGGTGCTGCGCATGAAGCAGGACATCCTGGGCAGCGGCAACCCCCAGATGTGGGATCTGATTGCGTACCGCGTGCTCAACGCGCCGCACCACCGCACGGGCTCGACGTGGTGCATGTATCCCACGTACGACTTTACGCACTGCCTGGTCGACAGTTTCGAGAACATCTCGCACTCTCTGTGCACGACCGAGTTTATTCTCTCGCGCGAGTCGTACGAGTGGCTGTGTGATGCGCTCGAGGTGTACAAGCCGCGCCAGTACGAGTACGGGCGGCTCTCGATCGAGGGCACGGTGCTCTCCAAGCGCAAGATGCTCAAGCTGGTGAACGGCGGGTACGTCGACGGCTGGGACGACCCGCGGATGTACACGCTGATCGGCCTGCGGCGCCGCGGCGTGCCGCCCGGTGCGATCCTCTCGTTCGTGAGCGCACTCGGGGTCACGACGAACAACTCGACGATCCAGACGAACCGCTTCGACCAGAGCGTGCGCCAGTACCTCGAGATGGACACGCCGCGCCTGATGATGGTCGTGAAGCCGCTCAAGATCACCATCGAGAACCTCGCGGAGGACTACGTGCTCGAGGTCGAGAAGCCGCTGCACCCCAAGGTGCCCGCGATGGGCACGGCCAAGGTACCGTTCACGCGCACGGTGTACATCGACGCGTCCGACTTCCGCACGACGGACGCGCCGGACTACTTCCGCCTCGCGCCCGGGAAGAGCGTCGGGCTGTACCAGGTGCCGCACCCGATCACCTGCACGTCGTTCCGCACGAACGCCCAGGGCGAGGTCGAGGAGCTCGTGTGCCGCTACGACGAGCAGGCGAAGCCCAAGACGTACATCCAGTGGGTCGCGGAGCATGCGCCGAGCCGGAGCCCGGTGCGCGTGGCCGAGGTGCGCTTCTTCCACAACCTGTTCACCTCGGAGAACCCCGCGGCGGAGGACGACTTTCTGGCGACGATCAACCCGCACTCGCGCGAGGTGTTCCGCGACGCGCTGCTGGAGCCCGCGTTCTACGACGTGGCGCGCCACGCGCTGGCGCGCGCCAAGGACGACGTCGCGCAGCGCGAGCGCACTGCTGCGCACCAGGCCGAGCAGGCGCTCGGCAAGGAGCGTGCCGCGCAGGCGGCGCATGCGACCGACGCGCTGCAGGCGACCGAGTCGTCGACGATCGGCAAGGAGTGCATCCGGTTCCAGGCGATGCGTGTCGGCTACTTTGCCGTGGACCGCGACAGCACGCTCTCGGTGTTTGGCGACGATGCCCCGGCCGACACGCTCGTGCTCAACCGCATCGTCTCCCTCAAGGAAGACGCCGGGAAGGCGGCCGCCGCCAAGGCACCCGCCGCCCCTGCGCCGTAGCGTATAGCCACGTGATCGCCCGCGCGCGCTTCCGAGCCCCCGCATGCCCCCGCCGTCGTTCTCGAGCACCTCGGGGCTCGGCGCGCTGAATGTCTCGCGCGGCACGCTCGGCCTCGTGAAGGACGCGGCACAGGCCGTGCACACGGCTGTGCTCAAGGGCGGCGCGGGCACGGCCGAGGCGGCGCGCACCGCGGTGCATGCACTGCTCCTCGACGCGTCGCTCGAGGTGTCCGCCGCGGACGAGGAGCTGCTCGCGCGCGCCGAGAGCGACGCACGCCGGCCGCCGTGTGCGGTACGTGCAGCAGTCGCCGAGCGCCTCAACGTCGACCTCCTCGACGCGTTCGAGCATACGCGCCTCGCGGCGCCCGACGCGTGCGCCGCTGTCGTGTCGATGCTCACGCTCCTCGCCCCGGTGCTCGACGTGGCGATGCTGCGCCGCGACTGGTGGGCGCGCGCGCTGGAGCCGGCGCTGCAGGATGCGCAGCTCGCGGACGCCGACGCTGCGCGCGTGCGCACGCTCGTCGTGTACGGCATGCTTGCGGGCGGCGACGCAGACGACGCGTCGCTCGCGCGCTGCATCTTTGCGCGCTACGTGGACCTTGCGCGGCGCATGCCCGAGCTTGCGCCGCTGCCGGAGGACGACGAGGCGCTCGCCGACGAGGCGCGCGGGCCGGCCTCGGACGAGCTCCAGCGGCAGCTCGAGATGATCGTCGCGGCGTACAGCGTGCACGAGCCGACCGGCTTCTTTCGCGAGCTGGCGGCGGCGCTCGGCGCGGTGGCGACGCATGGCCCCGTGCTGTACCTCCTCGCGAGTTTTCTGCATGCGCAGTCGATGCACACGTCGCGCATCACCGCTACGCCGCTGCTCGAGCGCACCGTCTCGTGCGTGCTCGAGACGCACTCGACGCGCGCCGTGTCGCTCGGGATCAAGTGCCTCGTGATGGTGCTGCCGCACATCCCCCAGTACATCGTCAAGGGCTGCGCGGGCGGCGTCCCGGCGCTGCTTGCTGTGTACGGGCGCGCGGCGACGTGGCCGCGTGGCTCTGCCGAAGACGCGCTTGCGCCGTGCGTCGCGCTGTTCTTTACGCTGCTCTATGGGCTGTTCCCGAGCAACGTGCTGGCGTTCCTCCGCGCGCCGAGCGCGTACCTCGGCGAGCGCGTCGCGGTCGCGCTCGATGCGGGCGCGGTGCGTGCGCACGGCGTGCCGCAGCTGCGGCGGCACGCGGCGCACCCGCTGCTCGCGGAGCTCGACGCGGATGCGGAGCTCGTGAACACGAAGCGGTGGGCGCAGCAGGACGCGTCGGACCTGACGGCGACGTGTGTGTCGCTGTGTACGACGCCGCGCGAGGAGCTCGGGAGTGCAGACGCGCTGCTGGCCGCGCACGTCCCCGCGAACGCGACGCTGCTGCAGATCGAGCACAAGTTTGAGCTGTACCTCAAGGAGCAGCTGCTACTCCACATTGGGCGCCTGCATCGCGACCGGATCGCCGAGGCCGCCGTCGAGGCCGAGCACCAGAGCCTATACCACACGCTGCGCACGCTGCGCACACAGCTCGTCGCGACGCAGACACGCGCCGAGCGCCAGCGTGCCGAGACGCTCGCGGCGAACAACCGGCACGTGCAGTGGGAGCGCGAGCTGAACGGCAAGCTGAACGCGTACCGCGAGGAGCGGCGCACGTGGGCGCTCGAGAAGCAGCGGCTGCAGAAGCAGCTCGAGGACGCGTGCACGACGAACGCGACGCAGGCCGCGGAGATCACCGCGATGGGCACGCGCCTCTTTGAGCTGGAGCAGGACGTGGCGAACGCGCGCCCCAAGCTCGACCGCCTCGAGACCTACCGCGAGCACGTGCAGCAGCTCAGCAACTGCATGGCAGACTGGGAGGAGGACCTCGAGAAGTACGAGCGGCAGAGCCGCGAGATGGACAAGATGCTCTCGTGGTGGGAGGAGATGGAGCTCACCGTCGCCAACAGCGAGGCGAACGCGAACCGCTACCGCCGCATGCTCGAGCAGCGCACGCTCGAGGCGACGCAGCTCCGCGGCGAGCTCGCGTCGCTCCAGGCGCGCTCGCAGCGCCAGGCCGAGCGCCTCGCCGCGAACCAGACGTGGCTCCTCGAGGCGTTCGTCGCGCCTGCGCACGACTCTGCCGAGGTGCCGCGCATCACACACGCCGCGCCGGCCTCGCCCGAGGACCGCGACGCGGCGCTTGCGCGCCGCCGGCGCCTGGACGCCCAGGTGCTCACGCTGCGTGCGCGCGTCGAGGAGCTCGAGGCGGAGCTGAGCGCACGTACGCGCGACGCCGTTGCGGACGAGGCCGAGGTGAGCGGCGCGCCGCTGTTTTCGCCCAATACACTACGGACGCCGCGCGAGAGCCGCGGCGAGGAGGACTCGGTGCCGCCGCTCTCGCTGGGCTCGCCGGTGCACCGCCCGACGGAGCCGGCGTGAGGCCGGGGCGCCGCCCGGCGCCGCCGCCTCATCTACGCGTCGTTCGGCGCCGTGGCGCCGAGGATGGCGCCCCACTTGGCCATGAGCGTGCCGGCGCGCTCGCGGAAGTGGTACACGTCGTCCTTGGGAATCTCGGGCAGCTGGTAGATGCGCTTGATCACCTTGCCGATCTTGGTGATTTTGAGCTGCTCGGGCGTCATGTCTTCGTAGGCCTCGATGATCTTGAACGTGCCGTCCTGCGTCTCCATATCCTCCTCGCGGATCACGCCGTCCTTGCCGAGGAACGCACGCTGGAGCTTGTGCCGCCACTCGCGCACCTTGCGCGTCTGTGGGTCGAGCTCCTCCTCGGGCTCGTCGCGCGGCTCGTCCTTGGGCTCGTCCTTGGGTGCGTCCTGCGGCGTGTCGGATTTCCGCTTCTTGCGCCCGCCGGTCGCGGCCGGCCGTCGGCGCTTTTTGGGGGCCTCGTCTTCCTCCTCCTCGTCCTCGTCCTCTTCCTCGTCCTCGTCCGCATCGTCGGTGGCGCCCGCGGCAATCGCCTCGTCGTGCGCGCGCACGGCCGCATTCTGCTCGGCGTTCCACGAGTGTGGGTCGCGCGCGAGCTTGTACGCCTTCTGCAGGTCGCCGGACTTTTTGTGCGACGCGAGGAACGCGTCGATGTCGTCGGTAGACAGGTGCGAGAGGTCACGCGGCGTCGCCCAATGGTAGTCGGCGGCGGGGAAGAAGCGGATTGTGTACAGCGGTCCGCTCTTGTTCGTCGGCTTTTCGGCACGCACAGCGGCGGGCACATTCGCGTCATCCACGATGATCCCTGGCCATGCGGGGAAACCGCGGATCTTGGCGAGGACCACGTCCCCGACAGCGTACGCGGAAGCCATGAGCGAGCGGCGGGCGCCGCGGCGCGCGACGTCGCGTGCACGTCACGTGCAGGCGCCGGCGACGGCGTGCGGGCAGCGGGGCGTCGCTTGGCACGACGTTGTGGAGCAGCGCGTGTATGCGTCTGGCGGGAGTCGAGTGCGGCAGCAGGCTGCGATGAGCAACAAGGTAGTGTCACTGACGTTCCGGCACATCATCGACGATGTGATCGCGAACGTCCGGCAGGACTTCGAGGATATGGGCATCGAGAAGGAGGTGCTCGAAGAGCTGCAGCGCTCCTGGGAGGCGAAGCTGATCGCCACGCAGGTGACCGAGTTCGACGGCGCGAGCGGCAGCATCCCGGGCGCGCGTGCGCCCGTGCAGTTTACTCCGGGCACGGGCCCGTCGCGCGCGCCAGACACAAAGGCGAAGGCGGAGCCGAAAGAGGAGTCCGCGTCCGAAAAGAGCAAGGCGGCCGCAGGCACCAAGCGCAAGCACGAGGATGACGACGAGGAGGCCAGCAACGAAATTGGCTCGGACCTCGACGACTCGGAGGAGGAGGACGCGGACGGGAACGAGGATATGATGCTGTGTCTCTACGACAAGGTAGGTTGCCACCGCGGCCGCCCCCCCCCCACTCACACGCAGGTCCAGCGCGTGAAGAACAAGTGGAAGTGCGTGCTGCGCGACGGCGTCGCCTCGATCGGCGGACGCGACTATCTCTTCTCGAAGTGCAACGGGTGCGTCGTGCCGGCCTGCTGACGCAGCGAGTTCGAGTGGTAGCACGTGCCACCACGTGCCGATACGTGGTCGCTTCCGTGGACGATGGGCACGAACGACGCGCGTGCCGGGTGGGCACGGCAGATAGTCTCGTTCGACAATGGTGTGTGAGAAGCTGATGCGTAGCACGTACGCTAGCGCTCGTGTGGGTTGTAGCGCACTTTGGGCGCCGCTGGCTGCGCACGCTGCGTACGATCGGCGTGGGCGGTGTGGCACACGAGGCGTACCTCGCCGTGGCGCGCGCGGTGGTGCGTGTGCTGCTCAAGCTGCCCTCGAACCGCCGGCGCGTCGCGCGCGAGATGGGCGAGGCGACCGAGAAGCTCGACAAGAGCCTCGTGCTTCCGTCGACCGTGCCCACCGTGCAGGTGCTGCCGGTGCATGGGCGCGACGTCAGCTGGGTCGACCAGCAGCTCGATGTGCTGCAGCATCTGGGCAGCGGCGGCGATGCGGAGCGCCAGTGGCGTGATGGGCGCTGCTCAGGCGCCGTGTACCACGGCGGCGACGACCTGAGCCGCCTGATCGTCGACTCGATGACGCGCTTCCTGCTCTCGAACCCGCTGCACCCCGAGGTGTTCCCCGGCGTGCGCAAGATGGAGGCCGAGGTCGTGGCGATGGTGCTCAGCATGTACAATGCGCCGCCGGGCGCCGCGGGCACCACGACCTCGGGCGGCACCGAGTCGATCCTGATGGCGTGCAAGGCGGCGCGCGACGGTGCGCGTGCGGAGCGCGGGGTCACGGAGCCCGAGATGGTCGTCCCGATGAGCGCGCACGTCGCGTTCGACAAGGCAGGCAGCTACTTTGGGATCAAGGTGCGTCGTGTGCCGGTCGACCGCTACACGCGCAAGGTGCGCATCGACGCTGTGCGCCGCGCGATCAACAGCCAGACGGTGCTGATCGTCGGCAGCGCGCCCAACTTCCCCGACGGGATGATTGACGACATTGTCGCGCTCGGCGCGCTCGCGAAGCGCCACGGCGTGAACTGCCACGTGGACTGCTGCCTCGGCTCGTTCCTCGTGCCCTTCCTGGAGCGCGCCGGGTACGTTGCGGAGCCGTTCGACTTCCGCGTGGACGGCGTGACCTCGATCTCGTGCGACACGCACAAGTACGGCTTCGCGCCGAAGGGCTCCTCGGTGGTGGTCTACCGCACCGAGCAGCTGCGGCGCCACCAGTACTACGTGAACCCCGACTGGGTCGGCGGCGTGTACGCCTCGCCGACGCTTGCGGGCTCGCGCCCCGGCGCGCTGATCGCGGCGACGTGGGCGGTGATGGTCGCGATGGGCCAGGACGGGTACACGGAGTCGTGCCGGCGCATCGTCGGCGCCGCCAAGGCGATCGAGCGCCGCATCCGCGAGGAGATCCCCGAGCTGGCGATCCTCGGCCACCCGCTCGTGAGCGTGTTTGCGATCGCGAGCGCGGGCACGATCAACATCTACGACGTCGGCGACCAGATGAGCAAGCGCGGCTGGCACCTGAACGCGCTCAGCGGCGACGTCCCCGCGGTGCACCTTGCGTGCACGCGGCTCACCGTGCCGGTCGTGGACGAGTTTGTGGCGGACCTGAAGCAGGCCGTGGCGCACGCACGCTCGAAGCCCGCGAAGCCCGGCACGATGGCGACCGTGTACGGCCTGGGGCAGACGACGGCGGTGGGCCCGATGCTGCTGACCGACATGGCGTCGCGGTTCGTCGATACGCTCTACAAACTCGCGCCGTAGCCGCGGCGGCGGCCGGCTCGCCGGGGTAAAAGTACATCATTGCACTGCGTGAGCCTCCTGTAACGTACAATAGAGCACCTGCACGTCGCTCAGCGCGAACGACAGGCCACAGTGCGGGCACTTGCGCTGCCGCGTCTGGATGCGCGCATTGACGCATGCCTCGCAGAACGTGTGCAGGCACTTGGTGATGATCCGGTCGCGGTAGCGCTCCTTGCACGCAGAGCACTTGAGCAGGCTGTCGAGGTACGCAAGGTGCGTGTCCTCCTCGCCGCCGCTGCGCTTGCGCACGCCGCCCGCGTCGCGGTCCGCGAGCCGCCGGCGCAGCCGGCTCGCCTCCTTGTCGAGGATCGCCGCACGCTCCTCGGCACGCACGCGCGCGCCGCGCTCCTCGTGCGCGGCCGCGAGCTGCTGCGCGGCGCTCGCCTCGGCGCTCGCCTTGGCGCGCTCTGCGTCGCCGAGGCGCCGGCGCAGCACCGCGCGGTCCCGGTCGTGCTCCGCGAGCTTGGTCGCGTGCGTCTGGAGCGCGCGGCGCAGCGCGCTCACTTCCTTTTCCGCCTGCATCAGCTGCGTCTGCTGCCCCTTTTCCGTGTCCGTGTAGCGCTCGATCACCTTCGACTGGCGCTCGGCGCTGCGTGCGAGCGTGCGCAGCTCCGCCTCGAGCGCGTCCTTGGCGCGCATCGCGGCAAAGTACTTGTTGTCCGCCTTGGACTTTTCCGTGGTGAGCCGCACGATCTTCTCCTCGAGCTTCGCGAGGTTCGTCACGCGCGTGCTCGCATGCTTCTCGAGCGCGTCGTACGCGGCGCTCAGGCGGTCCACCTCGTCGTAGAGCGTCGCCGTAGACGCGTTCGCCGCCGTGAGCTCCGCGCGCGCCTGCGCCAGGGCCGCCTGCAGCGCCTCCCACGGCGCCGCGGCGTCCGCGGCGTCGGCCGCGCCCGGCGCACCGCGCAGCAGCGCACGCAGCCGCGCGAGCTCCTGGTGCGCGTCGCTCGCGTCGGCCGCCGCACGCAGCGCGGCGTTCTCCTCCGCGGCGCGCGCGAGCTGCGCCTCGAGCGCGTGCGCCGCGTCGGACCCCGGCTCGCTCTCCGCAAGCGCCTGCACGGTGCGCTCCTCGCCACGGAGCGCCGCGACGCGCATGCGCAGGCGGTGCACCTCACCCTTGAGCGCCTCGATGCGTTCGTCCTTCGGCGCGACGAGCGCCTTGATCTCGTCGACCTGCGCAAACTTGATCGTGTCGCGCGCGCGCCGCTCGAGCAGCTCCGCATTCAGCTCGTCGCGCTGGCCACGCAGGCGCACAATGTCGGCGTCGCGTGCACGCAGCTGCTTCTGCAGCTCGTCGCTGTGCGTATTCGCCTGCGTCGCCGTCTGGTGCTGGAAGTCGGTGCGGAACTCGCGCAGCTGCTCGTTCTCGGCCTCGACCGCGGCGTACTCGGCACGCAGGCGCTCCGCCTCCTGCTGCGCAAAGACCATCTCGGCCTGCAGCTGGTGCACGAGCGGATGCGCCGCGACGCGCTCGTCGGGCAGCGCCGCGAGCTGCGCACGCGCGCCGGCCAGCTGCTGCTGCAGCGCACCGACCTCGGTGCGCAGCTCAGCGGCCTCGTCGAGCCGCGTCTGCGCAAGCTCGCGCTGGGTGACGAGCTCCTCGGCGGCCGCGGCGTCCACCGCGCCGCTGCCGCCGGCGCCCCCGGCGCCGCCCGCCGCCGAGTCGCGCCGCCGCTCGGCCTCGGCACGCTCGGCCTCTGCCGCGGCGATCTGCGCCTGCTCGGCCTCGGCGCGCGCCTTCCCGAGCGGGTCCTCGACGGCGCGCACGCTCTCGCTCGTGCGCCGGTCGGCGTGCTTCTGTGCGCTGCGCAGCGCGTCGGTGACGTGCGCCGCGTGCGCCTGCGACGCCGCGAGCTGCGCGTGCGCGGCCTCGAGCGCGGCGCGCAGCGTGCTCGACTCCGCGGCGAGCTGCGCATGCCGTGCCTGCGCCGCGCCGAGCGCGTCGGATGCGGGCGCGGCCGCGGGCGACGCGGCCGCGAGGCGCGCGAGCACGTCGCGCACGACGTCCGCGCGCACCTGCAGGCCCTTGGCGTGTGCCTCGGCGCCCTCGGCGAGCGCGAGCGGCGCCGCCTCGACGAGCGCCGTGTGCAGCGCCTCGCCGAGCACGCGCTCGTCGATGTGCAGCGCGCGGAGCGCCTCAACGAGCGTGTCCCAGAACTGATTTACGCTGAGCACGCTGAGCTGCAGCTGTGCGACGTCCGCCTCGAGCGCGTGCGCCGCGTCCTGCGCGCGCTGCGCGTCGCGCTTCGCCTCGCGCAGCGCGCGGTAGAGCGCCTCTTTGCGGAAGTGCTGCGTGAGTGGCGCGACATACCTCGAGCACCGCATACTCCGGCGCCTCCTCGGTGCCATCGAGGTGCACACGCTTCGCGTCCGAGGGCGCGTCCGGCGCCTCGGGCGGGGCGCGCTTGCGGTCCATGCTCGACGGTGAAAACGTCGCGCAGGTCACGTGGCGTACCGGTCGGCTCCGTGCAAGCATGTCGGCGTCGCTAGCGCGGCGCGCCCGTGCGGCGCTGCGCGGCGCGGCTCGCTGCCGCGCGCGCCCCGCGCCTCGCACGTCGTACGCTGAGCACAGCGAACGAGCGCGACGTCCTGCTCGGCGCTGCGCAGCTCTTCGAGCCGGAATCCGCATGGCACACGCGCCTCGCGGCCGCCGCGCACGGCGAGCGGCGCACGCGCCGCGTCGTCATCGTCGGCGCCGCATCGAGCGGCACGGCGCAGGTCGTGGACGCGCTCCTCGCCGAGCCGCACCACGCGCCCGTCTCTGCGGCGCTCGCCGCGCGCTCCGAGGCCGCCGCACGCCGCCCGGCCGGCCTGCGCATCGCGTACGGGGACAGCGCAGCAGAGTCCGCCGCGCACACGCACGGCGATGCGCCCACAGACACGCTGCGCATCCCGCTGCCCTGGCTGCAGAGCGGCACCGAGCTCGTCGAGCTCCTCGGTACGTGAGCCGCCTGACGCAGACCCGCGCCTGGACGCGGCGACGTTCGATACGCTGTACGGCGCGGACGCGCTCTTTTTCGTGACGGATCCCGCGGCGATCGCCTCCGCGCCGCGCGCCGAGGCGCAGCGCACGCTCGCGCTGCTCGAGCACTTTGCCGCGAAGCCCGGCACCGCCCTCCTCGTGAACCTCCCGTGGCGCGAGGTGACCGCGACGACGCCCGCGCCGGCCGACTCGGCGGTCGTGCGCGCGGCCGACATGCCGGACATCCCGGCTGTGGCCCGCGCGCTGGAACACACGCTCGGTGCGCGTGTCTTGCAGCTCCTCGCGCACCACAGCGGGATCCACGGCGAGGCGGCGCCCGGCGTGCTGGTCGTCTCGTCTGCGCTCGCGGCGCACGCCAAGGCACTGCTTGCGCCGAGCGCCGATGCGCCCAAGGACCAGTGGCTGCGCTTCTCGGAGCAGTTCCGCGCCGCGCGCTTCCCGCCGCTGTACGAGGCGGTGGTGCGCCCGTCGGAGCCCGCGGTGCGCCTGGCGTACCTCGCCTCGACCGCGCTCGAGACTGCGTCGGTCGCCGAGGCGCTCGAGGGCGAGCGCCTGCGTACTGCTGCGGGCTACGCAAGCGTGCTCGAGGCGGACGCGTCGCGCACGATGGCCACGCTTGCCGAGGAGATCGTGCCGAGCGCAGATGCAGAGGGCGCCGCGGCGCGCCCGTCGGCCGTCGAGGTGCGCCGCGGCGACGCGAGTGCGAGCGTCGCGGGCTTCCTCGCCGACTCGCGCCGCGAGGTGGAGGCGACGCTCGCCGCACGCTTCCCGTGGTACAAGCTGCCGTTCCGTATTGACGAGCTGCGCCTCACGCTCCTGTACGCCGTCGGGCGCAGCTTCGGCACCGAGCAGGAGACGCGCCTCGCGTATGACGCCGGGCGTCTGCGCGGCCTCGCCGCGACCGAGTACGCACGCACGCTCGACGCGCTCCAGGACCTCGGCCGCCGCGAGCGCCGCGAGGAGCGCCCGCGCGATGCCGCGCCTGCCTCGGGCGCGCTCGCCGACGCCGCGCCGCCGCTCGACAGCGCGACGCTGCGCAACGCGCTCGCGGCCTTTAGCGACGCGCAGCTCGCGCCGATCGTGACGCCGACGTGCCTCTCGGCGCCGCTCGTGCAGCGCCGGCGCCAGCTGCTCGGGCCGGACGGGCCTGTGGACCAGCTCACGGCGCGCGCCCAGCGCGCGACGCTGCACGGATACACGTTCCTCGGCGCGACGTACACGCTGTGCGCGTACGGCGCATTCGCCCACAAGCGGCTTGCGCCGGCGGCGCCGGCGGCGCCGGCGCCCACGCCGAGCTGGACGGAGCTTACGGCGCCGGACTGGACGCCGTGGACCGCGCCCGAGTGGCTCACGCACCTCGCGGGCATTGGCGACTACTTCGTGATGGCGCCGAGCTCCGCGGCGGGGACCGCGCTTCTGGCAACCGCCGCCGCCGCGTGGTATGTCCAGGGGCGCTGGTCCGCCGCGAAGCGCAAGTTCTGGAAGGACTGGGACCGCACCGTGGACGCCGTCGACCGCGACGCACAGCACGAGGTCCGCGCGCTGCTCCGCTACGTGTTCGGCGCACCGCTGCACGCCGCCAAGGCGCTGCGGGAGGCATGCGTCATGCGTAGGGCAGCGCACGAGGAGCGCATCGAGCAGCTGCGCAAGCTGCGCGAGGCCAAGTAGAGCGACGGCACTATATACTACAGTAGGCGACACGGGCGGCGCGTCGCAGGGGTGGTGGTGCGTGGCATGGCGCTGCGCGCAAGCCATCGCGGCGCCCGGCGCCCGGCCAGGACGCGCGGCATCCACGCACGCCGTGCGGGACCCGAGGCAGCGTGCCAAGCGGGCGTGCCGCACGGCGCGCGACGCGCAGTCGGAAGCGCTATTACGACGGGAACGGGTTCGACTTGCGCTCATGAACTGCGTCAGCACACACACGTACTGTTGTAGTGCAGCAGACGCTCGATGAGGTCGACGTGCGTCAGCACCATGCGGCGGCAGCAGTACCGCTGGAGGCCGAGCTCGGTGAGCGCCTCACCCTCGGTGCGGCCCTCGATCAGGAGCGCGAGGTACGCGTCCCACTTGTCGCCGACGACCTTGCCGCAGCTGAAGCACCGGATGGGGATAATCTGCGTGAGCCGCGCGACCTACCATGCTGGAGGCGGTCGACGAAAAAAGGCGAGGAAAGTGCATAATTCCCCGATGGGCGATACGCTGGCACGTCGTCTTCTCCCACCTTGCCCAAGATGAGTGGATGTACGTATGCGCGCCGGCTCACACACAGTCCGTTTCCTATCGTTGGTACGGCCGTTCATGTCGGTGCTGCCGGAGGTCTCGCCTCCGGAGCGCAAGGTGCCGTTCCAGCAGCGCATCATGTGGACGGCGATTGTGCTCATTATCTTCTTGGTCGCCTCGCAGATCCCGCTGTACGGCATCATGTCGAGCGACAGCTCCGACCCGCTGTACTGGATGCGTGTCATCCTCGCGTCCAACCGCGGCACGCTCATGGAACTTGGTATCTCGCCCATTGTCACGTCCGGCATGATCATCCAGCTCCTCGCGAGCGCCAACCTTGTCCAGGTCGACTTCAGCCTCAAGGAGGACCGCGCGCTCCTTGGCGGCGCCCAGAAGCGTGCGTCTCGTGGCTCACCCAGTGTTTGCCCTGATCATCTCGCTCGGCCAGGCCACCGTCTATGTGCTCACGGGCCTGTACGGCCCGCCGAGTGAGCTCGGCGCAGGCGTCTGTCTCCTGCTCATTCTGCAGCTCGTCGTCGCGGGCCTCATCGTGATTCTCCTCGACGAACTGCTCACGAAGGGCTATGGTCTCGGCTCGGGTATCTCGCTGTTCATCGCGACGAACGTCTGCGAGTCGATCGTCTGGCGCGCCTTTTCGCCCACGACGGTCAACACCGGCCGTGGCCCCGAGTTCGAGGGCGCGATCGTCGCGCTCTTCCACCTGCTCTTCACGTGGCACAACAAGTCGCGCGCGCTCAAGGAGGCCTTCTACCGCGAACGCCTGCCGAACGTGTCGAACCTGGTCGCGACGCTCGCCATCTTCCTCATCGTCATCTACCTGCAGGGCTTCCGCCTCGAGATCCCGGTGAAGTCGAACAAGTTCCGCGGCCAGCGCGGCACGTTCCCGGTCAAGCTGTTCTACACGAGCAACATGCCCATCATGCTGCTTAGCGCGCTCACCTCCAACTTCTTCATCATCAGCCAGATGCTCGCGACGCGCTTCCCGAGCAACCTGCTGGTGCGCATCCTCGGTGCGTGGGACACCATGGAGGACAGCCCGCAGATGCACGCGGTCGCTGGTATTGCCTACTACCTCTCGCCGCCGTCTGGCCTCTACGACGTGTTCCGCGACCCGATCCACGCCCTGATCTACATCCTCTTCACGCTCACCGCCTGCGCCATGCTCTCCACGGTCTGGATCGAGGTGTCCGGCAGCGGTCCGCGCGAGGTTGCGAAGCAGCTCAAGGAAAACCAGATGGTGATCGCGGGCTACCGCGACGCGAGCATGTACAAGGAGCTGAAGCGCGTCATCCCCACCGCGGCCATGTTCGGTGGTGCGATGATCGGCGCGCTCTCGGTCGTGGCAGACCTCTCCGGTGCGCTCGGCTCGGGTACTGGTATCCTGCTCGCCGTGACCATCATCTACTCCTACTTCGAGCTCGGCGTGAAGGAGTCGCAGGGTATCAGCGGCGGCATGGCCGACATGCTCGCCTAGCGCCAAGCGCGCCCGGTAGGCCATAGCTCATAGGGCCACGTGCAATGACGCCATCTCCTCCCACTCCACCTTTGCCACCGCCGTCATGCACTACCACTTTAACAGCTCGAATATGAACGCTAGCAACGCTGCCTCATTGTCGCCGACAATCGCCGAGGCGAATCCAGCGATGGGCTCGTATGCCCATCGGTCCACCACGCTGGATTCCGTGGTCAAGTGGTGGACCTGACATGACTTCCGCAGAAATGCCTGGACCCTCCGCGCCAGGTCGGCGTTCGTCTGTGAGAGAGACAGCGCCGCTCACGACCCACATGGCTGTCGACATTCCTCATACCACCCCTTCAGACGCATTTCCCCTGTCCCCGCCACCATCACCACCACGCTCTCCTCCGATCCCTGCGCTCCGCCGGCCGGAACCATCCGTCGACGCGGCGGCCGCCGTGACCACTTCGCTGCGCGAAGCAGCCGCGCATGTCGCAGGCCACTCGCAAACTCTCCAACCCGTGGAAAACTCTGTACAGACGCTGCGCCATCAGGCGCGCTTCGACGTGCCCGGCACGCCCGACATGAGTCCAGCTCAGTACGACGCACATCACCACCCCACCGAGGTCGCTGAGGCGTTCATGCGCCGCATCTTTGTCGACTGGAGCGCCTCACGCGCTTTCCAGGCCGAAGACGCTGGCGTCGAGCTCGTGTGCCCAGGGTGGACCGGAGCCGTGGCTCAGCGCCTGGGCACTTCGCATGGCAAACAGCGCCAGATGCCGCTGGAGCCGAGCATGCGCTCGCTCTACGTGCACATGCCGCGTGCCTGCGACCGTGGGGCGCTGCGCGACCACATTTTGCAGCTGCTCGACACGGCGTCGGAGCGTGTGTGCGCGGGTCGCGTCGTCTTCTGCCTGGAGCGCAGCATGCCCGATCTTGCGTCCTTGCTACATGGCTTGTGCTATGTGGGAGGCCAGGTCACCTCGCGTGCGGGCCAGCTAGACGCCTGGACCGACTTGCATCCGCTTCCGGCGCTCGTGCTGGTGTCGGTTGCGCTGTAGCACTAGTATTATATAATTTTTTTCCAGGATGCGACTGATTGGGCGCCGGTCACCGGGCGGCTGGGGACCCGCAGCCGAGCCGATCGCGGTCACTCCGGACTCCCCACCGCTGTTTAGGACGTGAGTGGATCATGGCGGTCCAATCGCGCCTTCTTCCCTCGTGGGAGTTGGTGAAGATGAAAGCCATGGAGCGCGCGGTGAACTTCGCCGTGTTCTACTCGCAAAACTACACCAATATCCAGCGCGGGCTCACGGTGTTCTACTTCACCGGTCTCACGATCGGCTTCGCCATGATGTTCGCGCCGCGCAAATCCAAGGGTGGCGCGAAGAACCATGAGGTGACCCTGCGCAAGGGACGTGGTCGTCGTGGCGGCAGCAACGCGCCGCGCGTCGCCGTCGACAGCGTCTTCTTCAAGCGCCTGGGATACCTGCTCAAGATCCTGTTCCCGTCATGGCACTGCAAGGAAATGGGTCTCTTGGTCTCCTTTACGCTCACTCTGATTATCCGTACGATGCTCTCGTTATACGTGGCCGACTTGGACGGCCGCATCGTCGCGTCGCTCGTACGCGGCGAGAGACGCTCCTTCTTCCGGAACGTGCTGATGTGGATGGGCATTGCCGTCCCTGCCGTGTTCACGAACAGTATGATCTCGTATCTGAGCTCGTCGATGGCGCTCGCATTCCGTGTGCGCCTTACGGACCACATCCAGCACCGTTACCTGGAGAACCTGACGTTCTATAAGCTGACGAACCTTGACGACCGCGTGAAGAACGCGGATCAGCTTGTGACGGTCGATGTGCAGCTGTTCAGCCGTGCACTGGCGACCCTTTACGGCAACATTGCGCTGCCGCTGCTCGACGTCTTCCTGTACAACGCCCAGTTGATGCGCACGGTGGGTGCCGAGATGATGATCGGCACAACCATCATCATCCGTCTCACCACCATCCTGCTGCAGAAGCTCACGCCGCCGTTTGGTCAGTACGCGGCCACTGAGCAGCAGCTCGAGGGTGAGTATCGCTTCAGTCATGCGCGCCTCATCGAGAACTCGGAGGAGGTCGGCTTCTACCGCGGCCAGGAGCTCGAGAAGCATTTGATCGACCGCTGCTACTTCTCGCTGATCAAGCACATCAACCGTGTCTTCCACATCCGCATTGGCCACGGTATGATGGAGGAGGGTGTCGTGAAGTGGCTCTGGGGCGCTATCGGTCTTATTATTTGCTCTGCGCCCGTCTTCTTCCGCATTCCCGGCATGTCCATGGGCGGCGGCGGCGGCGGCGGCGACATGGGCTCGCGCACGAAGCTCTTCGTGACGAACCGTCGTCTGCTGCTCTCCTCGTCGGATGCGATGGGCCGCATCATGTACAGCTACAAGGAGCTTTCTGAACTGGCCGGATACACGGCGCGTCTCGCGGAGCTGATCGACGTCATGAATGACGTCGAGAAGGGCAAGGCGCAGAAGCGCCTTGTTTCCTCGGGCAGCGAGGAGGAGAAGCAGAAGAAGGCCGACGTCTTCAACCAGCGCGGTGTGATCGACGAGAACTCGGACGAGGTCATCTTCGATCAGGTCCCGATCGTCAGCCCCAATGGCGACGTGCTGCTCGAGAAGCTCAGCTTCCACATCAAGCCTGGGCAGCACCTGCTCATTATCGGCCCGAACGGGTGCGGCAAGAGCAGTATGTTCCGTATCCTCGGTGGCCTTTGGCCCGTGCTTGGCGGCAAGGTCACCAAGCCGCCGAACACGCAGTTCACCTACATTCCCCAGCGCCCCTACCTTTCGCTTGGTACGCTCCGCGACCAGATCACGTACCCCGATACCGTGGACGAGATGCATGCCAAGGGCGTCACGGACGAGGATCTCTTCCGCATCCTGGAACTGCTTCAGATCCAGAACATTGTCGAGCGTGAGGGTGGCTGGGAAGTGAAGCGCGAGTGGCGCGATGCGCTCAGCGGTGGTGACAAGCAGCGCATTGCTATGGCTCGTCTGTTCTACCACAAGCCCAAGTACGCCATTCTTGACGAGTGCACGAGCGCCGTGACGCTCGAGATCGAGCGCATCATGTACGACCACGCGACCGAGCTTGGCATTACGATGATGACCGTGTCGCACCGTCCGTCGCTGTGGAAGTACCACTCGCACGTGCTCCAATACGATGGCCAGGGCGGCTACGTGTTCACCGAGCTCGACGCTGACAAGCGTCTCGAGCTTCAAGAGGAGAAGCAGCAGCTTGAGCAGAAGCTGCTGCTCATGCCCAAGTGGCAGGAGCGCAGTGAGGAGCTGCGCGCGATCCTTGCGCGCCTGCACTCCAAGGGCGTGAAAGGCCCCAATGTTGAGGAGCTCAAGGGCCAAATGATTACCGAGGCCAACAAGGCAGAGGCCTCCAAGACGGAGGCCAACAAGGCCGAAGCCCCTAAGCCCGAGGCTCCTAAGGCCGAAGCTCCCAAGGCCGAGGCTCCTAAGGCCGAGGCTCCCAAGGCTGAGGCTCCTAAGACCGAGACCCCCAAGCCCGAGGTCCCTAAGACCGAGAAGTCCAAGGCTGAGGCCCCCAAGGCTGAGGCCCCTAAGCCCAAGGCTCCTAAGGCCGAGACGCCAAAGGCCGAGGCCCCCAAGGCCGAGGCTGCCAAGTCTCAATCCACCAAGGCCAAGACTGAGGCTACGAAGGACACCAAGGCCGGTGCTTCCAAGAGCTCCAAGAAGGACACGGCCAGCGCCAAGGCGGCCAAGGCAGAGGCCTCGAAGGCGGAAGCGCCGAAGGCTGCGCCGGCCGCCCAGCCCACGGCGCAGCCCGTTCAGAACGAGGCCGCCGCCAAGGCGCCGCAGGCTCAGGCGCCTTTCGGTCAGCCCGCTGCGCAGGCGTCTGCGGCGTCTGAGCCGGCGGCCCCCCACTTTCCCCCGCGCGCAGGCGCCCATATCCCGGGCCAGCCCTCGTCGAGCGGATCCGGCCCTGCGCCGCCGATCAACTTTGCCGAACTGGGTGGGAAGAAGCCGCCGAGTAAATAAGCAGCACACTACGTCTTAATGTTTTCGCGAAACCATAGTGCATTAGACAGCACGACTAGCGGCTGCGGCTAACCTAGTTCTGCGAGAGCGCGGCCTGGATCGCCGAGTACACTTCCACTTCAACCTCCGCGGCAGCCTTCTCCTCGGGAGAGCCGCTGCCGTTCGCGACACGCTGCGCCTCCGCAAGGCCCTGCTTCACCGCCTCGGGCGAGAAAGCGTCGATGCTGTAGGCCTCGACGGCGTTGACGGTGAGCTGGTTGTTAGGGTGGATAGTGGCGAAGCCGCTCGAGACTGGGTCAGAAAACGGGATCACATACCGAAGAAGCGCTTCGCGGTGCCGCTCGACTCGATCACCTCGAGGAGGCCGGGCCGGAGAGCCTCGATGCTGGGAACGTGCGAGGCGAGGATACCGAGGTCACCACTGACCGCGGGCACGTTGACCTGAGTGACCTCCTGGTTGTTGTACAGAGCCTGGGGTTAGCAACGATCGCAATCGATCAGCCTACCTGGTGGGGCGCGACGAAGCTCAGCTTCAGCTTGTCACTGACAGCCTCGGCGTAACCACGGCGGGCACCAGCAAGCTGGGAAAGAGAGGGGCGGAAGCTCGAAGAGCGGAGCGAACGCGAGGCCAGAGCAAACACCATCGTGTCGGATCGGTGAATAGAAGCGACGGCGTTCCACTGCCCGGGTTCGGCAGGGCCAGCGCATGGCCATCGGCCGAGGCCGGGACAAAAACCACGTGGAAGCTCCTCCACCTGCGCTCGGACCTAGCATGGGATGGAATTGCCAGCGCTGTGGACAGCCGCTGCAGCTGGATGCAAGCCTTGACACGGCCACCGAAGAAACTGTAGATGAGGCGCAAAAGACTGTTGAAGCGTCATTCTCCAACAAAGCCCCAGAGCGCGCGTTGGATTTTGACGAAAGGCTCGATACATTGAACGTGCATGGAAACTTGCGCGACGCACTCCGCACACAAATTAACACCTACAAGCAGGAACCTCAGCGGGGTGTTGATAGCCTTGAGGAAACTTCTCAGTATTCTAAATTGTTCCAGTGTTTTTCAGAGATTCCCTACGGCGGTGCACAAGCTATTCAGCACCCGCTCTGTGATACCTGCGCTGAACAACTCCACGAAAACACATTGACCCAGATCAACGAGGCTCGTAAGGAGCATGATACCCTTAATATGCTGGAGCGTGAACTTGTTCGTCTTGCCCTGCTTGATGGAGATATGGAAATGTCTGCTGATGACGCCGCTCGATGGCAGCGCAAGCAGAACGCCGTACAACGTGAAGTCGAAGACGTAGGTCGTTATACTGACACAGATCGAAGCGGAGAAAGCACGAATCGAAAATGAGCTCACCCAGTACCGCAAGGACCGGGAAAATCTTGAGCAAGAATTGGAAGACACACGCCAAGAAGATGAAGCCCTTCGGAAAGAAGAGGAGCAATTCTGGGTCGACTACAATGCAAAGGAAGCAGAATTACAACAACTGGAATCCGATGAAAACCAGATTGATGCCCAGCTGCTTAGCGACCGTGAAATTCTCGCACACCTGGAAAAGTCGGATGCTTATACTGACGTCTTTTGCATTGAGCAAGATGGGCGTGGTATGGCTTCGATCAATGGCTTACGACTCGGCCGGCTTAGTTCGAGTCAGGCCTCGGCAGCTGGCGAACAGATCGATTGGAATGAAATCAATGCTGCATGGGGTCAGACGGCATTTCTGCTTACAGTTCTCTCTCGTAAACTGACTTGCCAGTTTACTACATACAAAGTTCACCCCAGGGGCTCCTTTAGTACAGTGGAGCGATTTGGCGCTGACAAGGGTGTTTATGAACTGTATGGGACCAGCGACTGGCAAATTGGAAGACTTCTTCACTCGCGCCGCTTTGATCATGCAATGGTAGGTGTCCTATCTTGCGTGGAACAGTTGTGTCACAAGGCCCAAGAACTCGACCCGTCGTTCACCCCGCCCTACGCGTATGTATATTTTCTGACCCAGAATCCAAAAAGACACCATCGAGGGAATTAGCATACGACTCCAATTTAATCAACCAGACGTATGGACACGCGCAACTAGATACCTCCTCTTCACGTACGAGCATTCAGCTCACCACAGACTTCGCGCGCTCCTAAGCTGGACCTTAGAGAAACCTTAATAGCCTTACCAAACGTCACGTGCACCGAACTTACTCGCGTGGGCACCGGAGATCTTCGTACGTCGTCGGCCTTCGAAGCTGCAGGAGCCAGTATGCCGATTACACAGAGTGGGCACCCTGGCCAGGATCACTCGCGTGATCCTTGCCCTTGGGTCATCTTAAACGACTTCGGTGGTGCCTTCGCCATGGGCTGCATTGGTGGCACCATCTGGCACGGCATCAAAGGCGCTCGTAACTCGCCGCGTGGCGAGCGCTTCCTTGGCTCCGTTTCTGCCATCAAGGCACGCGCCCCCGTGTTGGGTGGCAACTTTGGTATCTGGGGTGGCCTTTTCACCTCATTTGACTGCAGCGTCAAGTCCATTCGCCAGAAGGAAGACCCGTGGAATGCCATTATCGCGGGTTTCTTCACCGGCTCCACTCTTGCCATCCGTGGCGGTCCCAAGACTGCTGCCGGAGCCGGTGTCATGTGTGGCATTCTTCTCGGTGTCTTTGAAGGTTTGTACAGCTCAGAGGTGTCTGACTTCAGGTGTTGGTGTCCTTATGCAGCGCTTGCTCGCCGAAAACAACAAGCCGGTACGTATTCCAAGTGGCTCACATCCAGATTGCACCTATTATGTATGTACACTATAAACTCACATCGCAGTCCGGAATCGCCTGTTGCTCCGACTACGTCGTCGTCTTAGTCCTCCTTGCCCTTGACTTTGCACCGTGGGGTACTGGTGTAGTGTATGTGCCGTACTTTGCAAAGAAGTATTCCCTACTCTTGGACGATTGCGTACGCTGTCCATTGTGCTGCGGCAAGCTGCACGGATTTGGACGCTCCAATCTTGACTTGGACGGGCTCCATAGCAGGTCCTTGGGTCGGAATGCCCAACTGGCCGTGTTCGTCTGAGTCAGCGTCTTCGGCAACTTACTGTCTCCCATTGCATAGATAGCGCCCTGCTCATCCAAAAAATACAAGCTTGATGCACCGCAAGCAATAGCAACAATGTCAGATTCGAGTTCGACCAAGTCAGGTGGCTGTATGCTTCCATCAGGTGCCAAGCCCCAGCTATAGCAGTCCCCGTCAACAGTCTTGATTAATGTATGCCGATTTCCGCAGGCAACATGATCCACATCGGAGGGAAATGCTTCCGTTTCAGAAAAGAACTCAACCGGACAGAGAGATTGAGTTTCTAATGGCAGTGCAACATCGCCTAGCTGGCCGAATCTGTTATCTCCAGTTGCATAAACTCGGTGGCGAGAATTGGATGTTAGGAAGACAAAATGCGCGCCTCCTGCTGTGACATGGCGACATAGGACCATGGCATACGTATCAGCTTCTAATAAGATCTGGCCGTTGTCATCTTGAGATCCAGTGCATTGTGCCCAATGCCCAACAGAAGTGAAGAGCCAGGGTACACCTTTGTCTGGTTTAGATCTAGACTTACCAGTAATCGCAGCAATACGACCTCTCAGATCGGCAGCTGCTTCCTTCCAAACCATACTGCTTCCTTGCAAGCAGAAGTTCTCTCCATAGCACACAGTCCCATTATTTATGTATGCTAAAATCGAGTCCTGGCCAACCGGTTGTCCCAAGGGCTGCACAGGAAGTGGCTGGGACTTTTCGAGATGATGCTCCGAGGAATAACCGAGAAGATATGTGCTGCCTGAGTTGCGGTACAAGAGCTGTGATGCGTTCGTTGCCACGATATCTGTAGCGCGATGAATTGGTACAGGACATGGCACAACTAATTCGTCTAATGAACGACCTAGTTGCCCATGCAAATTGGACCCCCAGCCATACAAAGTCGGCATCGCATGACGTCTGTGCGAAGCCCGATTCATCCCCGATTTCATAACTATTCTTCGCCCTCATGCTTCTGCGATTTTGGCGAACGGCGCCGGGCGCTGGGAAAGCCAACATACGATGGGTGCGCATGCACACGTCGTCTGCATCACCAAAAACACTTATGGATACTTTAGAAGAACGTAATATGGTTCAAGCAACCACCTCAAGCGCCCTTCGCACTCATATGGCGACCACTAAAGATTCGAACTTGGTGCCTCGAACAGTATATGCGGGTGTAGATCCGAGTGCAGCGAGCATGCACGTTGGGAACCTCCTTCCTCTCTTGGCATTGCTTCACTGTGCCCTTCATGGCCATACTGCGCTTGTTCTTGTACGTGCTATGCTAATTCAGATTGGCGGAGGGACTGGCGCCATCGGTGATCCTTCGGGGCGCTCGACCGAACGTTCGGCTCTCGATCCAGCGCAGTTGGCCAAGAATGTGACATCGATCCGCGCACAAATGTACCAGTTTTTCCATAATGCGGCTGCGTATCTTGAGCGTCGTGGATTGAGAGAGTCACAAGCCAACCAGTATACCGGAGACGCCAAAGTCGGTCCCACAGGAGAACACCTATTCACGTCTGGGCTTGACGTGCGGCTTGTCAACAACATAAGCTGGCTACAACCAGTCTCCTTGATTGAATTCTTGACAAATGTTGGGCGTTATGCTCGCGTAAACGACATGATGGCGCGAGACAGCGTGAAGAATCGGCTTACTCCAGCAGAGAGCGAGGGAAACAGTGCACCTGGTCTCTCGTTTACGGAGTTCACTTACCAACTTTTGCAGGCGTACGACTTTAGTGTTCTGCACCGCGAGCCTTATCATTGCTCTTTGCAAATTGGAGGTTCCGACCAGATGGGGAACATCAGTGCTGGTATTGATCTTATTCGGAGGCAAGAAGCATCCAAGGGTGCAGACATCCGAGAGGATCCAGCCTATGGCTTGACACTGCCTTTGTTGACAACGGCAAATGGCGCTAAACTGGGAAAGTCGGCTGGAAATGCCGTGTGGATTAGTCCAGAGCTTCTTTCAGACATGGACTTTTACCAATACTTCCTACGCAGCGCGGATGCGGACGTCGAACGCTTTTTGCGCTCCTTGACACTCCTTCCTACTCGACGTATCGACGAGGTGCTTGCTGAACATGACAAGGATCGTTCGAGGCGACTAGCTCAAGAGACTCTGGCAGCAGAAATGACGGAGCTGGTTCGGGGCGACGCAGCGCTGCAACGAGCGAGGGTGGCTACCAAGGTGTTGTTCGGCACGCGTCTCAATGATCTGCGTGCAGGAGATGTGATTTTTGCATTCGAAAGCGATGCTCGTCTTGTGCATATGCCACGGCAAGTGCTCGGCTCCGAAATTATTGGGGTCGCTGCCGATGCGGGACTTTCGGCTTCCAAGAGTGCGTGTCAAACTAACCCAGGCGAGGCGCGACGACTTCAAAAAGGAGGTGGTCTCTACTTAAATGGTGCTCCGGTTTCAGATGCGCGCCAGACCTTATCAGAATCGGACCTGCTCGACAGCCGCTTCTTCGTGCTGCGTGCCGGAAAGCAGAATCACAAAATTGTGGTTATAGAATAGATGTCGTTTTATCTCATATAATCATGTTACCACTCCGTGACACAGTAGGTGCGGCTATCGTCTAGTGGTTTAGGATCTCACCTTCCCATTTACTAGGGATGGCGGGCGTAAGCCCGGTTCTAGGTGAGGACACGAGTTCGAACCTCGTTGGTCGCATTTTTTTGGAAAATATTTTTACCGTTCGTAGAGCCGCTACAACTTGGCAAGAGTGCCAATTGCCGTCTGTAGTCGTGTTGCCAGATCGCTACCCTCTTCGTCCGAGAGTTCGTCTCGGCGCCCAAGCCAAGCCAAACTTCCGGGTGTATTATACTTGGATAATGGCGAAGCGGATCCGTCCGGCAGTGGAGCGGGAACGATATGGAAGTGGACCTACATTAGCCGAAAGCACATACATGGTCCACAGCTTGGGCATATTCCTGATTGGCAGCGACTTGTAGCCCTGTGATGCCGAATGCTAGACATGAACAGAAAGCACCTACCTTTCTCCATGGCTCGTGCGACGGAAACGACATTCAGGAGCAGTGCAGCACTCTGTTTTGCGCTTAGGTCAGATAGACGTTTCACATGGGCTTTTGGGACGACAAGGACGTGTCCTAGGATGAGTTCATGGAGCGTACCTGCGCGAATTGGCAAGATATCCAGGAAGGCGAGGCAGTCTTCAGTCTCTGAGACAATATGAGCGGGTTGCTTCCGCTCTATAATATCACAGAATACACACATATCGCTTGGATCGCGCTTGTCGTCCTGCCTTTTCAGTCCATCGAGCAGATGCGAGGTCATGACTGGCAGATCCAGGATTCGGCGCACGCACCTCCACGGTGCCTCCACTGTGATGGACGAGGGTGCACGAGCGCCGAGTGACGCGCCTCTTTACCAACGGAGCGACGCAAAGAGCGAGACGTACGGTTTTTCGCTCTACATATTTGCCTCAGTTTTGTGGGTGCTGTGGTGCATCTGGGCTTTGTGCCCCGAATGGCTCCTAATGGACATGGGTATCGAGTGGTTCCCACGCCGGGAATGGGCCTACATTCTGGTTGCCTGGTCGCTTGTGGTCGTGTTGATGACGTATTTGGGATTTAGTGCACTGAATCTCCATAACACGCCGCCGCTCAACTCGCTCGACTGCATAACAGACGATAAGGCCATACTGTACACGACGTTGCCGGACCAGCCGTTGCCTGTCCTGTCGATCGCCGAGACGGGGTGGGTGGGGTCGCCGCTAAGCGATGATGTGTACGACATATCGCCTGGACTCGTTTCCCGTGCACTCTACCTGGATGGGGGATAAACTACATGAGATATTTTTGGCGCCTAACCGGCGCTACGAGAGAAAGGTGCGGGCGTGGGACGCGGATCGACCTGCGTCCGAAGCGGCACGGCGCCGCTTGACTGGTTTGGCATCCAGTCCCTCGAGACTGCGTTCCCAGTGTGCATTGTACTCTTGGAGCTCGTCATGGCGCGACTGCAGGGATTGGAGCTCGTCATGCATGGCGGCGATATGTGTTGTTAAAGAGTCGATCTTTTGCGCCCGGGCGTCCGCATCAGCCAGGGTCGCGATCTCGGTGAGAAGGTCGGCCTGGCGCGACCGCTGCGCATACGCCTCTTCGTACCACGCGACGCGGTCTAGCTCGGCCTCAAGCTGCAACACGCGATCATGGAGTCGTGCTTCGTTGTGGCGCGATGCCTCAAGTGCGGCATCGACGTTCGCCTGTGCCTCTTCCTTGAGGCTCCGCTCGCGGGACTGCAGGGCCGCAAGGACTCGGTTGTGTACTGCCTGCGTATGCTCGAGCTGTGCCTCGAGCCACGCAGTGCGGTCTTCGGCCATCTGCAGCTTGGACGCATACCATGCCGCCTCGGACGCGGCGCATTGGGCGTGGAGGCGTGCAGAAACGAGCTGGTCCTCGTCCAACTCGGCCCGCGTATGGCTGTGGTCAAGCTCCTCTTCCAGTGCATCGCAGCGAGTGTGTAGATGGCGGACGTGCGCGAGGACTTCGTCGAGCTCGACGAGCAGCGCATCTCTCTGCATCTGGGTCGCTTCTAGCTGCTCGCGCGCCTCGACGTCCTCCGTGATCGAGACGATCGGCCGTGGGTACCAATGCTGCTCGCTAGGCAGAGACCGCTGCGCAAGGCTACCGGCGGCGCGCGCGATACAGCGCATGTTGGTCTGTAGCAGTTCTTCGACTTCCTGCTGCTCGTGCATCTCCTCGAGCTGGGCTTCGAGTTCCGCGCACCGCGCGGCGCTGGCCTCCGCTTCAGCCTCTGCTTCGATCCGCCGCTGCTGCGACTCTTCCCAGTCGCGGGAGTCGATGTGGGACTTGCTCATGTGCGCGGCGCGCTGCTTGTACCGAGTGATCATGCTCTCCTGCTTGTCGAGCTGCGTGCGCAGTTTGAGTTCGCGCTGGCGGCCGAGTTCTGTGTGAGCATGGGACGTACGGATCTCGGTGCGCAGGTCCTCGCGCTCGTTCTGCAGAGCGTGTTTTTCTTTTCGGAGGTCGTCGAGGAGCTTCTCGGCGAGGCGCGCGACTTCGTCGGCCGGCTTGTTGCGCGGCAGCACATGGGTATGATGGGGAATATTCTCGCGCTCCTCGAGTGGTGCGAGGGTCGCACGGGGCGTGCGTGGCTGCGGTGTCCGAATCGGCAGGCGTGAGTGGGCGTCCGAGGTGCGCCGTGGGGTGTGCGGCACCGGCGCCGCCGTCCGCCCGGGCGTGCGCTCCATGGCAGAGAACAACACTGGACGCGTTGGTCACGTGGTGTGGGGTATCTACGGGGGGGCCGCAAAGTGCGCCTCGCGGCGCAGGATGTTGTGCACGAGCACAGAGGGCGCAGAGTGCGTCGGTGCCGCTGGCGGGGGCGCGGGCATCGGCACCGAGTTCCGTTTGCCCTTGCCGGTGCGGCGGCGGTCGATGCCGTGGCGCCCACCGCGCTCTTGGCGCCAGCTGGGCTCGTTGCTGTACTCCTCCAAGAGCCGCGCGCGGCGCTCTTGCAGCTCGCGCGGCAGCTGGGAGAGGTCGACGTGGCCCGCCTTGAACAGGAGCCGCGCGTACTCGGTCTCGTCGTCGTCGACGGGGCGCGCGGCCGCCTGGGCCTGGCGCGGGCGCAGCTTGTGGAGCACGACGTCCTCCTCGTCCGACGACGCGTCCTGCGCCTCCGGCGCCTGCTGCGCGCGCTGGCGGATCTCGGCGCGGAGGTCGTGTGCGGTGACGCGCTCCTCGTCGCTGCTCGCCTCGCCGAGGAAGTCGTAGCGGCCTGCATCCTCGTGGACGTGGGTCTCGTTGTAGGCCTGCACAAACGCCCGCGAGTCTTCGCGATCCGCCAGCGCCTGCAGCCCGTCCTGCTCGATGCGGCGGCGCTTGGGCTCGAACGCAGGCGCGTGGAGCTTGCGGCGCAGCTCGTCCTCGTCGGCGTCCTCGTCGAGGAGCTCGGCGAGGGGGTCGTCGAGCCGGCGCCGCCGGCTGCGCAGCAGACCCTTGGCGGCGCGCTCATGAAGCGCCTGCATCGCCGCGTCGTCCTCGTCGCGGTGCTGTTGGTAGCGCATGCGCGCCGCCTCGTCCTGCTCCTCTTCGTTTTCGTCGCGCTCGTCGTCCAAGAGACTCTCGAGGTCCGCGTCGTCCTCGGAGCCTTCCTCGGGCTCCGAGTCCGAGCCGCGGTCGCTGAACACGCCGGCCAGGCCGCCGTGCTCGCCACCGTGCGCGTCCTCCTCGTCCGACTCCTCGGCCTCGCCAAAGACGAACGCAGAGCGCTCGCGCGGCTTGCCGTGCACCTTGCGCTCAGAAAGCACAGACGCCCAGTGAGCACGCGCCTCCGAGGCCGCGACAGGGTCCTCGGCGCCGTCCGAGCCCTCCGAGTCGGACGGGATGTCCAGCGGCTCGTCGGCAGAGTCGGAGAGCGCCGCCAGGAGCGAGGCGTCGGCCTCGGGCACGGCGTCGGCGCCGGGCTCGTCGCGCGCGCCGCCCTCGGCGCCCGGCACGTCCAAAGGCGCGTCGAGCGGCGACGCCGCCCGCTCGATCAGCTCGCGCGTGCGCTGCGACGGCGGCGGGCCGGCGGGGTGCGACGGCGCAGGCGCATCGTCCGCGGGCTTTGTCTGCGTAAAGAACCCGTCCTGGTTGATGTACATCACCTCGTCGTGGGCAGACGGCGCGCGGCGCTCGCGCCATGCGTCGTCGCTGCGCTCTGCGAGCGACGGGTCCAGCGACGGGAGCACCTCGGGCGAGAGCGGCGCATGCGCATCCTCCTCCTGCTGCCGACGGAGCGCAGCGAACCCGTCGGTGCTCGCGGCGCGCGTCGGCGGCGGCATCGCCTCCTGCGAGCGCGTGGGCCGTGCGCTCGACGGCTCCGGCGTCGGCTCGAAGAACTGCGTCATGCCGCCGACCGGCCCGTCGCGCTGCTGATTCGCAAAGAGGTCGAGCGACGCGCCGCGCGCCGGCTGCTCCTGCGTGCTCTCGAAGAACTGTGCGAGGACCGACGAGTTGGACTGCGTGCGCTCACGGGGGGTGCCGCCGGCCACCGCCTCCTGGAGCGGCGCGCGCCGCGGCGGAGAGCGCACGGGCGATGCAGGCGCCACCTGTGTCGGCGCAAAGAAGCGGCCGAGGTCGACGTCCAGCTCGCCCTCGTCGGCAGGAAGCATCGGCGAGAGGGGCACGTTTTCCTTTTCGCTGCTTCCGTGGGCGCTCGGTGCGCTGTGGCTGGAGGTGGGGCTTGGCGCGTCGTCCGCCGCGGGGCTTGGCGCGCCGTCCGGCGTGGGGCTCGGCGCGCCGTCCGGCGTGGGGCTTGGCGCGTCGCGCGGGGCGTCGCGCGAGGTATGCGCACGGCCGTACGTCTTGAGCGACGGCGCAGCGGCGTCGGCGGCGTCCTCGTGCACGGCGACCTCGTGGTGCGCTGCATCCTCGGGCGCCGCAGGAGCCGCTTTGCGCGAGCGCCCGCGCTTCGCCGCGACCTGTGCATTCTGCTCGTACGACTTCTGTAGCAGGGTCTCGTTGAGCTGCTCGAGGCCCATCACGACCGGGACATGCCTCGGCGCGGGGGCGCGCGACGTGTGCGGGTCCTCGTGCGTCGGCGACGACGGCGGGAGCGTGCCGGCGACCTTGTGTGCGGCCAGCGCAAACGCATGTGCCGCAGCGCTCATCTCGTGGTCCGAGACGGGCGGCGCAGAGGGCGCGTCTGCGTTCGGCGAGCGGTACACGTCCGAGGCGATGCGCTGCTTGCGCGGCGTACGCGGCGCGGCACCGAGCTGGGCAAGCTGGTGATCCGCGTCGGCCCGGTCGCGATCGCGAGGTGGGGGGCGGAAGAGCACCTTCTTCTTGGGCTCCGCAAGCGCGACGACCTCGACGTCGCTGTCGCTTTCGTCGGTGCGTGGCTTTTGCGCGCGGAGCATGGCCCACTTGCGCTGGATCCGCTCCTGCGCGGGATCCGTCAGTGGGTCGACCGGCGGGCGGCGCGGCGACGGCTCGGGCGTCGAGCGCGGCGCGGTCGACGACGACTCAACAGGGTCCGAGCTGCTGTGTGTTTCGGGACGCGCCTCGGCGTGCTGGATCGTGCTAAGCAGCTCAGATAGCTGGTACCGTTTCGGTTCAGGCCGCGCGATCGTCGCGCGGTGCTCACGCCGCAGCCGCGCAGACATGCTGTGCATCTCGCGCTGCTCCTTTCGCGAGAGGCCCTTGGCGCGTGGCGGCGTCGGCACTTTCAGCTCGCCCTCGGACTCGCTGCTCGCGTCGAGAAGCAGAGGCTCTGGCGCCGGCGCCGCTGGTGGTGGCGAGTGCGGTGCGGGCGCTGCCGGCTCGTCCGGTGCATCGTCGGTGTTCTGTGCCGCACGCTGGCGCGCGAGATCACGGAGGCGCTGCATGCGGCCGCGCCGCGCATCCTGCTCGTCGTCACTGTCGCCGAGGAACAGCGGCTCGTCGCGCGGCTCGTCGCGCGCGCGCATGCGGCCAGCAAGCGTCGGCCGGCGCGGCGCCGCCTCGGTATCGCTCTCCTCGAGGTCCGTCTCGAGTTCCTGCGAAAAGGTGCGCGTCGGCCGCTTCTCGGCGGCGGACGCGACGCTGGTATCGTAGCTGGTATCGTCGGGGAGCGCCTTGGTGCCGTGCGTCGAGGGCGACGAGCCCATACGGAACGACGGAGTGCTCGCGTGTGACGAGTCCGAGTGCCCGTCGCCGGCCTCGGGCGTGCGGGGCCGCCGGGAGCTGTATACGATCGGCGCCATCCCGGGTGCAAGGGCGCGACGCGAAGCGCGGAAACCGCCGCGCGACGCGCGCGAGATATGTGGAGGAACGCGCGATGCTGAGCTAAGCTAAGGGTATAGGACGCGCCGGTGGCCTGGCCGCGCGCGCGCTACGCGTCGGGGTGCGTGGCGTCGTGACGCGGCGCCGCGGCACCGTCGTGTGTGTCGCGGTGGCGCAGCGCAGCGCCCTCGCGCTCGCCGTCTGCGGCCCAGTACTCCTGCGCAAAGCCGGCCATGCCTTGCTCAAGCGCGGCCGGGGCGCCGGCGCCCTCCTCGCGGTCGAGGCCGCGCCACGTGCGCTGCGGGTGGTGCGCGAGCGCGGCGCTGTCGAGCACCTTGACCATGCGGCCGGCCTCGTCGCGGACCGCGAGCTCGTGGGGCGCGACGTCGAGGCGCTGCAGCGCCTGGCCGGTCTCGGCGACGTCGGCGGGCTCGGGCTCGGCGCCGTAGCGCGTGCGCGTGACGTAGCTGCCGGTGACGAACGAGTAGTGCGGCTGCTCCTCGCGCGCCTCGTCGGTCGCGATGTCGGCGGCGTCGCGCACTGCATCGCCGAGGTCCAGGACATAGTCGCCGGACCACGGCACCTCGCGCCCGCTGTGTGCGCGCACCGCGAGCAGCATCTCCCACGGGGTGACGATCGGCCGCAGAAACTCTTTCGTGTCGAGCAGCGAGTTCTCCGGGCACGCGACGAGCACGAACGCGTCGATCTCCTGGAAGTTGGCGAGCTTCGCGGGGTTCAGCTTCCCGACGCTGATCGTGTACACCTTGCGCTGCGACACGGGCGAGGTGAGCACGCGGCGCAGCTCGCGCACGAGCGGCAGGTAGTGCTGCACGCCGAGCGTCCCGATCACGAGCCCGATCACGGACGCGTCGCGCGCCTTTTGGATCGTCGCGTAGCGGCGCATCAGCAGGCGGTTCGTGCGCCCGGTCTCGGTGCGCGCGCGCTGCGTGCGCGGGTCGTAGGACGCGACGGGGTGCTGGGCGCCGAGCGCGAGGAGCAGGTGCGTCAATGCACGCGACTCGGGCCCGAGGTACAGCACGGCGGTGTGCTCCAGCGCAACGCCGGGCGGGAGTGCGACGGTGCGCCCCGCACCGAGGAGCGACGTCGCGAGTGCGGACGGCGCGTCGGCGCGGGGCGACGGGCGTGCGTCGCCCGAGCCGTGCGCGCGTGCCGCGAGCCGCGCCTCGTACGCGGGGTGGGTATCGGTGTGCGACACGACGAGCGGGAGGCCGTGTGGCGCGTCGCGCGCGAGCTCTGCGGCGACGGCGTCGGCGGCGTGGGCGTACGCGACGTCGTACGTCAGCACGAGCGCCTGGGCGTGCGCCAGGTCGAGCTCGTGCGCCGCGCGGCGGAGGCCAGCGGCGGCGTCCGCGGCGTCGATGGCGTGCCGGGGAAAGACGTAGAGTGCGGGGACGCGCGCCGTGGGGCTCAGGCACGTGTGTCCGTAGTGCACGACGGCGTCGGCGGCGACGTGCGCGGCGGCGACCTCGTCGACGCAGCAGGAGCCGTAGCTCGTGTCGGCGAGGACGTAGAGCTGCGGCGGGTCATCGGTAAGGGTGCGGAGCGCGCGCTGGAGAGCATGGAAGAGCGGCACGGAGTCGATGAGCGCCTCGTCGGGGAACTGGAGCGCGACGCGGCGGAGCGGCGGCTCGATGCGTGTGTCGGTGCCGGGGAGGAAGACGAGGTCGTGTGCGGTGCGTGCTACGCAGTACACGTCCTCGACGGCCTGGTGCGTGTGTGCGGCAGTGGCGTGCACGGCGTCCGCGTCGAGCTCGACCTCGTGCTCGATCACGGCGGCGTCCGCCGAGCTGAAGGCGGTCGCCATGGGTGGAGGTGAAAAACGGGCGGATTGGGGGCTACGGGCGCAGCTGCGCAAGCGTCTGGGCGAGGCCGAGGAGGTGCTGCTCGGCGATGCTCGAGAAGTAGAACTCGTGCTCCGAGTTGTGGTCGGCAACGAGGTTGTGCGCAAGCTCGTGCGCCACCGAGAAGTAGACCGAGACGAGCGGCGCGGCGAGGCGCCCCGCGCGGACGTCGTCGTCGTGCCACGCGAGGTAGTAGCGCAGGTTCAGGAAGAGGCTGCCGCCGCGGTTAAATGCGATGCTCGGCCCCTTGGTATCACAAAAGACATTGAGGCAGCGCAGGTCGAGCTGGAAGAGGCGGCCCACCGGGCGGTACACGAGCTCGATGAGGCGCTGCAGCGCCTCGCCGTTGTGCTGCAGCGTCTTGGCGGGGTCGAGCTCGACGCTGGTGTACACGTTCATGCCCGCGACCTGGCCCGCGAGACGCAGGTCCGTGTGGATGCCGGACACGTCGCAGTAGGACGTCGCGGCGCGGCGCACCTCGCGCTGCTCGGCCTGCGACTGGATGACGCGCGCGCCTTCGGGCCGCGACGCTTCGATCGCGCGCTGGACGTGCTGCCGGATGTTGGCCGTGGGCGTGATTGCGGCATCGTCGCGCACCGCCGCCGGCGGCGGCGGCGGCGGCGGCGCCTGGCCGGGGCGCTGGATCGACGACGAGCCGCTCGCGAGCGACGAGAGCTTCGTGCCGGTGAAGCGCTTCTTCCAGTGCTGGAAGAGGCCGCCGCTCGCGCCTTGGAGCGCGCCGACGTCGAGGGGCGGAAGGGGCGCGGGCGCGCCGCCCTCGGGCTTGGTGGCGGGGGAGGGGCCCTTGAGGCTCTCGAGCGAGCCTGGCGGGGCACCCTTGGGCCCCTCGAGCGTGCCTGGTGGAGGACCCTCGAGGGCGCCCGGCGGAGGGCCCGTGAGGGCGCCTGGGGGCGCGGCGTCCATGCCGCCTGGCGCCCCGCCGCCCGGCGCCAGGCCGCCCGGCGCCTGCACGCCCGGGCGCCGCGGATACTCCCCGCGCAGGAGGACGTCGCTGGCGCGCTCGACGTGCTCCGAGGCAAACGAGCGGAGGAGCTCGGCGACGTACGTGGGCTCTGCCTCGGGGAACATCTGCAGCACCTCGGCGGTGAGCGCGTCGAGGTCCGGCGGCGGCGGCGGCGGCTCGGCGCGGATCGGCGCGTCGGGCGCGGGGCGCTGCTGTGCGAGCATCTTGTCCACGTGGAAGCCCTTGCGCTTGAGGCTGCGCAGCGGCGTCGAGAGCACGGTCATGAACAGGAGCACCTCCTGCAGGTGCTGCTTCGTGAGGAGGAACTTGTTCAGCGCGAGCGCCACCTCAAACCAGTCCACGTCGAGGTCCGCGGCGAGGTGGAGCACGAGGCGCTCGCGCTGGAGGACGGCCATCGCCGAGCAGCGCTGGACGTCGCGCGCCTCGGTGTCGCGGTAGCGCAGCGTGCGTGTCAGCTCGACGCCGCGCCCGCCGACCTCGACGACATGCAGCGCGTCGCGGAGCCACTCGAACTCGCGCGCGATCTCCTTGCGTGCGCTCGCGCGCTTCTCGAAGAGGAAGAGGGGCGTGCGCTCGAGGATGGTCGCGTGCACGGTGCGTGCGCGCGGCGTGTCGGCGCGCACGTCGTGTGCGATGGCGTAGCGCTCGTCGACGAGCGTGCTGAGGCGCGGCGCGCCGAGCGGCGCGTAGAGCTGCGTCTCGAGCGCGTCGTCGGGCGGCGCGGCAAACACGTGCGTGCCAAAGAGCATGTGCGCGTGGGCGTCGTCGACGATCACCACGTCGCACGGGCGGCGCAGCGCGTACTCGTGCTGTGCGTCCGCCTCGTCGTCCGCCGCGGCGTGCTCCGTGCCGAGGCGGCGCACGCCGAGAGCACGGGCGCGCGCTTCAGCGCCCAGAGCGCGTCGTCGGAGAGCGCCGCGAGCTGCTCGGCGACGCGGCGGAGCACGCCGAGGTACGCCTCGGTCCCGCCGCAGAGCGCATAGAAGCGCGGCGCGTCCGCGACGAGCTTCGCGACGAGCTCCTCGACGCTCGGCTCGTCGGACACGCCGACGGCGCGGAGGAACACGGCGGCGGTCGGGCCGTAGTCGACGTAGTCAAACACGTCGCGGTACGCCGGCGCGGCGCCCGCCGCGGGCCAGAAGTAGCAGTCGCGCGGCGCGGCGTGCGCCAGCGCGCGGGCTGCGCCGCGGCGCACCGGCACGACCGGCGCCGTGTGCAGCGCGCGCAGCTCCTCGGCGCGCAGGTCGCGGCACGACGCGAGGAACACAAACACGCGGCGCGCCGCGTCCTCGTCCGCGGGCGGCGCGGCGAGCAGGCGCGCGACGAGCGCCGCGCCGTCGGGGTGCGCCGGCAGCTGCAGCTTGAGCGCGTCGAGCGGCGCGAGGGCCGCGACGGCAAAGCCCATCGTCGCCACGCCCGCGTCCGTGTACGCCTCCGCGGGCGGGACACGCGCGCCGCCGCGCGTCGGCACGAACGCAAAGCGGTCCGCGGCGCGCCGCGTGTAGCGCTCGGCGTACACGCCCGAGAAGTGCGTGAGCAGGTACTGCAGCGCGGCGGCGTGCGGCGCATCGGCGTCCGACGCGCGGCGCAGCAGCTCCTCGAGCGGCGGGTCGCGGCGCAGGCCGAGCGCCACGACGAGCTTCGCGTCGTCGGAGGACGCGCGCCACACGCGCCCGGGCCACGCGAGGATCGGGAGCGCGAGCGCGCGCAGCTCGTCGCGCGGCTCGTAGAGCTCGGCGGCGCGCACGCGGCGCGCCCCGGCGTCGCCCTCGAGCGGGAAGAGCGGCGTGTGCGCGAGGCGCTGCATCTCCCCCGCGCTGAGGCGCTCGCGGTGCTTGGCGAGGTACGCGATGAGGTCGACGTGCGACCAGTCGCCCGCGGCGAGCAGGCGGTCGAGGATCAGCTGGATCTCGACGTGGTGGCGCACGCCGAGCGCCGCGAGCAGCTTCTCGAGGTTGCCCTTGACCGGCGCGGTGGGGAACGCGACCACGGGCAGGTCCGAGAAGAGCGACACGCTCGCAAAGTACGCGTCGTTCGGGCGGCGCAGCCCGTGGCGCGTGGGCACGCACGCGACGTCCGCGAGCGTGGCGGCGATCGCCTCGCGCTCGCGCCCCGCGAGGTTGCCCCACGCCCACGCGAGCGTCTGCAGGACGCGCTCCGCGTTCTCTGGCGCGTGCGTCACGCCCTGCGCGGCGCGCACCTCGGGCGCCGGCGAGCGGTCCAGCGCGAGGACGTACTCGAGCCACGCATGGACGCTGAGCTCCGCCCAGCCGAACACGGCGGTGAGGTCGCTCGGGCGGAACGCGCGCGAGACCTCGGGCACGAGGCACGTCGGCGGCAGCGCGACGTGCGCGGGCACCTTGGCGGGCTGCAGCACGGTGCGCACGTCGGACAGCGCCTGGACGCGCGGCGCGCCGGTCTCTCGCCGAGGCGCACGACGGCGCTCCCGACGAGGCGCGTGAGCAGCCGCGCGTCGTACGAGGGGTGCTCGGCGACGGCGAGCCACCAGCGCAGGCACGCGACCATCTCGTCGACGGACAGCGCGCGCGCCCCGAGCTCGGCAAAGACGTCGTCGAGCGTGATCTCGTGCACGAGGTTGCGCGCCTTGAGCTGCAGCACAAACGCCTCGGCGCGCTCGATGTGCGCCGCGGGCAGCGTCGGGAGCTCGCGCACAAACTCGCCGAGGAGCGCGTTCGGGAAGCGCACGCGGTCCGAGTTGTGCACGCCGCGCGTGGACGCGAGCGAGATGCACGGGCGCGTGCAGCACGCAAAGAACGCCTCCTCGATCGTCGCGCTGACGCGCGTCGACGGCGACGACGCGTAGAACGAGAAGAAGCGCATCGTGTGCAGCGCCGCGTCGAGGAGCGCCGCGCGCGCCGCCTCCTCGGCGCCCGCCCACGCCGCGCCGAGGCGCTGCATCTCGGCCTCGTACGCGGCGCGCGCGACGTACCCCGCGACCGCGAGCAGCTCCGTGTTCCAGCGCGCGCAGTAGCGGTCGACAAAGTCGAGCGACTCACGCTCCACCGTCGGGATGAAGCGCGCGGCCATGTGCCCCGCGAACGACGTCGTCTGGTGCGTGCGGAAGCCGATGAACACGCGGCCCTGCGCGTCGAGCGCGGGCATGAGGCCCGCAAACAGGCGCTGCACGTGTACGTCGAGCTCCGTGTGCGCGGACGGCGGCGGGGGCGTGCGGCTCGCCGCGAGCTCGTCCTCGCGCATGAACACGAGCTGCAGCGGCGTCGTGCGCGGCAGCGGCTTCTTCGTGCTGCGCGCAATCTCGCGCGCAAACGCTGCGTCCACGGACACGCCCGCGGTCGCGGACAGGACGTGCAGGTGCAGCGCCGCGGGCACGAGCGCGAGCTGCGCCTCTGCGTCGAGGCCCGCGGCGGGCGCGGCGGGCGCGGGCTTTGCGGGCGCGCCGAGGCCCCCGAGCGCGCTCGAGAGCATCGACGAGAGGCCCGCGCCCGCCGACTTGGACAGCGCGGAAAAGAGCGTGTTCTTCAGGCTCGGCTTCTCGCGCTCCGCCTGCGCGGCGGCCTCGAGGAGGACGAGGCGCGCGGCCTCGACGTGGATCT
The DNA here is from genome assembly GCA_029542945.1 of Malassezia obtusa. NCBI lineage: Eukaryota > Fungi > Basidiomycota > Malasseziomycetes > Malasseziales > Malasseziaceae > Malassezia > Malassezia obtusa. The sequence continues at coordinate 253,213 of CP119942.1, read as the reverse complement.
GGAGCGCGGTCGAGTGCAGCGCCTGCACGCGGAGCATGCGCTTCGGCGACACGCCCGACAGGTGGCGCGACGGCGCGACGGGCTGCGGCGCGCCGACGTCCTTCGTCAGGCGGCACAGGAGGCGGTCGTCGAGGTACAGCGCGATGCGCCGCACGCCGGCAGTGAACGTCAGCGACGTCGCGAGGAACTGGCACAGCGCGAGCGGCGACTCGGGGAACGGCGTCGGCTCACGCAGCGCCATCAAAAACGTCGTCCAGGGCATGCCCGTCTCGGACACGTCCGTCTGCGGCGCCTGCGCGCGCTGCGTGTACAGCGCGTCGCCCTTCCAGAAGAAGCCCAGGAGCTCGTCGCCAGAGAGCACGATCGGCTCCTCGCAGATGCTGAACAGCGAGTAGAAGCCGACGCCGAACGCGCCGATGCGCTCGGGGTCTGGGTTGCCCTCGGCGATGCGCCGCAGGCGGTGCCAGTCGTCGCCGCTGAACGGCTTGCCGTTGTTGCGGAACGTCCACTGCGTAAGCGGCGCAGCGACGTCCGGCACGGCACTCGCGGCCGCGGGCGGAGGCGCCTGCGCGTGCGCGACCGTGGCGCTCGTCGCGAAGCGCAGCTCGCAGTCGGTGGCGCCGGCGTCGTCGGCGTTCTGCAGGAGCTCGCGGAAGACGGTGAACTCGGCAGAGTACCGCGCGAGGATCTTGTCGATGAGCGCACGCTGGTTTACGGTGATCGCCTCCTCGGGGCGCGCGTCCGCCTGGAGCGCGGCCTGCGCCGCCTCGCGGAGCGACGACGCCATGGGCAAGCTCGGGCCTCCACCTGTGCGCGCGCCGCGCGGCGCGCCCGCCGCGCCGCGCCGCGCCGAACGGGGTCGAACGTCTACACACCTACGATCTCCTCGAGCTGGAGCGCATTGATGTCGCGCGTCTCGCACTTCTGCGCGAGGTCCGAGCGCTGGAGGAGCTCGAGGGAGACGCGCAGGATCTCCCAGAGCGAGCTGTTCTGGGCGCCGCGCAGCTCCTGCGGCGCCTGCTCCTCGTCCGAGGCGTGCTGCAGCGCGAGCGCCGTGTACGCATGCTCCGCCGCGTCCTGGTACATTTTGAGGTTCAGGCACGAGATGCTCAGGTTAAAGTGGCAGCGCGCGAACCCGGGGCGCAGGTTGAGCGCCTGGTAGTAGTACTCGAGCGACTCGCGCGAGCGCCCCGAGTTGCTCAGCGTCGCGCCAATGCGGTTGTACAGCAGCCAGTCGTCCGGGCGCGCGCCGAGTGCCGCGCTGAAGCAGTCGACCGCCTTGTCGAACTCGCCGCAGGAGTTGAAGAGCACGCCGAGCGCCACCTGCACGTCGGCGTCGAGCGGCGCGTCGCCGAGCCCCGAGCGCGCCATCGCCATCAGCAGGCTCGCGACGCGCTTGTGCCGGTCGCCGCCGCCGCGCGCGGCGCGCGTGCGCACCACGTCTGCATAGCGCTCGTTCGCGGTGATCCAGCGCTCGATCGACTCGAGCGCCGCGTCGCGGTCGTTTTCGTTGGTATAGCTCACGGCGAGCGCGAGCCACGCGTCCTTCATGCGCGCGTCGAGCTCCACCGCCTTGCGCAGCGCCGCAATCGCCTGCTTCTCGCGCTCGTTCTCCTGCTGCCGGAGCCCGAGGCTGTACCACGCCTCGGCGCGCGTCGGGTCCTCCTGCACCGCCGCCTCGTGCTCCAGCACGCTCTCGGCGTGGCTCGCGGGCGCATGCATTGCGTGCATGCGCGAGAGGTACGGATTCCCGTCGTGGAAGTGGTACGCAGGCGCCTCGTACGGGAACGGCGCCTGGGCCTCGGCGCCGTGCGCCTCGACGCCGTCCGCACGCGCCTCAAACTCGTCCCAGTCGCTCTGCAGCTGCGCCCACTCGCGCTCCTGCGCGCCCATCCGCCCGCGCCCCTGCGGACCGCTCCACGCGCGCCCGACAAAGTCCTCGTCGTCCTCGGCAAACTGCGCCGCATCGCGCTCCGCGGGATCCGCGTCCAGATCCTCCTCCCAGCCCGGCGCGGTCGCCGAGACGTTCGCCCCGAGGCCCGTCCACTTGTGAAACTCGGCGGCGATCGGGTCCTCGCCGCGCGCCGCGCGCGCCGCCGCCGCGTCGTCCTCGCGCATGCGCGCACGCACATCGCCGCCGTCACCGACGAACGCGTGCTCCCGCCGCTGCTGCTCCGCACGCTCGCGCGCCTCGCGCGCCGCGTCCTCCTGCGCCCAGAACTCCTGCAGGTCCGCGTGGCGCGGCGCGTCGTGCACCACGTCGGGCGCCGCCTGCGGCGGCGCATGCGCGCGCAGCTCCGCAGCGCGCTCGGCCATCATCGCATCGAGGTCCGCGCGCGTCGGCGGCGCAGACGCCTCGCGCTCCTTGCCCTTGCCCTTGTCGACGATCGACGCGCCCTGCACCTCGGCCTGGCGGTCACGCAGCTTGCGCATGAGCTGCAAAAACTCGCTCTGCTGGAACTTGTCGCTCACGTCGTGCTCCACCGTCGACAGGAGGCGCGCGGCCGTCTCCGCGAGCTCGTCGGCGCTCATCGCGCCGAGCTCCGCGTCGCTCGGCATGGCCTCGGCCTGCGCGTGCGCGGCCGCCGCGCGGTGCTGCGCGTCCACCGCCGTGAACGCCGAGTCCCACGACGAGGCGCTCGCGCCGTGCTGCGCTGCGGGCGCGTGCGCCGCCTGCGTCGCCGGCGCGACCGGCGCATGCGCCGCGCCGTACCAGTGCGGCGGCCGGAAGACGCCGGGCTGCATCCCGTAGCGCGGCGCAAACGACGCGGGGGCCTCGACGGGCGCCGCACGCGCGCTCGACGACGACGCGGCCGGCGCCGCGCCGTAGCGCAGAAAGTCGCGCGCCCACGCGGGCGTCGCGGCGCTTGGCGCGGGCGCCGGCGCGCGGAACGCCTCGGCGTCGCGCCACGCGCCCTTCTCGACCGCGGGGAGCGCGCTGCGCAGCTGGTCGACGTGGAACGGCGCGCCGGCGTCCGGATGCTCGCGCGCGAAAAACGCCGGGTCCTGCGCCGGCGTGCGGCGCGCGGTGCGGAAGCCGGGCGTGCGCGCGTCCGCGGCAGGTGCGCGGTGCGCATCGAGCTGTGCGCCGCGGTCCTGCCCGAAGCGCTTGCCGAGCTGCTGCAGCGGGTTCACCGGGCCGCAGTCCGCGCCGGGCAAGTCTGGGAAGGACATGGTCAGTGGCAAGCACCCCGCGCTCGCTGACATAATCTACGACCGGCTACGGCCACGCCACGCCGAACTGCGTCAGGGACCCCACGTACCGTGCGCACGACGCCGTCCGCGCCCGCGGTCGCGAGCGTCGCGCCATCGACCCACGCGACGCCCGTCGCACCGCCCGCGTGCGCGTTCTTGAACACGGCATGCTTCATCGGGCGCGCAACGGACCACACATAGACGTGCGTGTCGAGCGACGCACTCGCACAGTGCGCGCCGTCCGCGGCCCACGCAAGCGCCGCAATGCGCGCCGAGTGCGCCACCCAGTGCGACAGCTTGAGCTGCGTCAGCATCCCACGCACCTCGCGCTTCGCCACGTCGTAGACCAGAATCTTGCCGCTCGTCTCGCCCGCAGCGAGCAGCGCGCCGTCCGGCGAGAACGCCAGCGCGGTGATCGCGCTGCGCCCGTTCGCCAGCGTCGCGACACGCTCCCACTGCGCCGTGTACAGGTGCACCTGCGCGTCCGCCGTGCCAACGGCCACGAGCGCACCGCCACGCGCGACCGCCGTCGGCTCCGCGACGCCGAGCGCCGCCGCGGCTTGGTGCGTGACCTGCGCGCCGTCCACGACGTCGACGCCACGCTCGCTCACCACGAGCGGCGGCGCACCGCCCGCCATGCCCCGCGGCTGCGCTGTAAGCGCCGCACGCGGCGCGTCCGCCGCGACGCGCCCACACGTGTCGTCGAGCGCAATCGAGTACAGCGCGTCGCCCGCCGCAACGCCCACGACGCTCGGTGCGCCGCTCGCCTGCGGGTGCGCCCGGACCTCGCCCCCGGCCGCATACTCGTACACGCGCCCATCGTAGGAGCCGGCGCCGAGCGCGCCCGGCGCGGCGCCCGCCGCGAGGCCCGACACGCCCTTCGTCGGGCCGCGCAGCGACGCGCGGTGCGTAAGGCGCCCCGCGCCGAGGTCGACGTCGAGCACGTACAGCGCGCCCTCGAGTCCGACGCTCACCACGACCGTCGGCTGCGCCCACACGACGCCGACCTGCTGCGCGTCGACGCGGCTCGCCGCGAGCGTCTTCGCGTCGAACGTGCCGAGGAGCTCGGCGTCGGCGACGCGCCACACCTTCACGAGGCCGTCGGCGCCGGCGGTGACGAGGTGCGCGCTATCCGGCGCGTAGCTCACCGCGTACACGGAGCCCGTGTGCGCATCGCGCACCGTGTGCCGCGTGTCGCCCGACGTGCCGTCGTACACGAGCAGCTGGCCGTCGGAGCCGACGGACGCAAACGTCGCGCCGTCCTTTGCGTAGGCCACGTCCTGCACGAACCGCGTGTGCCCGCTGAGCGTCTTGGCGAACTTGAACGGGACGCCCGTGAAGAACACGAGGTGCGTGTCGTCCCCGGCGGTCACCGCCCGGAACGGGCGCTGGGCGCGGATCGCGACGGCGTTCACGACCTTGCTGTGCCCGCTGATCTCGCCGACGCTCGAGCCCGTGTCGAACGCGAATGCATGCCCAAAGCGCTCGCGCCCGTCGCCGACGACGATCAGGCGCTTGCTCTCGCCGTCCCACGCCAGGTCGCTGATGCGCCCGCCGAGCGCCTGCGTCTGCAGCTTCAGCAGGCGGTCGCCCGACGCCAGGTCCCACACACGCACGGAGCCCGAGGTGTCGGCGCTCGCCGCATAGAAGCCGCTCGGGCTGATGCGCGCGACCGTCACGGGGTGCGCGTGCTCCGCATAGACGAGCGTCGCTGTGGGGTCCTGCGCCGTGAGCCGCGCCTACGTACGTCCAAGTCGCGGAAAAAGACACTGCGCCCCTGCGCATACACGATCTTCTTCCCGTCGGGGCTCGCGCCGAGCTTCGTGCTCGCGCCGCGCGTCACCGCGGGGTTCGCTGCATACGTCGCCGCCGGCTGCAACGACATGGTGTGGAGTGGACAGTGCGCACGCCACGTGCGACGACGATGCCCACCCTCCTGCCGCTCGTGCGCGCGTGCCAGAACGACGACCCGTGGGCCGACCCGACGCTGCACGCGCTGCGCGTCGACGGCGTGCAGATCGGCTTCGTGCCGCAGTGCGTCCTCGACGCCGTGCGCGAGTTCCTCGCGACGGAGCACGGCACAAGCGTGCTGCGCGTCGTGGACGACGCCGTGTCCTTCGCGAACGGCGCGTCGTGCGCACAGCGCTCCGAGGACATGGCGCGCCTCACCGCGTGGATGCGCGACACGCGCCGCTTCCCCGACCCGCTCGACGGTACGCCGACTCCTGACGCAGGCTGGCGCAACGAAGCATATGCGGTCTACGGACCCGGCGCCGACGGCGCACGCAGCGCCGTCGTCTTTACCCTCGAGCGCGCCGCGTGCGGCCTGTTTGGCATCGCGACATTCGGCGTGCACGTCACCGTACGCACTCGCAGCACTCACACAGGCCTACACGCCGGACCACCGCATCTGGGTGCCGCGCCGCTCACGCACAAAGCAGACGTGGCCGGGCTACCTGGACAACTCGGTCGCCGGCGGGATTACGGCGGGCGACGCGCCGCGCGACACCGTCGTGCGCGAGTGCCAGGAAGAGGCGGGGCTGCGTGCCGAGCACGTCGAGCCCTTCCTCAAGGTGCGTGCCCGCACTGACGCAGCAAACGGGCCTCATCACCTACTTCTACAAGACGCCCGCAGGGTGGCGGCAGCCCGAGATGCAGCACGTCTACGACCTCGCGCTCCCGTCCGACGCCATCGAGCTCAAGCCCGAGGACGGCGAGGCGGAGTCGTTCGAGCTGCTTGACGTACCTGCCGTGCTGGAGCGCCTGCACCGCGGCGAGTTCAAGGCCAACTGCGCCCTGGGTACGTGGCCGAGTGGACTGACGCGCAGTCCTCGTGGACTTTTTCATCCGCCACGGCTACGTTACCACAGAGAACGAGCCGCACTATGCCGAGATCGTCGCGCTGCTGCACACCAGCCTGCGGCTCCCGGTGATGTAGCGAGTGCACACACATGTTCAGAAGTTCACTGTAGTCCAGCATATATTTTTGTGAATTGTACAGGGCGCTGCACAATCAACTGCATCCATCTAAGAGACGGCTAGGCGCCAAGACACGACATGACATAAAGATCCAAAGCTTAGATGTTCAGCTTGGTGCGGCGCCAGTGGCGGCGGTTCTTGTTGTACTGGATCTTGTTGTCCGTCTTCATGCGGAACCAGTTGGGGATGGGGCTGCGTCAGACGCCTAGCGACATACCGGTTCTGGCGCTGGGCCTTGGCCAGCTTAAGCTTGGTGCGAAGAGACTTTTGAGAAGGCTGCAGCGTAAGCACACCACCCCGCACCACGTACCATGGCTCGATGCTCCAAGTGTGGTAGAAAGCGACACGGCGCCGCGCCGCACCGTCTCTTCTTCGTTACTCACGTGATAAACTGTACGTCACGTTCTGGGTGGAGGTCGGTGCACCTCCGCCTGCACACCGGCTCCCGGCGTTATCTCCGCCCGCCCTCGTGAATCATGGCTGAGTCGTACAAGCACCGCGCCGTGCCCGCGCTCGATGTGTTCAAGCCGGACCTGTTCAAGGACAAGGTGGTGTTTGTTACCGGCGGTGGATCGGGCATCTGCTACGGCATCACGCAGACGCTGATGCGGCTCGGCGCCAAGGCCGCCATCGTCGGCCGCAAGGCGGACCGTCTGCGCGCGGCCGCCGAGCAGCTCGAGCGCGACACGGGCTCCAAGGCGATCGCGACGCCCGCCGACGTGCGCAAGATCGACACAGTCCAGGAGGCCGTCAAGATGACCGTCGACACCTTCGGCAAGATCGACTTTGTGATCTGCGGTGCGGCCGGCAACTTTATGGCGCCCATCGAGGGCCTCTCCTCCAACGCATTCCGCGCTGTCGTCGAGATCGACCTGCTCGGCACCTTTAACACGGTGCGCGCCACCATGGAGCAGGTCAAGAAGAACCACGGCAACTATGTGCACATCTCGGCGACGCTGCACTACTCGGGCCTGCCGTGGCAGTCCGCGCCGTCGTCGGCCAAGGCGGGCGTCGACGCATTCTCGAACGCGGTTGCCGTCGAGCTCGGGCCGTTTGGCGTGCGCAGCAACTGCATCGCGCCGGGGCTCATCACCGGCACCGAGGGCGCCGACCGTCTCGTGCCCCAGGGCCGCGACGAGATGGTCCAGGGCTTCATGCCCCTCCAGCGCATCGGCGAGAAGGACGACATCGCGAACGCCGTCGTGTTCCTCTTCAGCGAGGCCGCTAGCTGGATCACCGGCCAGGTGCTCGTCGTCGATGGCGGCTCCATGCACTTCCGCGGCCCCTTCCTGCCGTACCCCGACTCGGTGCTCGACGCACGCGCCTTCAAGAGTCTGTTCCCGGGCTCCAAGATGTAATTAGCTTGTAGCAAAGTAGGCACCCAGCACACCCAGCAGCTCGTTCTTCTTGCCGCCGCTCGGCAGCCCAAAGTGCGCACAGGCGGCCCGGAGGTCGGCGACCAGCAGGCGGCCAAGCACGCCGTCGCGGTACATTTCCCGGAGCTCCTTTTCGCGCGTCGGGTCAAAGGGCGCAGCCGCCGGCTTGGCCGGCCGCGTGGACGGTGCAGCCGGTGCCGCCGACGTGCGTGGGTCTGCCGAGATCGCCTCGTTCCACGCCTGGATCGGCGCACTGGAGCGCTGGGTGAGCAGCGCACGTACCTCGTCAATCAAGGCATAGTCGGGTAGGATGGTATCGTCGTACGCCGGAAGCGGCGTCCCGAATGCATGCGCCATCAGCAGGCTGTAGTGGTGACGCAGCGCCGGATTGCTGAATGCGTCGGGGTTCAGGGGCGCCTTGCGCAGGAAGGAGTCGATGATGCGGCCCGCCGCCTCGACTTCGTCGGCATTCGCTGCGTCAGTCGCGCGACGCACCACTCTCCGAGTGCCCCTGCGGCGCGTCGCGAATGTCGTCCGCGTACGGCAGCACGATCATGTTCATCCCCGGCGGCACCAGCTGGCTGCCGTCCTCGTCGAGCTCCTCGGCCTGCGGGAGAATCGCGACGAACGCAGGGATGACGTTCTCCCGTGGCATGTACAGCCCCAGCGCGTACTTGCCCTTCGTCAGCATCGACTGCAGCAGTGCCGCAAACACGCGCTTGCTCCCGGGGTGCTCGAGATCCGAGGGGTACAGGAAATAGGCGTGCTTGATGTTCTCGAGAAAGTGCAGCGTCGAGCGGTCTTTGAAGCCGAGCAGCTTGATCCCCGGAACGCAGCCAAATGTGCGCAGCGCCTTCACCTCCTCGTCCGAGAGCACCACCTGCGCCGGGTTCGTCGGGTCGTCGCAGATCTGGAAAGCGTTCATGACCTCGGGCGCCTGCACACGCTCGCCCGTCTGGCTGTCATACAGGTGCTGGTACGCCATCACCTCGTGGAAGTCCTCGGGATTTTCCTGGCCGTACGACGTCACACGCACGGGCATGTCCTTCGTCGCCTCGGCCACGAGCGCATAGCCCTTGACGTGGATGCGCCAGTGTGTCGCGCGCTGCGCCTTGGCATGTTTCTCGTCGCCCGGCTTGGACAGGGGCCCCAGGTCCAGGAGCAGGTCGAAAATTACGCGCTTCGGCAGCTCGCGCCCGCCCACCTGCTCGTCGAGCTCCTGGAACTTCAGCGAGGAGTCCCACGCCTTGCGCTTCGATCCGTTCTGGTCCTGCATCTGCCGCAGGCGCCACGGCCGCAGCGCATCGTCCACAAGCCCGTCGTCATAGGCGCCGACGATCTCGGCGTAGAAGATGTTCACTCGGAACGGGCGCTGCGCGCTGGACATGAAGAACGGCTCCATATCGATGCCCCGGCGGTACATGTCCTTCATGCGATCGATGCACGCCTTCTGTGCGAGCTGTTTCTCCTTTCCCGGCTGCGGGTCGTCCTGGTTCGTGATGTAAAAGATGCGCCGCGTGCCGGCCTTGACGCTGCGTCAGCCGCCCACGTACGCGGAGCTCAGCAGGTGCAGCGCATTCGACAGCACATGTTCGATCGGCATCTGCACAGACGCCGGCGCAAAACGTTTCTGTAGCGCCTCGGGGCTCTTCTCTGCCGCTGCATCAGCCGTCGACATACCCGCAATGAGCTGCTGCAGCTCATACGTGCTCGGCACATTCACCTGCTGCGGCTTGATGTACTCCACCGTGTGCGCCCTGAATCCGCTGCGGCTCTCGGTGACCATGCGCGACTCGTCCTTGCATCAGACGCTAGCGTACCGTGTTCCAGAACAGGACACCGACGTGGTCCTTGGGCGAGCTCACGAGTTTCATCTCCATTAGCTTCACTGCCGCGCGCAGCGCGACCAGGAGCGGGAGCTCGTCGGCGCCCGGCGCCTCGTACATCGACGGGCCGCAGTCGATGGCAAAGAGTACGACATCACGATGCGTATAATTCTGCGTGAGACGCGATACGCACCTCCCAAGGCACCGCATGCCCCTCCTCAGCCCCGGCCTCCATAGTACGTGGAGGTCCCTGCGGCGCAGGCCACGCGCCACGCGGCAATTCCAGTCGCGTCGCAACGCGTGCCGATCCTCCTCCGCGATGGAGGCCCCAACGGATGCAATGTCGCCCGAGGCGCGGCATCCCGCCCAGCCAGTCTATCCCTTTCCGGTAATGATGCCTAGCCAGCCAGGGGTCCCTCAGGCTTTTGAGGCGCCCACACAAGAGCCGGCGGCAGCGGCGCCCCCACAGGACGCCTACGACGCGTCCTTAGCCGAAAGCGCAGCGGAACCCGCGACTGACGCCGACGAGACGAACGAGATGCCGGCCGCAGCGGCGCCCAACACATCGAAGCGTGCGCCGCGGCCCAGCCTCCCGCCGCAAAAGGGCACCACCGTGTTCCCACTCGCACGCATCTCCAAGATCATCAAGGCCGACAGTGCGGTCGATATCTGCAGCAAGGAGGCAACGTTCCTGATCAGTATTGCAACGGTATGTCTATGAACTGACTCAGGAACTTTTTGTCAAAAAGTTTGTCGAAGAGGGATGCATCAATGCCCGGATGGATAAACGCAAAATGGTGCGCTACGACGATATGGGTACGCATGCGACTTACCCAGCGAAAGCCGCACAGCAAAACGAGTACCTCGACTTTTTGCGCGATGTCGTTCCGATGCCGATCCCGTTGTCTGTCGCGATGCAGCAGCGGGCTGAGCGCACGGAAAGTGGCCAGGAGCGTTCGCCGGAGGCGAGCCCCAAAGGTGTGGGCCAGACCGCCGACAGCCAGGAACCGGAGAGCGAGGTGGCTGCCGACGGCGATATCGAGATCCCGCCCTCGTCTGGGATCGGTGCCGAGGCCTCGGAGCCTGTGCATGGGTCATGGGCATCTCCGGCGCCTGCTGCGAGTCCCTCGTCTTCGACGCCGCATCCAGATGCGTCCGCCGCCGCGGCCCCACGGGAGCCCGACCAGTCCGTACCTATGGATCTATAGCACGCTCGTTCTACGCATGTAAAAAAAAAAAAAAAAAGGCAGACCGAGTTCCATATTGGCGGCGCACGCAGCACGGGGAGGCCCAAAAAAAATCGACAACTACAGGGTTCGAACCTGTGTGGGCGGAGCCCATGAGATTGCCCCAGTGTGCGGTTCAAGTCTCACCCATTAACCACTCTGGCAAGTTGCCAATAACCTGTTCGGGGCGTTCTACTTCCCTCTATGAACGCTCGGCTTTCTAGATCAAGCCGTTGGCCTCGAGCAGGAGCACGATAGAGTGCGTGATCTCGGCGATGCTCTGCTGCGACACGTCGACGGTGAGGTCGGGGTGCAGCGGCTTTTCGTAGGTGTCGTCGACGCCCGTAAAGCCCTTGATCTCGCCGCGGCGCGCCTTGGCGTAGTTCCCGCGGCGGTCCGTCTTCTCACAGTGCTCGAGCGGCGTCGCGACGTGCACCAGGAAGAAGTTGCCCGAGCCGCCGTTCTTCGTCACGAGGTCGCGCGCAGCCTCGCGCGACTCCTGGTACGGGGCGATGGGCGCGGCAATCACCGCAGCGCCCGCGCGCGTGAGCTCCGCGGCGACGAACGCGATGCGCTGGATGTTCTTGTGGCGGTCCTCGGGGGTGAAGCCGAGCTCCGAGGAGAGCTCCGAGCGGACCGTCTCGCCGAGGAGCAGCGACACGCTGCGGCCGCCCTGCTCGTAGAGCTTCACCTGGAGCGCACGCGCAATCTGGTCCTTGCCGGAGTTGTACAGGCCGGTGAGGAACACGGTGAAGCCCTGCTGGGTCTTGGGCGGGTAGCTCTCACGCAGCGTGTTGACCACGCTCTCGTAGCTGAACCAGTCGGGGATCGGCGCGCCGGTCTTGAGGCGGCGGCGGAGCTCGGTGCCGCTGATGTTCAGCGTGCGCGTGCCCGGCGTGACCTCGTCGACGGGCTGGTATTCGTCGGCGTCGGGCAGGTAAGTCATCATCTGGAACGGCACCATCTCGATGCCGAGCTCGTCGGTGTGCTTGCGCACGAGGTCCTGCGCGTCGTACGGGCCGTAGAAGTCCTCGCCCTTGCTGTTCTTGCCCGGACCCGCGTGGTCACGGCCGACGATGAAGTGCGACACACCAAAGTTCTTGCGGATGATTGCGTGCCAGAGCGCCTCACGCGGGCCGGCCATGCGCATCGCGAGCGGCAGGAGCGCGAGCGTCGCCATACCCTTCGGGTAGCGCGGCATCAGACTCGAGTACACACGCACGCGCGTGTAGTGGTCGACGTCGCCGGGCTTCGTGAGGCCGACGACGGGGTGGATCAGCACGTTCGCCTGCAGCTGGCGCGCGGCACGCACGGTGAGCTCACGGTGCGCGCGGTGCATCGGGTTGCGCGTCTGGAAGGCGACCACCTTGCGCCAGGAGACCTTTTCAAAGTGGTGGCGCAGCTCCGCGGGCGTGAAGCGCAGCTCGACGTAGTCGTAGTACTGCGGCTTGGTGACCGCCTGGACGGTGCCGCCGACGAGCACGTCCTTGACGTTGTCGTACATGTACTGCACGGACGGGTGCGCCTTGTCGTTCGCGCCGTACACGAGCTCGGCCTCGCGCTCGCGGTTGATGTTGTACAGGTCCGAGACGGTGATGATCGCGATCGTGTTGTCGTCGCGCGGGTCACGCAGCGCGACGCGCGCGCCCTCCTTCAGGCCGAGCTCCTTCACCTGCTCCTGCGTCACGTCGAGCGTGATCGGGATCGGGAACAGCGCGCCGTTCGCGAGGCGCATGTTCTCGAGCACGCTGTCGTAGTCGGCCTTGTTCATGAAGCCCTCGAGCGGGGAGAAGCCGCCGGTGATGATCAGCTCCAGGTCACAGAGTTGGCGCTGCGTGAGTCGCGCGCCGACGCACCTCAGTCAGGATGATTTCCGGGAGCGAGTCCGCCTCCTCGCGGAGCTGGTTCGCATTGGGCGCGTCGCGCGCAAGCAGATCCTTCAAGACGCCGCCGTGGGGAGGGTTCACCATGGTAATAGAGTAGAATGAGCCTGTGTCAATGCACTTTCTTCGTGCCGCCCTGGGCAAGCGATTGCGCCATCGGCGCCTCTCCGCATCACGTGTCACCCCGAAAAGTCCGCGCGCATGCTCCCAGGCACACGTGGGAAGAACGAGGCTTGGCGGCGGCACCTAGACGATTGTGTAATGGCTCACGGTCTATAGATGCACCTACAGACAGATTACTTGGCCTTGGAGATCTCGGTCGAGTTGGTCGCGCCGAGGGCGTTCTTGATCTCACCGTAGATACCGAACTGCAGGGCAGTGATGGTACCGACCATGATGAGACGGGTGGTGAGACCCGTGAAGAGACCAACCATACCAAGCTCACGCGAGTACTTGATGAGACGGCCAGCAGTCGTCTCGCCAGGCAGAGCCTTGTTCTTGTTGATCTTCGACAGGAGCGTGTCGGCGGGCTGCGAGATGATGGCAGCGGCGAAACCGGCCATCAGACCCGAGCCGAGGTTGTACACGGTAGCCTCGTTGGGCGACAGGTCGTGCTTGGTCTTGCCAGCGAAGCGGAGGGCGCTCTCGAGCACGATCTCCATGGTCGAGAACTTGGCCATGTTGTACGGCACCTGCTTGAACAGGATGGGGCCGAAGCCAGCGTAGAAGGCACCGAAGCCCTCCTCACGGAAGATACGGCCGAAACCGCCAATGAGACCGCTGGCGAACTCGGGCTGCGAGACGAGACGGATACGGGTGGCCTCGAGCGGGCAGAGCGCAATGTCCGCGAAGAACTCGGCGAGCGCCGAGGCGGCAAGGTAGACCGACATGCGGTTCTGCTGGGCGGTCTCCATGCCGAGGTTCTCGACGATGAGCTTCTTGAACAGCTCGTAGCCACCGAACTTGAAGCCACCCTGCAGGAAGTAGCCGGCGAAGGTGGGGCCCGCACCGGTGAGCAGGGCACCCGCACCCTCCTGCGAAATGATCTGGCGGAAGGTGCCGATGACACCGCCCGAGTACTTCGCGGGGTCGAGCTGGATACGGGTCTTGACCACATCAATCGGGGTCATGGCACCGTGGGTGATGGAGCTGGGTTAGGCACGACAGCGACGTACCAGCAGAGCGCACCGGCGAGGGCGAAGCGCGAGTAGAGGTCCACGCCCGTCGGGGGCTTCTTCTCCGTGAGCTTCTCCGTCAGCGAGTGGATCGGGTAGGCAGCACCAAGGAAGTTCTGCGTGTAAGACATGCTGAGACGAGTGGTGTAAACTGAGAAAAAGCGGCTTTGCGTTGTCCTTTTGGACCGCGGACGTACGCGGCACGTGCACGCCCGTCCGCGGCGCGCGCACCGTGGCCCCCCCGAGCGCGGCCGCTGGTTGGCCCCCTCGGCGCAAGCCCGGTTCCGGCCGAGCCGAGGCGGTCGAGCGGCCCACGCGCGGCCAGTGCAGGGTCCACCCACGCGTGGTCCGACCGTGCGGCGTCGATGCAGGGGCCACCTGTCCATACACTACGGCGCGAGCAGCCGGGCGAGCTCACCGAGCTCGCCGTGCAGCGAACTATAGACGTGGCGAACAGAGAGCGTAGTAATGCTGTTGTAGATCCGCGTCACGAGCTGCGCCAGAATGTGTATGAGCTCGCTGTCCGTTGCTTCTTCGCGCGTCGCGATGATCAGCAGCTCGGGATGACGCGCGACGAGCCGCTCGACCACGCGGTTGCGCTCGGCACGCGGCGGCGGCTGGCGCAGCTGGGCGGTGGTGAGCGTGTGCGAGCCCTCGTGGAGCTGGAGGCCGGGCAGCCACACGCCGGAGGAGAGCGCCTCGAGGCGCAGGCACAGGAACCCGATCTGCTTCACCTGCTCGATGTCGAGCAGATGTAGCGTCGGCTCGTACATCTGCAGCCGCGCGGTGCTTGAGCGCGCGCCGGGGAGGAAATGGTAGCGTCCGCTGAGTTGCTTGGGGTATACGAGCGAGAGGTGCTCGGGAATTTCAATGCCCTTCAGGCGGCGCTCGCCGACCGAGATGATGCCGAGGCCGAGGCGGCGCAGGAACACCACGTCGCGCGGCACGGGATTGATTGGCGGGGGAGCCGTCTCGGTGGGCGACATCTCTGCGTCCTCGTACTTGCGCAGGAGTGCCTCGAGCTCGTGGACCACGTCGCGGCTCACGAGGATCTGCCCGCCGTCGGCCGCGTTGCTGATCCGTGCGGCGCGGTTGACCATCGGCCCGAAGTAGTCCATGCGGCTGTTCACGGGGTCGATCTCGCAGACAGGTGTGCCCCAGTGGATGCCCATGCGCACCGAGAGGCCGCGGTAGAGCAGCGTGCCGTCCTCGTCGTGGATTGGATAGCCGTCGTCGCTCTCGAGGATCTCGTGTGGCCAGTCGACGGTGAGCAGGCGGAGCTGCACGGTGAAGCACCAGAGGAGTGCCGCGCTCACGGACGGGAACGAGACCATGAACGCATCGCCTTCGGTCTTTGCCTCGTAGCCGCCGATGCTCCGCAGCTGGCGGCGGAGGAGCAGGTTGTGGAGGCGGATCGCGGACTGCATCCCGGGGTTCGTCTCCCAGAGGAGCGTCGAGTTCTTGATGTCGGTGAACACGAGCGCCACCTGCCCAATCGGCGGGAGCACCTCGCGCTCGAGGCGCGCGAGCGTGCTGTCGTTGTCGCCGCGCCCGCGGCGCGTGATCTTCTTCGAGGCGTCCTGCGCGCGCTGCAGGAGCCGCGTCTGGACGTTCGCGTCGAGCTGCTCGTGGAAGAGCGCGCCGACGGCGATGACCATCACGGTGATGTGCTTCGTCGCGCCGTAGCTCACGGCAATGTCGCGCAGCCGCTCGCTCGCCTGCCGCGGGTGCTCGCGGTCCATGCGCGCGATGTCGACGGCCATCTGGTACGGGATGTAGCGCCAGAGCTCGGCGTTCGCGACAATCACAAACTCGTCCGCGTCGCTCAGCTCGATGCACTGCACCGACGGGCACGCGCTCACGATCGGCGTCAGCTGGAAGTGGCCGATGGCGCGCGCGACGTGCAGCTTGTCGTTGACGTACCCGCGCAGCGACACCCACCCCTCGGCGTTGCGGATGCGCTGCGTCTCGTCGCGGTCGAGCGGGTCGTGCTTCGTGCCGAGCACGCGGATCGACCCGCCGCCGTGCGAGAGCACCGCGAGGGCGTCGCCGACGTTGGCGATGTACAGCCGGTGGCCGCGCTGGTACGCGACGATCGCCGTGGCGCTCGCCTCCCACAGGCTGCGGTGCACGCTCGGGGTGGACGCGGGCCACCCCCAGAACATCTCCTGGGCGCCCGCGCCGGCGGCGGCGGCCGCGGCGCTCGCGGCCGCGGCGATGCTCGCGCCCTGCGTGCTCGTCGCCTGCGACTTGTCCTTGGTGACGTCGAGGGAGAGGATGTGCATGGCGTACGCCTGGTCCATGCGCAGGAACGCGCGGCGCAGCGCGTTCGGCACGTCGCTCTCGCCGTGCGGGACGTGCATCGAGTGCGAGGGGCGCGGCGTGCCTGCGCGGTGCAGCTCCTCGGCGAGGACGCGGCCGCAGTGCTCGGCGACGTAGCGCGCAATGTGGCTGCCGGCGCGCGACGAGGCGTTGTGGCCCTCGACGAGGCCGTAGAGCGCCTCGTGGTCCGACTGGCGGAAGTGCGAGAGGACCACGTCGAAGACCTGGA
Organism: Malassezia obtusa; assembly: GCA_029542945.1. Classification (NCBI taxonomy): domain Eukaryota; kingdom Fungi; phylum Basidiomycota; class Malasseziomycetes; order Malasseziales; family Malasseziaceae; genus Malassezia; species Malassezia obtusa. The sequence continues at coordinate 237,002 of CP119942.1, read as the reverse complement.
GCGAGTCGTCGTTCCCGAGCGTGTCGGCGATGCCATAGGGCATCGCGTTCACCTGCGAGAGCGTCGTGCGGATGCGCCGGTCGTCCGTCTCGTCCGGGAGCGGCTGGTGCGTCATGGTGACCTCCATCAGGCCGAGCAGGCGCAGGTGGCGCAGGCGGTGGAAGTCGGCGAGGTCGCGCTCGCGGCCGTCGACGCCCGCCTGCTTCGGCTTGATCTCGAAGCGCTGGTTGCCCGAGAGGTTCAGGTAGCGCAGCTCGGGGTTCGCGTTCCAGTTCCAGTCGTAGTGCCAGTTGGCGATGTTGTACTTCAGGATGTTGTTCCCGACGTCGAGCGCACGCAGCTGCTTCAGGCGCCCGAGCTCCGCGGGGAGCGTCATGAGCTTGTTCCCGTTGACAAAGAGCACGCGCAGGCGCTCGAGGCGCTCGAGGTCGTCGGCCGGCAGCGAGCTGAGCTTGTTGCTGCTCAGGTACAGCTCGCGGAGCTCGCTGAGGTGCATCAGCGCGCCGCTCGGCACCTCGTACAGCTCGTTCATGCTGAGGTTCAGCACCTCGAGCTCCGAGAGGAGCGCGAGCACCGAAAAGACCTCGTCGGTGAGCCGGTTGTCCGCGAGGCGCAGCAGCACCAGGCTGAAGCGCAGCGGGTTCTGGCGCTCGCCCGCCTCCGACGGCGCGCCGGGCGCCGTGGGCGTCGCGGCGGGCGGCGCGGGGAACGTCTCGAGCAGGTTGGAGCTGGCGTTGATCGCGTACAGACTCGGGCAGCGCCACAGCGTCGCGGGCAGCACGCGCAGGTTGTTGTTCTGCACGTCGAGGCGCTGCAGCGCACGCAGCTCGCCGATGGAGTCGGGGAGGTGCGTGAGGGCATTTGCGGCGCACGAGAGGTGCTCCAGCGCGCCGAGCGCGTCGAGCGGCGGCAGAGACGCAAACTGGTTGTGGTCGAGCGCGAGGTGCGTCAGCGCGGGCAGCGAGCGAAAGAGGCTCTCGTTCAGGCGCGCGAGGTTCGCGTGCGACAGGTCGAGCTGCGTGAGGCGCGTCACGGTCGGCGTCGCGAGCTGCGCCTTGCTCAGCGGGTTGTGCGCGAGGTCGAGCGTCTGGAGCGTGCTGCTCACCTCCGAGTCGAGCGTCGTGAGGTAGTTGTTCGACGCGAGGACGCGCGTGAGCTTCGGGAGCGACAGCGTGCGCCCGAGCCAGTGGATGTTGGTGTTGCGCACGTCGAGCGTGTGGAGCTCGGTGAGCTCCAGCACCTCGTCGGGGAGCCGGTTCAGTTTGTTGCCCATGAGCACGAGGCGCTCGAGCTGGCGCAGCGCCGCGATCTCCGGCGGGATGTGCGCGATCGTGTTGAACGAGAGGTCCAGGTCGCGCAGCTGCGGCACGCCGCAGAGCACCGCGGGAAACGCGTCGAAGCGGTTGTTCGACAGGTTGAGCGTCGTGAGCGCGTGGAGCTGCGGCGTGTACGGCGGGAGCTGCGCGAGGCGGTTGTTGAGCATGCGCAGCGCCTTAAGCTCCGGGAGCTGGTCGAGCGCGATGTGCGCCAGGTCCAAAATGCGGTTCGTGGAGCAGTCGAGGTGCGAGAGCGTCTGGGCGGCGCACACGCTCTGCGGCACGCACGTCAGCGCCAGCGCCGACAGCCGCAGCATGCGCAGGTGCGTGCAGCGCTGCACAAAGTCCACGGGGAAGTCGGTGATCGGGTTCTTCGACAGGTCGAGGCTCACGATCCAGTGCGCGTGCTTGTACAGAAACACGGGGATCATCGTGAGGTGCATGCTCTGCAGGTTCAGGTGCTTGTACGTCTGCTCCTGCGCCTCGAGCGCGACGCCCTGCAGCACCCGCACGCGGTCCGGGCGGAAGACGAAGCGCAGCAGGTAGCTCATGTCCTCGCTGCCGAGCGTGTCGAGCCCGTCCGTGTCGTTGTAGCCCGCCTGGAGCAGCCGGCGGCGCAGGATGCGCGCCGGGCGCTCCGTCGGGATCAGCGGGCGGTCCGCGCCCTTCTCGTACAGGAAGAGGCCGTACCCCTGCGCGTCCGCAAGCCCGATGGTGCGCGCGAGCACAAAGAGCACCTCGGCGACCGTCGTCTCGGGCGCACACGAGAGGCGCAGAAACGTGTCGTCCTGCAGGTAGACGCGCAGGAACACGCGCGGGTGCCCCGCGTGCTGCATCGCCGCCGGCGTCAGCGGCTCGGGGTTCTGCGTGGGGACAGGCACCGCGTCCGACTCGGTCGCGGCCGTGTCGCCGCGCTGGCGCGTCGCAAAGTGCCACACGGTCGCGCGCGGCGTGGCGTCTGCCTCGAGGTCGGGCGCGGTGTCGACGCGCGGCGACGTCGCCTCCGACTTCCGCGCAAAGCGCCGGAAGGGCAGGTGCGGCGCGTGGACGCCGTGGCGGTACGTGCGCTGCTTCGCGGCGGGCGCGGGCGGGTGCCGGTGCAGGTGCTCGTGCTGGTGCTGGTGGTGGTTCGCGAGGAACGGCAGGCGGCTGCACGACTCGTCGCCGAGCGGGAGGAGCTCGTCGCCGCTCCCGTTGCGCGAGTGCGTGTGCGAGATGGCGAGGTCCGGCGCGAGGAGTGCATCGAGCTTGTTGCTGCGCCGCCCGGAAAAGAGCCACGAGCGCCGGTGCTGCTCGTCGGGCCACGGCAGCGGCGTCGCCGGCGTGCTCGTCGGCGTCTCGGGGGGCTGGTCGTAGACGACGATGCTCGTCGGCATCCGCGCATCGGCGCCGCGCGCCGGCGCGCCGCTCACGCGCTCGCTGGGCTCGTCGTCCGCACACTCGCCGCCGACGTGGCGCAGCGAGTCGAGCGCCTCGTGCGGGCGCACCGCCCACGAGTCCGGCGCCGCCCACGACGAGCTCATCGGGTCCTGGCGCAGCGCGCGCACCGGCGGCGGGACGACGAGCGCGGGCGCGGGGCGCGGCACGTCGTCCTCGCGCGCGTCGATCGAGTCGGAGCGCAGCGAGTCGACCGTGAGGTACGACCCGGCGCTCGTGCGCCGGTCCGCGTCCGGCGCGCGGACGTGCCAGTCGATGCCCGAGCCGCGCGGCGCGGGCGTGCCCGGGGAGACGTGTGTGCGCGGCGCCTCCGAGTCGGTCGACCAGCGCGAGCGCAGCTGCGGCGAGGTGTTCGTCAGCGCGGGCGACAGCGTGCGCGGCGACCCGGTCGCGACGGCGGGCGAGGCGGTGCGTGGCGGCGTGTCCACCTGCGTGGGCGAGATGCTGCGCGCATAGAACGGGCTGCGTGCGCGCCGCAGGTCGACGATGTCGTCCATCTGGTCAAAGTTGGTATCGAGCGCGATGCCGAGCGCGGGCGTCGGCGCGGCCACGACGCCGTTTGCGTCCATGTGCGACGACTCGCGCGAGCCGATGCGCGAGAGTGCGCTGGGCGATGGCGCGCGTGCATCTTCGTCGGTGGACGGCTTGCGCGACGTGAGCCACGAGCGCAGGCGCCGCGAGCTGGTGGTGCGCTCGCTGTCGATGCTGCGCGTGTCGGGCTCGGGGCGCGCGCGCGCGCGGAACGGCGCCAGCGGCGCTGCTCCTCGGAGGTGTCCGCGTCCGGCGAGCGGCTCGACTTGGTGCCTGTGCGGAAGAGGTGCAGCGGGTTCCGCGAGCGGTGCCGCGCAGCGCTGGGCGCGGGCTCGGGCGGCGCGGCGTGCTCGGTGGGCGCGGCCGACTGCCACGGGGTGATGTTCTCCATCGCCTGCCCGTCGTCCTTGGTGTACGCGACGCTCTGGTCGATGATCCCGGCGTCGCCCGGCGGCGCCGGCCGCTCACGCGCCTCGTCCATGGGCGTGTGGAAGTCACACCACGTGGCGACGCGCATGGGTGCACCACAACACCACCTGCGCCCATGTCGCTGTCGGATCCCGAGAGCAACCCGCCCGGGTTCAAGTACATTGGGCTGGTACGTGCGCGACTTACACACAGGGGCTGGCGGTGGCCAGTGGTGTGTTCATCGGCTCCTCGTTTGTGTTCAAAAAAAAGGGGCTGCTCGCCGCGCAGCGCAAGTATGAGACGACCGCGGGCGAGTCGCACGCGTACCTCAAGAGCGCGATGTGGTGGACAGGCATGATCATCATGGTGCTCGGCGAGGTGCTCAACTTTGTCGCGTACGCGTTCGCCGACGCCGTGCTGGTCACGCCGATGGGCGCGCTCTCCGTCGTGGTGTGTGCGGTGCTCTCGTCCATCTTTCTGAAGGAGTGCCTGACGCTCTTTGGCAAGGTCGGGTGCTTTCTGTGCATCGTCGGCTCGGTGATCATCGCGGTGAATGCGCCGGAGCAAAAGACGAGCGGGAACATCCGGCAGTACGAAAAGCTGTTTATCGCGCCGGGCTTCCTCACCTGGCTCGGGATCTGTGTCGTGTCCGCGCTGGTGCTCATCTTCTTCGTCGCGCCGCGCTACGGCAAGAAGAACATGCTCGTGTACATCACCGTCTGCTCGGTGATCGGCGGGCTGAGCGTCAGCGTGACGAGCGGGCTGGGCGCGGCGATCATCCTCTCGATCCGCGGGCAGAACCAGTTCACCTACTGGTTCACCTACTTCCTGCTCGGCTTCATCATCGTGACGCTCCTCGTGGAGATCAACTACCTGAACAAGGCGCTCGAGCTGTTCAACACCGCGGCCGTGACGCCGACGTACTACGTCATGTTCACCGCCGCGACGATCATCACGTCCATCATCCTGTCGCAGGGCATGCGCGCGAGCGCCACGACGATCGTCACGATCGTGTTTGGCTTCTTCACCATCTGCTCCGGGATCGTCCTCCTCCAGCTGAGCAAGATGGACCCCGCGGAGCTCGAGCAGCAGCGCGGCTTCGACCGCAAGTCGTCGGTGCTCATGCGCATGACGCAGATGCCGCACGAGCCCGAGAAGGACGAGGAGATCACCCAGATCGAGGACCCCGGCATGGACACCGTGCGCGGCGGCATGGGCGTCATGGGCAGCATCCTGCGCGCGAACAGCACCCGCCGCGCGCGCTCCACACGCAGCCAGCACGCCGAGGGCTCCGACGGCGTGCCGCGCTACCAGCTCTACGACCGCCCTGTCTCGTACACGCCCGAGGGCAGCCGCAGCGCGTCGCCAGAGCCCGCCCACAACCCGTCGATCCGGTTCGCGCCCGGCGTCGACGAGCCGCACGGCCACCACGCCGAGCACCACCACGAGCACCAGCACCACCACCACGAGCACCAGCACGACACGGCGCTCCCGCTCGCCGGCGCGATCGACATCGGCCACGCCCTTGCGCCGATCCTCGAGGGCAAGAAGCGCTCCGGCGGCACGCAGCGCTCCACGAGCTCGCGGCGCTCGGGCAGCATGCAGCGCGCCGCGAGCATGCAGCGCGCAAGCAGCGGCCGGCGCCCCGCGCCCGAAAAAGAGGCACGGCAGTCGATCATCGGCAGCGACATCACGTTTGACGACGACGACGCGGACCTCGGCGAACAGAGCGCCGCCGAGGCGCACGAGCTCACGCTCCCGCCGATCTGGAAGGAGGACGAGGACGAGGAGTACTACGGGATGACGTCGCCGACGATGATCGTCGACGAGTACTGCCGCGAGCCCTTCACGCCCTCCTCGCCGAACTCGTACAGCGGGCGCGTGCCGAGCCTCGCGCGGCGCACCTTCTCGCGCGGGCGCCGGCAGGCGTCCGGAGACGACGCCCCGCGCGAGACGCTCGGCCTCTTCAAGCTGCGCAAGAGCTCGCGCGGCGCATCGGCTCAGCACGACGCACACCTCCCCTTGACCAGCACACTGGCGTCGAGTGAGCGCACGACGGTGCCGGAAGAACGGCAGCTGTTGCCATAACTGTATATGATTGCATCGCATAGTCTCTCTGTACTATCAGTCTATTCCTTCTTTTGCCAGGGGAACGCGTGCTGGTCGTTCTTGTAGCGCTGGGTGAGCCGCAGTGACGTACCACGAGGCGCACGATCTGCGCGCCCTGCGCCGTCGCATTCGTCAGGTGGCAGATGAACAGGAGCAGGTTGCGCGGCCGTACACGCATCGCGAAGCGCATAAACACGCAGCTGTACACGCACAGCGTCGGCGTCATCGTCGGCGAGATCAGCGCAGGGTCCTTCTTCAGGTCCGAGAGCGCCGCGATCGGCAGCGTCCAGTTGGCCACAGGTCCCCAGAAGTGTGTGGACTGGATCAGCACAAGCGGCGCACCAGAAAGTAGTCGCGCGCGGCGGGGGACCGCAGCCAGGCGAAAAACGACGTCGCCATCGTGGTGGGGTGGAGGGCGGCGCGGGACGCATACTTCCCATTATCAGCAGCATAGTAGTGATACAGAGTCTACTGGCTACGGGGGCACCTATGCGCGCTGCGTGCTGGGGCCAGCCTGGAGCACCTCGGGCTTGACGTCCTTCTCGTACTTGACAAAGGCCTCCGAGAACATGCCCGCGAGCTTCTTGAGCTCGGCAACGAAGCCGGCCTTGTCGGGCCACGCCTTCGAGGGGTCGAGCAGCTCGTCGGGGACGCCAGGCAGGGACTTGGGCACCTGCAGGTCAAACACACCCGGAGCGAACGTCTCGTACTCGGCCTTGGCGAGGGTGCCATCGTGGATGGCGTCGAGGATCGTACGGGTGTACTTGAGCGGGCAGCGGCGGCCGACACCAAACTTGCCGCCGGTCCAGCCCGTGTTGATGAGCCACGCGTTGCAGTTCACCTTGGACATGCGGTCCGCAAGCATGGTGGCGTAGCGCTGCGGCTTGAGCACAATGAAGGGCTGGCCGTAGCAGGTCGAGAACGTCGGCGAGGGCTCCACAACGCCGTCCTCGGTGCCGGGCGTCTTGGAGGTGTAGCCGGCAATGAAGTGGTACTGCGCCTGCTCCGAGGTGAGCTTCGACACGGGCGGCAGCACACCGTAGGCGTCGCAGGTGAGCATGATCACGTTCGACGGCTGCTTGTCCGAAATGCAGGGAATCTTGGCGTTCGGGATGAAGTCAATCGGGTACGCGCAGCGCGTGTTCTCCGTCAGGCTCGCGTCGTTGTAGTCCGGCACGCGCGAGATGGGGTCGTACGTGACGTTCTCGAGGATCGAGCCGAAGCGGATGGCGTTGAAGATCTCGGGCTCCTTCTCCTGCGAGAGGCCAATGCACTTGGCGTAGCAGCCGCCCTCGATGTTGAACACACCGGTGTCGGACCACACGTGCTCGTCGTCACCGATGAGCGAGCGGTGGGGGTCCGCCGAGAGCGTCGTCTTGCCGGTACCCGAGAGACCGAAGAAGAGCGAGACGTCGCCCTTGTCACCCTCGTTGCACGACGAGTGCAGCGAGAGCTGGCCGAACTTGACGGGCTGCAGGTAGTGCATCACCGAGAAGATACCCTTCTTCATCTCACCGGCGTACTCGGTACCGAGGATAACCATCTCGCGGCGCTTGAAGTTGATCTCGACCGAGGTCGAGGAGGTCATACCCGCGGTGAAGCGGTTCGCCGGGAACTGACCCGCGTTGTAGATGGTGAAGTCGGGCTCACCAAAGTTCTCAAGCTCCTCCGCAGTGGGGCGGATAAGCATGTTGTGCATGAACAGCGCGTGGTACGCACGGGCGCAGATGATGCGCACCTTGATGCGGTACTTGGGGTCCCAGCCGGCGAAGCCGTCAAAGACGTAGATGTCGTCGCGCGTGTTGAGGTAGTCGATCGCACGCTCACGGTTGATCTCGAAGGTGTGCTCGTCCAGCTTGATGTTCACAGGACCCCACCAGATGTCGTCCTTGGAGGTGTCCTCGAACACAATACGCTTGTCCTTGGGCGAGCGACCCGTCTTCTTACCGGAGAAGTTGATCAGAGCGCCGTTGGACGAGATCACGGCACCCTCCTTGTGGATCGCCTCCTCGTACAGCTTCGCGACCGAGCAGTTGCGCTTGATCTGGATGCGGTCCATGTCGAAACCAGCCTTGGAGAACATGGAGATGTCCAGCGAAAGGAGAGGGCTGCTCTCCTGCTGGTTGGGGAGTTCATCATGGTGGTTGCCGGGGGAAGTCATGGTGTAGAGTTGGTACAGGCGTGTACTGGCGTACCGAGCCTGTCTTTATATGTCTTATGAGCCCTCAGCCATGCAAGCGAATGCAGAAGATGCTGCTTCCCCACGCGGACGACCGGCGTCTACCGGCAAACGCGCAGCACATGCAGGGAACGATCTGCTCCCCTCCATTCGATTTGTCATTGCGACGCACTAGCACGGAGGATATCGGAACGCCCGGCAGGCCACAAACCCCGCATGGCTCGCGCGCCCCCGCACGCCCTTCCGACTCGGGCCTCGCCGGAAAGATCGGCCGAACGCCCACGTGTGTCGTTTGGTCGTCGCACCACGCCGGTGGAGCTCGAAGGCGCACGATGCGGCTGCTGACGCACAACCTGCTGGCCTGCCACGCCAAGGGGTGCGGCGCCTCGTCCAACAACTTTCCCCTGCATCTGCGCAACGTACAGCTCGAGCTCATTGATGCCGAGTACAACGATGTGTTCCTAAAGGGCTTCCTCCCCAAGCTCCACTGGCCGGCGCTCGTCTTCGCCGCCCAGCAGCTTGGCCAGACCGCGCTGCCAGAGCAGGAGCCCGACTTTACGCAGCAGGAGCCCAGCGACGAGCTCCTGCACGCGCTCCACCACATCCTGCTCGAACTCCACATCACCGAGGGCGAGATGGTATGCCCCAACTGCGAGCACGTCTACACGATCCGCAGCGGCATTCCGAACATGGTACGTCCGCCCGCGCGCTCACGCAGCTCCTCGCCGAGCATGAGATTCCCAAATAGTCTCGACAGGCCACATACCCAAAACGCGCCGCGGCGCACGGCCCACCATGCGTCCAGAGAGTGTCAGACTATGTGCAGACGACAGGATATGGTATGATACAGCGGTCCCGGCCTACTGGGCGCCTAGGAAAGGATCGGGAGGAACTGCGTCAGAAGGCCACGTACGTTTCCCACCACGTAGGCCGGCAGGTCGAAGGGGTCGCGCTTGATGGTGAAACACCAGGTGCAAGGAATCGGCTTGCCTGCGGGGTTGAGCAGCACGCAGGTTGTCATCACGGAGGGTGTGGTATTTTCAAACGCATGACTGGCGAATTGCTCCCTGGGTCAGCCGCGCCGCAACACGCACCAGTAATTCAACACGGAGTCCTTGTCCATAAATTGGTAAATGTACTTCCCCAGCAAATCCTCTTTGGACCACTGGGTCAACATGCAAAACTCGGCGCCCACAACGCAGATCTCACACGTGCGCCGCCAGACCACCGTCGGCGTGCCAGAAAAGGAGATGAGCTTCTCAAACTCGAGCATCGTGCGCTGAAACGCACGCTCCACAAACTTCTCATCCTCCTCGCTGAGCGCCATCTGCAGCGCAATCAGCGACGGCCGGAAGATGGCGAGCGCACGTACGATCCGGAGCACGTCCGCCTTTTCGTACTTCTGCGTGACGTACTTCAGCAGGATGTGGTAGCCCTCTGTGTAGCGGAAAGGCTTCGTGTCCTCCCGATACACGTCGGCCACGCGCTGCTTCCAGACGCTCTCGGTGTGGTGGTCCGGCTCCGAGGCCTGCGTGCTGTTGCGCATCGCCTGCGACGCGCTCTTGTCGGCCTGGGAAGCCTGGTCAGAGGACACAAGGTGCGTATTCAGCGCCGGCGAGGTGTTGCTCAGCATGCGCTGGTCGTCGTACTGGCCGCTCAGCGCCTGGTCCCGGTACACCGGCACCTTTGCGTAGTCGGAGGACACTGCCTGCTCCAGCAGGGGCCGCATCGCGGGCTGCTGCGTACTCCAGGGCATGTGTGGCGCCATGGTCTCCTCCTCAGGCAGGTCGTGGGGCAGAACATTGTTCACATGGGTATAGCTGTCCATCAACTCCATCGCAGGCACGGTCGGCACGTCGGGCGAGTCGCTGTTCAATAGCCCTGAGTCGGCATCGTGCAGCATAGAGGACAGGATCGAGGCCTCGAGCCAGGTAGGATCAAATCCCGATCCGGCGCAGGAGTCGCTCGTCGATGACTTGGCCTCTGCGCGCGGATAGCCGTTCGTCGGCTTAAAGACATTCGCTGCGTGAGAGCGGCACGTACGCGATGCAAAGGCGTTCGGCGGATTGGCAATCGTAATGTTCTCAGGCACGTTGTTCACAAACATCTCGGCAGGATGGGCGCTCTCCGACGAGATGGACTGGTGCATCTTGGACGCTGGATGAGTGCATGCACGTACGAATATCGTCCTCCTCCAGCAGGTATTTGGCCTTCTTACGGTATCCATCCACACACTGGTCACCCAGGCCTTTGCGGATACAGCGCTGACAGGGACGCGCTGGTGTTAGGTTCTCCTCAGCACAACATACAATCATCGCAAGTGAGATGGGCCTTTTGGCAGTGGTAGCACGCACGACTCGCCTTTTTTCGGCGCGAGGTACGCGGCGCAGGTTTTTCTGTATTCGCTCGTTCGGTCGATTTCAGGGAAGAGTCGGGCGCTTTGGACGCGCTGGCATTACTGCTGTCGAAGGAAGCCATGCCATCAGCGGGCAGTCCAGATGCACCATCGTCGACTTGCATGGCAGGCACACGTGTTCAAAAAGCTCTCCGTATCAGGAACGTTCAGCTGTGTACAATGCCTGGGCAGCTCTAATTGTCATGCATTATACGGTCAGCGATCCTGACAAATGGAGCGCGAATCGACGTGCTGGGAGAGAGCTAAATTTGACCTTGCAAAAAAGTATTGCGAAATTGTCCACAAGACGAGGTAGTCCGCGCGGCGTGCTATGGTCGTGTAGCACTCGCATGGGGTCACCACGCAGCGAAACGCGATCACTATCACAGATGGGACGGTGTTTGTCCTATATCCTACAGCGGCCCGGAATGGACGCCTCCAGGCGTAGCCGAATCATCGTTGAGCTGGGGCGGCCCGCCACTTAATGGTGCAGGGCCTTCTTATCCGCAGAGTACTTCTCCCAGAACAGGTACGCCACAAAGGCCGCAGAGCCGAGGCCAAGGCCGGGGAACATGTTGCGCGCGTAGAAGCGCATCGAGAACAGGGGGTGCTTGCGCCAAGCCTCGCGCTTCGCCCAAGGGTCACGGAAAAGTTCAGGCATGTCGTTGATCTAGATGAGCGATAAATATACGAACAAATGCGAAAAGTTTGGTGGCAGGCAGTTACTTGCGTACGTCCCGAGACCAGCAGTCTCGACGGCAGCGCTCGCACTAAGGGAAGGGGCGGCGACCGCTCCAGGCTTGTGTCACGTGATGCAACACGCTCCCACGCGACCGACGTGCACGGTGAAGGAGCATGCCAGGTGAGGCGAAGGTACGTCGACTCCGCTCATACGTATGAAGAGAGCGCGCAAGACAGCTGTAAAGGAAGAGTCTTCCGATGATGATGCACCGCTCAGTGCACAGGTTAAAAAGGAGGACTCGGACTCGGACGTCCCGATGGCCGAGCAACAGCAAGAGGACGACTCCGACGAGCCTCTCCAGAACGAGATGAAGGAGAGTGACGACGATGATGACGAAGGGGAGGACGATGATGATGATGACGACGAGGATGAGGGACCTAAGCGGAAGCGCTCAAACCGCCAGAGCCAGTCAAAGTCCGACATTGAAGGCGGCGGCGAGCAGCGGTGGACGACGCTAATCCACAAAGGTCCGCGTTTTCCGGAACCCTACAAGCCCCTCCCTGAGGACGTGACGCTCAAGTACGATGGCAGACCGGTGCACTTGCCGCCTGAATCCGAGGAAATCGCCATGTTCTACGCTGTGAAACTGGAAACTCAGCACGCGCAAAACCCCATCTTCAACAAGAACTTTTTTGAAGACTTTTGCGCAAGCCTTAAGAAGCATCCTCCGGTACGTATCACCCTAACTCCAGCGTGATGGCACGAAAATCAAAAAGTTTGAAAAGCTCAACTTCCGAGACATGTACAATTACTGGAAGTCCCTTAAGGATGCCGAAGCCGAGCGCAAGAAGAGCATGGCCCCATCTGCGCGGAAGGCCGAGACAGCGGCACGGAAAGCCATCGAGAGCGAGTACAAGACGTGCATCGTCGACGGCATGGAGCAAAAAGCAGGCAACGTCACCGTCGAGCCGCCTGGCCTGTTCCTGGGACGCGGCGCCCATCCGAAGGCGGGGCGTGTCAAGGCGCGAATCATGCCAGAACAGATCACCATTAACCACAGTGCAGATCACCCGGCGCCTGCCCCACCGGCCGGACACAAGTGGGGCGAGGTCGTGGAGAAGAAAGATGTAACGTGGCTCGCGCTTTGGCGCGAGAACATCAACGGTGGGTTCAAGTACGTGTTCTTGGATGCCTCGAGCAACTTCAAGACCGAGTCCGATCGTGAAAAGTTTGAAAAAGCGCGCCGTTTGGACGACTGTGTGAAGAAGGTTCGGGCCGACGTGCTGAAGAACCTCACGTCCAAGAACCGCCTGGACCGCATGGTCGCCACGATTGTCTGGTTGATCGACAACTTCTCTCTGCGTGCTGGTAACGAAAAGGGTGAGGATGAGGCAGAAACCTACGGCGTATGCTCGTTGCGCTGTGGACACGCAACGCTAATCATGCCGAACCAGATCAAGCTGTCTTTCCTCGGAAAAGACTCAATGAAATTCGAGGAGACGCTCACAATCGGCAACAAGGACGTGTTTAAGAACATAACAATGTTCTTAAAAACGGACGGCACAAAGGTCAACGGGGATTATGTCCGGAAAGGGCCTGACGACCCCATTTTCGCCGCACCCAAAGCCAAAAGCAACAAGATGACGCCGCTCTCGCCGGACGCCGTAAACCAGTTCCTGGGCAAATACATGAAGGGACTGAGCGCCAAAGTCTTCCGTACCTACAACGCATCTGCGACCTTCCAGGGCCTGCTGGACCAGACGGAGGAATGGCTTGCCTCACGGCCTACGCCGCAAGAACGCGAGATCAACCCTGCAAACTTGCGTATTGCTTACAACGAGGCGAACCGACAGGTGGCCATCTTGTGCAACCACCAAAAGACGGTTAACCACGTTGTACTCGGCAAGGCACTCGACCGGACACGGGACAAGATTTTCGCCCTGCGGTATCAAATCTTCAAAGAGCGCCAGAAGCTTCTGACGCACCACAAGGCGGCAGAGTTGAAGAAGGAGTACCTTCCAAAAGATCATGACTTCGCCAAAAAGTGGAACCTGATCCTCGAGGAGCCGGACCTGGACAAGTCCCGTATCAAGGAACATGAAGAACAGCTCATCGCAGACAAGAAAGCGCGGATTGTTACTGCCTTTGAACGGCATGAGTCTGAACGCAAGTACCAAGAGGAGCTGCGCAAGAAAAACCAGGTCAAGGACGAGGAGGAGGATGTGAAACCTGCTCGGATCTCGACGCGGGAGCAGCTCGACGAAGAGCTACACAACCTAGACGAGCAGCTGAAACTTCTCGAGCGCGAACGTAAAGCAAACAAGAGTGAGGCGTCAACGTGCAACGTGCCCTCCACAGCGCGCAAGATCTTGAACAAGTACGAGGCGATCAAGAAGCAGGAAGCAGAAATGATGAACAAGAATAATACCAGTGATGTGTCGCTTGGCACTTCCAAGATCAACTACATTGACCCTCGAATTACGGTCGCATGGTTGAAGAAGTGGGATGATCGCCTTCAAAAGGATGTTCCGCAGAAAAAGACCAAGGTTAAGGGGGAAACCAAAGAGGAGCAGGCGGCTAACAGCGCCACGAGTGAAAAGATGGAACTCAACCTGCAGGTGATGAACATTGGCCAGTTCTTCCCCATGACACTCCAGAAAAAGTTCAAGTGGGCCGCCTTGGACGATAACGGCAATGATATATCCCCACGATGGAGCTTCGTGGAGGATGCCCAGAAAAAGATGCGTACGCTGGAGAGTGGATCGCGGAGACCGGACGAGTAGGAAACCCTGTAGCAATGAAATACTCAGAAATCAGAGGGGCTGCCAATTACAAGGCAAGATGGCCGAGTGGTCTAAGGCGCAACGTTAAGGTTTCCTTAATTCACAAGCTTCTAGCTTCCGTTGTCTTCGGGCGTGGGTTCGAATCCCACTCTTGTCACATTTTTTTGCTCCTCGCACAGGTCTGGTTTCTCAGTGCAGGTGTGGCATTTATTTTTCCTCCACGTAAGTACTAGCATGAATTGGTATAAGGCCCTACATTATGAGCTTTGATTTATGGTCGATTCCAGCCAGCCCAGCTGAGGAGCATCGGGAGCATTGGCAGTAGCGTCAGCCTGGTCGTCATCGTTCGCTTGGGAGTTGGCGCTGAAGAAGATCTCGGCGCTATCAGCCAGTTCGGAGAATTGGTCATCCGTGGCCGGCGTTTGAAGCCAGGCGGCAGAAAGAGGGATATAGCTAGACGTATTGCCTCCATGTGGGGGAAGCATACGTTTGACAGCCCGGTATACGTAGGGAACATGGGTGAGATTAGCTGTAGGCTCTTCAGCGCTCTCTTCCTCACTCGAAATCTCGATAGCCTTCTCCTTTCTTTTCTTATGCTTGCGTTTTGGTTCGTCACGCATCACCGATGAGTCGTCTGAGTCGTTCGCGCTGTCACTGCTGTCTTCCTCAGAGTCACTGCTGTGACGGCGACCACGTGTTCGTTTTCGGTGCCGGCTGCTTCCGCGCTGTGCACTACTGTGCCGCTCGGACCCATCGGAATCATTCGAGTCGGACTCATCGTGGTCATCGTTTGGTACACGTGAGCTTCGTCGGACGTGCTGTGCAGGAAGAACGGGGATTTTTTCGACCTCATTATCATAGATGAGCAAGTCGAGAAGAGCCACGACGTGCTCAGGTTCGAGCTCCGTATCAGTGAGTTTTGCAGCTTTCAGATAGCGATGGACACTCGAAGCTGTCGGCAGTTCCGCGGTGTATGAAGCAGGGTAAAGAGCCGACGAGCGCCCGTCCTTTGGCCACGACTTCGACTGGATATAGCGCAGACATGCCATAGAAAGCTCGTGAATGAATCCCGTGTCAAGCTCGTTGTCTGTGTACCAGGGACCGCCCGATAGCTCGATAGAGGGTGTGAGGTCATATAGCATGTAGATTTTTCGGGTGGGGAACTTGACCGACTTGACGGCCTTCACGAGTTGCTTTTGCTCGAGAAGCTTGAGGCACCGGTTCATGATGGTCTGGTGCAGATTCGTGCGTGCCTTGATCATCTTGGTCCAGATGCCTGTGCGTTAGAAAAAATCGCTCACCTTCGTTTTTGGCATCCTTGATGTGGTTATAGATGATCAGCTCATTGGCATCCATAGTTCCGAGCCTAGGTTAGCATGATACATACAGGCTTGCTTCGTCTTTAGAGACGGCCACATATTGGATTCCGTTGGGACCCTTCTGTGCATTGAACAGGCTCTTTTTGAGGAGACCATTGATGGCTAGGAGTTGCTCTTCAATCGGAACGTCGCTCAGTCGCAAAGCAAGATCCTCGCCTGTGAGGGTATGCTCCGGCGCTGCGAGCGCAGCGGCGTGCGCGCGTTTTTCCAACGGCGTCAGTCCGCCCATGTCGGGCGCCTTTCGCGGCGGCATCCTTGGAGCCTAAGGTAATGCGGCCGAGCGAGCGAAATGGACAAATTTTAGCCACGTGTTGGAACATTATCGCTGACCTCGCATTTGTTGCGTAAGAATGGTGGGAGGCGCGTCGAAGGGGTTGGAGCTTGGGCAGGGGCCAGCACCTGAGACGGCCGAGCTCGACCTCTCAACCATTACAGACAAGGTCTCAAAGCCTTTGCATACCGTTACTTTTAATGATACCTCTATTCTGGCCGTTGCTGTGGACCAGGAACATGGCCTGCTCTTTGCCGGTACCCAGTCTGGCACCATTTTCGTGTGGAATCTCATCTCGCAGCAGCCCTACGCACAACTGGTTGGACACACACGCAGCGTGCTTGCTCTGGTGCTAGCCAAAAAAGAGGGTTGGTTGTTCAGCGCCTCGTCCGATAGCACCGTGCGACTCTGGGACATTCGCAACCTCGCACCCGTTGCCCTCATCTATCCGGCGTCTGACAACACTGGAGACATCTTTACTATGGCCTGGTGCTCTTCACTACACACGCTGTACCTTGGCTGCCAAGATACCTCTATCCAGTGGATCTCGATTACCCCCGAGAAGCTGCAGGAGCCGCTGCACAACGTTCCCGATTCGCGGCCGCACAAGTTTTTCGATTCCATGTCGCGCGCCATGGCCGGTACTCCGGGCGCGTTACCACTGGCAGTGCGTACCGCTGAGCAGCTCATCCGACGCACCGCTGTGCACTGCAACGAAAGTGATGTGCCGGACGCAAACGCAGAAAACGATGCATCGCGCACATGTGCGCCGAAGCAAATGTCTGTTCTCGCCGTGAACAAGACATGTGTACTCTCTTCGGCCCACTTTGGCTACGTATACAGCCTCGCGCTTGTACCTACCTCCAACGGGCCCTTGCTAGTGAGCGGTGCAGGCGACGAGACTATTCGACTGTGGACGCTCTACGACGACGCGCTCTTTCTTTTACACACTCTTGAGCTTCCGGCTCCATCCGGCGACGCGATTCTGACGCTCGGTGCCTGGGAAAACACTCTGCTCGCTGGTAAGCAGGGCGGGGCCATTGATGTTTGGGACATCGAGAGTCGCACGCTGATTCGCACGCTACGAGGACACACCGATGATGTGCTCTGCCTGCAGCTTGCCGAACCTGGTGTCGAGCGCATGTTTTTTTCGGGCAGTGCCGACGGACATGTGTGCCGCTGGGATGGATATTTCCGATGTACAGCGCGTTGGCTCGCGCACGACGACATTGTTCAAACCTGTGCCGTGTACAAGGGGAATATGGCTTCGAGTATGCGCTACTCTTGGCTGACCACCGAGCCGGAGCTGATCACCGGCTCGTCCGATGCCAGTGTCCGCGTCTGGCCGTTTGAGCCGCCAGCAGTGGTCCCAAAATCGCCGAGCACCCTGGTGCGACAGCCAACGATCGTGCAACGTCTGGCGCAATTTATCCGCTACAAGAGCGTCTCGCAGGGGCCGACGATGCCCGCGAACGAGGAGAATATGGAAGACTCGCGCCAAGCGGCGCACTTCCTCAAGACGACGCTCATGGAATTGGGCGCAAGCAACGTCCAGCTTGTGTCGGGAGGCTTGCGGTCCAACCCCATGGTTCTCGGCACCTTCCGCGCGGCGGGCCCGCCGCGGAGACGCTGTCTTTTCTATGGCCATTACGACTGTATCCCGGCGAGCGGCGACTGGTCGAGCAGTCCTTGGGAGCTGAGCGGACGGAACGGCTACCTGTATGGCCGCGGCGTCAGCGACAACAAGGGCCCTGTGCTGGCCGTCGCCTGTGCGGCAGGTGAGCTGCTGCAGGCCAAGGAGCTCGACGTGGACGTCGTGATACTGGTGGAGGGCGAGCAGGAGACCGGCTCGAAAGGGTTCGAGAGCTGCCTCCGCGCCCACAAAGACCTGATCGGCCCCATTGTACGTATTTCTCTCACGCCAGGACGTCGTGTTTGTGTGTAATTCATACTGGCTCGGTGAACAGCGTCCATGTCTTACAGTTGGTCTGCGTGGCGTTATCCAAGCTACCGTTCGCATCACAGGCCGGCACTCGGATCGACACTCGGGCGTAGATGGTGGCGCAGATCGCGAGCCGATGATGGATGTACGTGCCCTAGCTCACCGCCAGATGATCAAACTGCTTGCGACGCTTACCGACCCCTCGGGAAGGGTGACGCTACCAGACTTCTACTCAGACGTTCGCGCTGTGAGCGACGACGAGCGTGCATACTATGATACCATTGTCCACGAAGCACACGGGGCGTCATCGACGGCCGAGAGCCTGGTCGCGCTCTGGCGCATGCCTTCGTTCACCGTGCATCGCGTGACGAACAGTGGTCCTGGCCACTCGACGGTAATCCCGAACTCGGTCGAGGCATCGCTGAGTATCCGCATCGTCCCTGACCAAGAGCTGAGCGGGATTGAAAAATTACTTCGTGAGGGCATCGAACGCAACTTTGCTGCGCTGCAATCGACGAACCAGATCGAGATGCACGTCTTCCATCGCGCCGATTGGTGGCAGCGCTCACTCGAGCTGCCGTACTGGCAGGCGCTCGCCGATGCAGTCGAGACGGAGTGGGGCGAAAAACCGATTTACATTCGGGAAGGAGGATCGATTCCCGGCATTGCCATCCTCGAAAAGACGCTGGGAGCGCAGGCGGTGCATCTCCCTATGGGCCAAGCGTCTGACCACGCACACCTGCCTAATGAACGCATCCGGCTCGTCAACCTGGAACGAGGACAGGCCGTGGTCCGCCGATTCTTCCAGGCGTTGGGCAACATGCCCTAGATCGGGTCGTAGTCCGCGTGTCCTCCCTGGCCTCTCGGGCCACGCATGGCATGCCGAACGGTCTCCTGAACGAGGTACGGCGTCTCGCGCCAAAAGTCGCGGTTTGGGAGCAGATCCCAGCCCCGGGCGCCGTAGTACGTGTAGTTCGACCAGATACCGCCCAGCAGGTACAGCACAAACGCTGCCAGTGCGAGCCAGAACATGAACGACACAAAGTGTGCAATCCCACCGAAGAAGCCGCGCGATGATGGATTCCCTTGCCTGCGGCACGCTGTGGCCGTGAGAATATCGAGCGAAAGCGTGCTGGGCCGACCGCCGGGAGCCCCACTAAATCGCAGCAAAGGTTCCCTGTGCGCTGGGCTACAGTATACGTGAAGGTCCGCGGTCTGGTTCACATTGTCGTAGACAGGTCCGGCGAGGTGAAGGACATAGCGCTGGTTCCCGATCTTCTGACGCTGTAAGGGCGAAGCGTCCGGTAAGAAAGTCTCGGCTCGGGACGCCACGGGAATTACCTGGGTGACGCGCTTGTCGCCATGCTTCTCGTTCGTCACAGTCTTGCATACGAGTGTGCCCTCTGGGCATTCATCTTCCGTGCTCTTCTGACCGTCGTGTGGAAGCGCAGCACACAGATTGACCTGGATCTGGGTATGGGTAATGCTCGGCGGCGTAGAGTTGGTGACGGTCAGGTCCAGCGCTCCCTTCTCAAAAATAGGAGAGACGTCAACCTTGTCTCGGATCCCCTTTGTGGGTTTTCCAGAAAACACGCAGGATTCTGAGCGTACGCCGAGCATCAGCGCAGCACCCAACGCCAACCAACGCCAGTGCATGATGGAAGAATCGGGCTCATCGGGCAGTCACATCGGGCGGTATCTACAGCGCTAATTCTCAGGGATGCGGAAGAAGGTAATCTCCTGCTGCTTGAAGTAGCGGCGGTTTTCCTCGTCAATCAACACCAGGTTCAGGTAATAGCGTGTACTAAACTTCTTGTTGATATCCCGGAAAGTAGGCGTCAAGTCGAAGCCTCCGAGGAAAAGCCGAATCGGGATCGTTTCACCACGCACAGGCGCACCGTCCATGATCTCAAACTTTGTGATCGTTTCCGACTCATTGTACTGGTTCGGAACCGTGCCAGTCGTCTCGCGCCGTATGATGGACAGCTCCATATGCTTGATCTTGATGCGGACGAGCAAGAAGTAAATTTTTCCTACAATGACGTCCTTGAGGTGGTATTTGGACTTGTTGTACTCAAACTCAATATGCAGGCAGTCTTCGATACCCACTTCCATCTTGATTGCATTATTCGAGTCAGGGGGGAGGCGGAACGAATGCACCCAGATCTCTCGCTCCTTGACGACATCGGACATCCGCCGGTTGATGGTCACCCGCAGGAAATAGCGCAGTTTGACATTGATACCACTGTAGCTTTCGTACACCTTCTCCACGTTCTTAAACTCGAACGGAATGGTCTCCATGTTGCGCACCTCACCGGGGCTCGCCAGCTCTTGGATGAGCGACAGAAACTCGTAGTGATTTCCGCGGTCGAAGAACAATTCTTCGTGAGCCTAGCCACATACCAATACATCCAATTAGCTCGATTTTGATGCCGTCGTGTTGTAGCCGCTTGGCATTGCGAGGATGAATCACCACGGTGCCTTGCACATTTTCACCGTCAAAGTATACAGGGAGCGTTTCTTTTGCTGGATTGTCCAGCTTTACATCAATTTGCTTCCGCTCGTGCTCGTCTTCCAGCCGCACATCGATGTCCACCGGTGCGGAAAAGCCAAACAACGAGGTCATCGCTTCTCCACGCGTGCCGCGTTGAGACAGCCACGGTCGGATCGGACGCTGCAACGCATATCGCCTCAACTTACATCCCAGGTTCATGAGTAGGCCATTAATTTACAGGTGCTACAAAATGCATGGTTTAGGCGTCCTTCCTGCCAAAGTGGGCGACGCCTTTGAGGACGATGGCAAGCTCTGCGCGCGCTTCCCATAGTGGGAGAATCCCGATCGCAAAAATACTCCATAGGAGCCAGACAAACCCAAGCCAGACCCACGCACCAAGGCCGGCTGGTTTCCACACCTTGGCGGACGTCGCAATGGCGGGCACCACAATAACGAGAATGAGCGAAACGGAAATCGCGATAGCGATGACACGTTTGCCTGTAGCATTCACCTCGGCCGGGTCTAAGCCCGCGGCACGCACGTACTCGATATTGTCTTCGCCCGGGTCGCGGTAGTAGGTCGGGGGTGCGCTGTAGGCCTTTTCGGGGCTTTCCAGATTGCTTGTAGTGACGGCCGGTTTCTCATCCGCCTCGATGGTTTCTTCGACTGTGAGCAGTGCATCCTCGGGCGCATTGTAGGCACGTGTGTCAGCGAATGTGTAATTCTGGGGCCAAATCAAGCTCCATACGACGGTAATGATGGTCGACACACAGATCGAAACCAAGTTGCCTGCGAGTGTGGGGTATTGCTCGTTCGTTGTCTGCACCGTCACCTTGCCATAGGTATAGGTCATTACCGTACTTTGCAAGAGTGTTGCAGCCCATGTCCACGCCGACACGATACCTGCTGCGACAAGGCCTGGTTTCACGGACCGGCTCGCGCTGTTGAATTCCTCCAGCGACTTGGAGCTGTGGTCTGTGAAGCGATTTTGCACGTAGGTGATGAGCATCATAAATGCCGCAAAGGCAAAGCCCAGGCCGACCACGACGGCCCATCCGACGCCCACACCGAGCACTTGTGCCGGCGATTCAACCATGGTGGTATCTGAGGAGCACTCCTTGCGGACTCTTTGCCGGTGCTCGCAAGTTGCGAGGCACTGCCTCCTTATCTACCCTGCGTCTCTTCTCATTGCGGTGCGCGGCTTTTCTTGAAGCTTGACGGTTATCTAGAAGGGTGCAGCGAGATAACCTATACTGCTTTATTTCCTCGCCGGCGATTGGCTACACCCTGTGACAGACTGAGACAATCTCCCTCATTACATAATGCTCCTGCTGATCGCGCAGCGGACTAGTCCGCTTGTCGTGAATAGATAGTGGCGATGCAGGCCGAATGCACGGCGACTTGCGTCACTGGCTTAGCTGACAGCTCCGTAATCCCTGAGTTGTGTCTGCATACAGGTCTAATCTCTTTTTAGAGAATACCTGTGCCTAGTATCCCGATTGCTTGTAATATCGGGAGCCGGCCCACCGAACGAAGATCGACCAGCGTATTTAATGCCAGCGATTTGTGTGACTACTTGGGCGACGAGTAATGTCCGAGAGCCCGGGGTTGGTATTTAGGCTGTGTGCATAGAGATATTCGAATGCAGCATGGGGCGTGCACGCGCGAGCACTACGAAGGCCCTGGCACTCGAGCCGCCTGCCTGACAGGAATAGACATGCCGTCTGCGTAGCCTCGCAAGAGGGACGCAGGCTGAGCCCCCCTGCTACCTTGTCTGATCAAGCACCGTTTTGTAGGAAACTATCACGATACACGCGATCGAGGTATTATACATGACGCTGTGGCACGGCCGTTCGGGCCAACACCATAGTGGACGGAGTTATGACCGGCCACGGAAGCCGCCGCGGCCGCCGCCACGGCCACCAGCACCCCCGCCACGGCCACCGAAGCCGCCGCCACGGCCGCCGAAGCCGCCGCCGCGGCCACGAGGCATGCCACGGCCACCGCCGCCGCGGCCGCCGAAGCCGCCGCGCGGGCCGCCGCGAGCACCGCCGCGGCCGCCGCGGCTGCCCGCTGCACCGCCCCTGGGCTTCTTCGGGCCCTTGTTGGCGGTCTTGGGCTTCGGCAGGAAGCGCTCGATCGGGAGCAGGCGGTCGTCCGAAATGTATACGGTGTCGTCGGCCTTGAACGACGTAGCGACGATGCCCGGCTCCGTCTTGATCGTGAAGTACACTTCGTTGATCGGACCGAGGATCTCGTCGACCTTACCGATCTGCGTCTTGTTTTCGAGGCTGCGTGAGAGAGATCACATACAAGATCGGTGCGTTGAAGTACGGGACATGCTTCGGGTCGGTGCTCGCGCAGAACATCTCGCCCTCGACGGCATGCTTAAACGATCCGAACGGGATCACACTTGCCGGGGGACCGGCGGCCATGCCGCCACGACCGCCCCGCGCACTAAAGCCACCACGGCCACCTCCGCGACCGCCTCGGTACATGGTCGCCAACTAACGGCAAAAAAGAAAACGCACGTGACTAGGCTACTTGCCGGCGGGCGTCTGCGAGGCCTTCGCGGCGAGGTCCTGGCGGAGCTGCTCGCCGAGCGCGAGGTACTCGTCGAGGACCTCGGGATTAAGGAGTGTAGATTGGTTGATTGTGCTCATAGGTGCTCCATTGATGACTGGGTTAGTGGGTTCACGTACGCTTTTTGACGGGCACCTCGACGCGCTTGCCGTTGAGCGTCTTAGGGACGCCCTGCACGCGGCGGACGAACGCGGGAACGTGGCGCGCGCTGCGCTGCGCACGGATGGCGCGGCGTGCCTCCTGTTCGACCGCATCCCAGTCGGCGTCGTCGGCGGTGACGAGGAAGAGGACGACCACCTCGTCGTCCTTCGCCGGCGTCTTGAGCGCCACGACGAGCGAGTCGGTGATCTTTGAGAGCGGAGACGCAGGTGCCGTGGCCTCGGAGCTCTCGAGCACCTCGTAGATCTCGGCGCTGCCGAAGCGGATGCCGTTCGGGTTGAGGATCCCGTCGGAGCGACCCAGCATGATCAGGCCGCCGTGGCGCGAGCGCATGACGAGGTCGCCGTGGTACCACACGCCGGGGTACTGGGTATAATAGCTGTCGCGGTACCTCTCGTTCGGCTGGCGCCAGAACCCGAGCGGCTGCGCGGGGAAGGGGCGCTTGCACACGAGGTCGCCCTCGACCATGTCGGGACAGCTGTGGCCCTCGGAGTCGAACACATCGACGGCCATTCCGAGGCAGATGCACTGCAGTTCACCTGCGTGCACCGGGAGTGCGACGTTGTTCGAGGCAAACAGCGAGCAGAGGTCGGTGCCGCCGGTGATGCTGCCGACCTGCACGGGACGCCCGATGAGCTTTTCCGCGTACAGGTAGAGCTCTGCACGGAGCGGCGAGCCGGTCGAAAGGATCGCGCGGACCTTGAGCTTGTCCTGGAGGCCCTCGGCGTAGTAGCCGCGGCGCTCCATCATGCCCAAGTAGGCTGCGGACGTGCCGAAGACGGTGATGCCGAACTCTGCGGCGCGCTCCCAAAGCACGCTGGTGGGGAACGCCGGAGAGCCGTCGTAGAGGACGACGGGGCAGCCGCTCAGCAGCGCGCCCACGAGCCAGTTCCACATCATCCACCCGGTGGTGGTGTGCTGGAAGAAGACGTCGTCGCGCGTCAGGCCGCCGTGGAGCAGGTGCTCCTTGCCGAACTGGAGCAGCATGCCGCCGGCGCGGTGCGTGATCGCCTTCGGCTTTCCGGTCGTGCCCGAGGAGAAGAGGATCCAGAGCGGGTGGTTGAAGTCGAGCTGCGCAAACTCGGTGTGTGACGGCTCCTCTCCATCGTGCGGTGCGCCGCTCGCGAGGAAGTCGGTCCAGAGCGTGCGCGTGACGCCCTGCGGGTCGTTGTAGCCCGCGACGCCGTCCTTGCGGTCCTTGGCCTCGGGGTGCGAGCCCGGGTAGGGGATCACGATGACGTGCTCAAGCTTCGACTGCGTCTCGTGGCGCGCCCGCTTCGCCTGCGGCTCGCCGTCGCCCGCGTCGGGGTGCGCCTCGCGCTCCTGCGCCTCGAGGAGGCCGGCGATGGTCGAGTCGAGCTTGCCGAGGTGATCGTGCAGCTTGCCGTTGTACAGCACCGCGTTCACGCTGAACAGCACGCGCGGGCGCACAGTGAGCAGGCGCTCGAGCACGCCGGCGGTGCCAAAGTCGGGCGCGACGCTCGTCCACACGGCGCCGACCGCGCTGCTGGCGAGGAACGCGATGAGGTTTTCGGCAGAGTTGCTCGCGTAGCTCGCGACCGTGTCGCCCGGCTTGATGCCAAGCTTGCGCAGCGCGCGCACGGCGAACGCGACCTTCTCGCGGAGCTCGCGGTAGGTCGTCTTGCGCGTGTCCTCCGTGCGTTCCGTGCACGAGATCAGCGCGGTGTCCTCGTCGCGGCCGTGCTTGAGCATGTTTTCGGCAAAGTTGAGGCGCGCGCCAAAGAACCACTCGACGGGCGGGAACATGGTCGGCTCGCTCGGGAGCACCTCGCTCGCGGGCGCGCTCGACACGACGCCGATCTCGTCCCAGACGGCCTGCCAGAAGGGCCCGAGCGCCTCGGTGCTCCACTTGTGCAGCTCGGCGTAGTCCTTAAGCGAGGTGCCATGCTCCTTGTTGATGCGCTCCCGGAATGCGTCGAGGCGCGTCGGCTCCGGCGGCGGCGTCCACACAGTGCGTCCCTGAATCGGTTCCTCAGCCATGCTGTTCGTTGCGAAGCGCGGGTCTCGTCGCACGTGACTTGTCGCAAGTGCGCACGACGCTCGCTGCCTGGCCCGCGCCCTGGACGGCATAGCCCGGGGCACCCGAGCCGTGATGGAACCGGCGCGCTCGTCGGATGCGTCCTCCTCACGCAACAGCGTTTTTTTCCAGAATATCGATGCGCCGTCACCGCCCAAGGCCAAACCGCCACTGCGCGTCGACAAGGCGCCCAGCTCGCCACGCCGGCCCTCCACGCTGGGCGTCGCCCGCCGCGGGCATGTGAAGCGCGCATCGTTTGGGCGCATCTCGATGGAGCAGCGCGAGTCGGAGCGCGAGCGCATCCGTGCGGACCACAGCGTCGACATCCGCGTGTTCCTCGAGCGCGAATACAAACTCGGCGAGGGGCGCAATGCCGAAGTGTATCTCGGCGCGTACCGACGCGTGCGCGCGCACGAGGCGCCTCAGGGCGAGGTGCGCTGGGACCTGTGCGCGGTCAAGCGCATGCAGGTCGACCAGGAGTCGCAGCTCGCAGGCCTTGACGAGGTGTTTGCGCTGCGCCGTCTCGGGACGCACCCACACATCGTGGACCTGGTGGCGGTCGTCGACGAGGTGAGCCTGCGTGCCCCGCCGCCGAGCGACCGGCTGATGGTTCCGGCGGTAGGCCCGCCAGACCTGCCGCGCTTCTTGATCCTCCTCGAATACCTCCCGCACACGCTCGGCAACTTTGTGAAGCGCGAGCCGCACGCGGTGGACCTGGCGCGGTGGACGACGTGGGCGCAGCAGCTCACCAGCACTGTCGAGTGGCTGCATGCGCGGGGGTGTGTGCACGGCGACATCAAGGTGCAAAACGTGCTGCTGACGGCCGACCTGGACATCAAACTGTGTGACTTCACCTCGGTGCTCTTCTCGAATGCCGCGGTGCCCGCGACCGACTGCCTGACGGTCGGGACGCCCGCATACAGCGCGCCGGAGCTCTTTACCTCGTCGCGCTGGACGCCGTCCGAGGGCCAGGACCCGACGCATCCCGCGCTCTCGTACACACTTGACATTTTCTCGCTCGGCGTCCTGCTCTACTCGCTCGCGACCGGCGTCGAGCCGTCGCGACGCGTGCATAGCCTGCTGGCGATGCGCCAGCGCCAGCATCTCTTCTTCCAGTCGGAAGAGGAAGACCGCATCGAGCGGCTCTCGCTCCCGCGCACCGACGACGACCTCGGCGTGTCCCAGATCGAGGAGCCGCGCATTCCACGCAAGTCCCCGCAGCACAGCCGCAGCCGCTCCACGACGAGCATCTCGGACGCGGCTGTGGAGCGCCTGCTCGACCCGTCGCCGACACCGCACGGCGTCGTGTCCAAGACGCGGCAGGCGCCATCCGACGCCGCATCCATCCTACGCACCAAGTCGCTTTCGGCGACGGACAAGCACGCGTACAACACGCAGCGTGGCTCCGGAGGTCCGGCTGGCGACTCGTCGGCGAAGCTGCGGCGCCCGATGGGCCTCGAGCGCGCTGCGTCCGACGTGCGCGACAGCAACGCAGCGATGCGCGCCAAGGCGCATAGCGACGCCGCCGAGCTCCCCCGCGTGGTGACCGTCGCCTCTCCGCCGTCGCTGCCCACGCGCGGCGCAGCCGTCGCGCCGCTGGACTGGGAGGCACGTGCCACCGAGGGCATGCAGCCGTACCGCGACGGCGCACCTGCGCTCATTCTCCCGGGCGGTGGCCGTCTCCCAGATGGCGTGCGTGCCCTGATCCAGCAGATGGTCTCGCCCATACCCGAAGAGCGCCCGACCGCCGCCCAGGTGTGCCAGCGCCTGAACGCGCTCTCGTAGCGAAATGTACATTGTTCACGTGACGTGGTCGCTTCCACCATGTACCTTCTTGGAGCGTACCTGCCCGACCACAAGCTCGTGCGCGTACGTCGACGGCGCTGACGCAGATTGCCCTCACGACCTTTTACGGGATCTCGTACGATACCGCGCTGCGCATTTGCGCGCGCATCGGCGTGCACGAGCGCGCGACGGTCATGTCGCTTACCGAGGCGCAGATCACCGAGCTCTCGGCGTACCTCTCGTCGCCGGGCCTGATTCCCGCGCGTGGCGCGAGTCCCACGCGTGCCAAAATTGATGGCGCACCGACCAAGGCGCCCGAGGCGGCGGTGCCGCCGCCGTCGCAGCGTGCGCAGGCGTCGACGGACCCGCTACGCTCCATCCGCATCGAGGGCGATCTGCGCCGCGAGATGCTGGCGAATATTGCGCACCACCGCGCGATTGGCACATACGCGGGCCGGCGGCATGCGAACGGCTTCCCGGTGCGCGGCCAGCGCACGCAGCGCAACGCGCTCACCGCGCGCCGCCTGAACCGCCTCGAGCGCCGGCAGTACTCGACGGCGCCGTCGCTCACGGCGATGCTTGCGCCGCTTGCGCGCGCGCGCTTCGTGTAGTCATTTACAACTAATGAAACAAAATGTCTAGAAGAGGTCCTCGAGCGTGAGCTGCTTGGCGACGTCGGTGTTGTTCACCATGTCGAGGAACTCGTAAAAGTCGAGTTTTCCGTCGCCATTTTTGTCTGCCTCCATAATCGTCTTGTCGACGATCTGCTGCAGCTGCTGGTCCTTGAGGTTGCCGCCGACCATCATTTTGAGGACGAGGAACAGCTCACCGTTCGAGATGTAGCCGTCGCGGTCCATGTCGTAGACCTTGAAAACAACTGCGTCAGTCGCCCACGTACAGTGCAGCTTTTCCTCGCGGCTGCCCTGGCTGCTGAACACGCTCAGGCCGTGCACAAACTCTTGGAAGTCGACCGAGCCGCCGCCGCTGTGTGAGCCACGCCACGCACTCTGCATCAAAGATCGAAATCAGGCGGTGCGCCAGCGGATTGTTGGCGATCGCCGGGATTTGCAGGAACTCGTCACGGTCGATCGAGCCGGAGCCGTCGCGGTCGAGCTTGAGGAAGCGCTTCTTCAGTCTCTGGATCTCGGGAGCGGAGACTGTGTCAGCCATGCACGTACAGTTCGTGCTCCGCTCCATGTCGTTCAGCAGCTGTGAGCCCTGCTGTCCCATGGTCGTATCGCGAGTCTCCTCCACGGTCGATCACGTGGGTCATCGGGCGGCGCTGACGCCAGCGCTCGACTACGATGGACGCGATCGACATGTCGCGCCTCAAGAAGGGCGAGGTCGACCTCGGCGTACGTGCTTCCCTCACCACAGACCTCGATCATGGCCGTCGCATTCGACGGCGGCGTCGTGATCGGCGCCGACTCGCGCACCACCATGGGCCCGTACATCGTGCGTCGCTTCTTCTTACGCAGGCGAACCGTGTCACCGACAAGCTGACGCACCTCGCGGACCGCATCTACTGCTGCCGCTCGGGCTCTGCGGCAGACACGCAGGCACTCGCAGACATTGTCGCGTACCACCTGCAGCTCTACTCGGTCACCCAAGAAATGCAGCCGCCGACCGAAGTCGCGGCCAACCTGTTCCAGGAGCTTATATACCAGAACAAGGACCGGCTGACCGCGGGCATCATCGTCGCTGGCTGGGACAAGCACAACGGCGGGCGCGTGTTCAATGTGCCGCTTGGCGGTGGCGTGTTTGAGCAGCCGTGGGCGATCGGCGGTTCCGGCTCGGCGTTCATCTACGGCTACTGCGATGCGAACTGGCGGCCGGGCTGGAGCCGGGACGAGACGCTCAACTTTGTCCGCGATGGTACGTTGCCGCACTCACACAGCGCTCAGCCTCGCGATGCGCCGCGACGGCTCGTCGGGCGGCACGATCCGCATGGCGGTCATCACCGAAGAGGGCGTCGAGCGCCACTTTATTCCCGGAAACAAGCTGCCTCAGCTGGCTGCCATGGACGTATAGATAAGCTACAGCTAGAAGTATGCATTCAGGTCGTACGCCTCGCCCGGCGCAGGCGTGCGCTTCGCACTCGGCTTGGGCGCGGCGCCTTTCGAGGCACCGGTTGCAGCGCGCTTTGCGGGCTTCGCGGCGGGCTTTGTGGGCTGGGCGGCACGCTTCGCAGGCTTTGCCGGCGTAGGGGGCGCTGCCCGCTTGCGTGGCGCCTTGGCGGGCGGCACACCCTCATCCTCGTCCTCGTCCTCATCCTCCTCGTCCTCCTCATCCTCATCCTCGTCCTCGTCCTCCTCATCCTCATCTTCGTCCTCATCCTCTTCATCCTCCTCGTCGAGGCCCTCCTGATCCTCGCCACCGTACACCGGCACGTCCTCTTCGTCCTCTTCCTCGTCGTCCTCCTCCTCAGGGACCGGCGCAAAGACCAACGACTCGTCGGCAAGCGGTCCTTGCTGCAGCGCATTCAGCCGCAGCTCATGCCCCTGCCACTGCTCGCGCCACTGCTTCCGCGGGAGCACCGCCGCAATGCGGTCCACCTCGGCCTGTGCCTTCTCCCACCGCGCCTTGTCGGCGCTCGACCCACTCGCCTGCACCGTCTTTTGACGGTCGAGCGGCTTGGCGTAGTAGCCGAGGCCGGCATGCGACCAGTCGCGCAGAATCCGCCGCGCAGCGCCAAACACGTCCGGTATCCCCTTGCGCTTAAGCCGCCCCACCGAGCGCGCGACGCCGATGAGGAACTGCTCAGTGTCGGCGTCGGCCTTGTCCTGCGCGAGCTGCACGTGTTCCAGCAGCACCTCCTCCGCGGGCGCGTCGTCGGACAGCGTCGCCTCGGCCGGCACAAATGAGCCAAAGGCCGGCGTGCCATACATGAGCATCAGGTCTTCCGGATGCGCCACGCGCGAGAGCAGCGTACGCACGAGTGCCTGCGGGTCTTTGAAGCGCTGTACATTGCCCTGGTTGCGCGAGAGCATCCACAGGAGCTTGATGCGCTGCTTTTCCAGACGCGCGAGCTCGCCGTGCGCATCCTCCGCCGCGTCCTCCTCTTCCTCTTCCTCATCGTCCTCGTCGTCGCCCGGCGCAGGAAGCGAGGCGCTCGACGGGACGAGCGCGGGCGTATCATATACCTGCTCCTCGCCGTCCTGGTCCTGAAATGCGGCCTGGAGCGCCGTCGCGAGCGCCGTCTTGCCGACGTGCTCAAAGCCGACGACGGCCGCGGCCTGCTGCCCGAGCTTTGGCGCGAGGTACTCCGCAAGCGCGTCCACGCCCTGCGCCTGCGCCGAGGGGGGGATGGCGATAGGGAACACCGCACGGCCCGTGCTCATGAAGCGGTACACCCAGCCGGTAAGCACCTCGGCCGGGACGAGGTCTGCCTTCGACAACACGTACACGAGTTCCGGGCTCTTTTTCGAGAGCTGCGCCTCGAGCCACGCACTGCGGAATGCAGTTGGGTCGCGTGCGTCAAGCACATAGACAAGGGCCTTGATCTGTGCGCTCTTGAGCGTCTCGGCAAGCGGCGCGTGCAGCATCGGCGCATGCGGCAAGTTGAGCGGCTCTTCAAAGCCCGGCGCTGGCTGCACCTCCTGCTCTTCTTCTTCTCCGTCCTCCTCCTCTTCCTCCTCGGGATCAGGCTGGTTCAGCCCCATGCGCTTCTCCTCTGCGAGCCGGCGGTTCTGCTCGATCTCATCGAGGAGCTGCTCCTTGTAGGGGAAGTTGTTCGGGATGCCGGGGTCCTCACGGCGGCGCGACTTCCACTGCGGATTCCGCTTCGCCTCGCGACGCTGCTTGCGGTGGTGCTCGCGCACCTTCTTGGTGACCTTCACGCGCTGCTTGGTCGTCTGGCGCTTAGACGCCCTTTTCTTCACCCGCACCATCGTGGCTGGAAGCAGCGGCGAAATTTTTTGAACTCCCACGTGGCTCGTGCAGGGACCATGAGCGGGGCGCAGTGCGTCGCGATTCGCGCGGACGACGGGGGCGTGTACACTGCGGGCGTGCGAGTGGACGCCGGCGACATCGAGGTATGTGTAGTACGCGAAGTCGGCGCGTCGGCACGCCGCGCGCACTGGTGGGCGGCGTCGCAGTCCGTGCACGAGTTGGCGCCGCGGTTCGCCCGAAGCTCGGCAGGCGCCTCGCACGCGCTCGGCGCGAGCCTGCTCGAGCACTGGGCGCGTGCATCGCTCCGGTTCTCGGAGCCGGATACCCCTGAGGAGGACGAGGATGCGGACGAGATGGACGCGCGCGAGACGGGCCATCTCGAGGTGTCGCTGCCGGACGGCACACTGGCACTGGACCTTGCGCCGGTGAGCGACCGCACGGCCGCCGTGTGTTGCGCGCGGCTCCTCGGACTATTTGCGCAGGAGACCGAGAAGCGTGTCGCGGCGCTCGAGGCAGCCGTGCGCGAGTCGCATGCGGCGCTGGACGCGGAGCGCGCCAAGTATCGGCAGGTACGTGGATGTAGCGTGACCCAGCTCCTCGCCGCGAACCCCCAAAAGGTCGCGAGGTATTCTGCGGCATCGATCGTACACCCCGGGCGTATACGGTACGTGCGTAGCTGACGCAGGCGGCGCACGGACCTCGGGGAGTTTGAGGGCGATCCGTAACACACTATCGTATCTACTGCCGGGCCTCTAGTGCGGCGCGCGCCTCGTCGCGCTCTTTTCGCAACTGCTCCATCTCAGACTCGAGCTCGTCTTCGCGGAAGATGCGCGACTCAACGAGCGACTCGAGCTCAGCGATCTCTTTTGCGTGCGCGTCGGCCTGCTCCTTCTTCGCGGCCTCGAGCGCGGCGAGCTTCGCATGGACGTCGTCGTCGTGCGGCGCGGCACGCATCGTGTCGAGGTCCTCGCGCTCGTGCTCACGCGCTGCCTGCTCAGCACGCAGCGCCTCTTGGAGCCGCGCGACTTCCTTCTCGGCCTGCGCGAGCGCGTCCTTGTGCTGCTGCGCCTCGGCCTGCGCGGCGCGCAGCTGCTCGTGGAACGAGGTGGAGGCGGTGTCCTTGTCGGCGCTGTGCTGCCGCGCCTCGCTGCGTGCCTTCTCGAGCGCGTCGCGGCTCTCGGCGAGCTCCTCCTCGAGGCCCTCGTGCTTCGTCGTGAGGTGCGCGAGCTGCTCGCGCAGCGAGGTCATCTCGATGTCCGTTGCCGACACGCTCGTGTCCTCCTGCTCCTTGGCCGAGAGCTGCGTCTCGAGCTGCTGGATCTGCGAGCGCAGCGCCTGCTGCTCGCGTGCAGCAAGGTCGAGCTGGTGCTCAAAGACCGAGATCGCCTCGCGCCCGGCGCCCTGCAGCTCTTCGATGCGCGACGTGAGCTCGGTGCGCTCGCGCTCCCATGCCGCGACCATCGAGGGGATTTTGGTGTCGTCGGCCGCGGCCGGCGATGCGCGCTCCGTCTGCTGGCGCGCGGCGTCAAGCTCGGCTCGCAGCGTTGCGAGTTCTGTGTCTTTGGTGGCCGCCGCCGCCTGGAGCGTGCGGATCTCGGTGCGGAGCGCGTCGATGGTCGGTGTGTCGGCGGGCGGCGCATCTGGAGGCGGCGCGCCGCGTGGTGACGGGCTGTGTGGCACCGCTGCATCTGCTGCGCGCGTCTTTGGCGGGGTGTCGTGCGTGTGCTGCAGGTGGAGCTGCTCGAGCAGGTCGAGGCGGCGGTCGGCGTCGTCGTTCGTGCTCGGCACGCTGTCTTCGAACGCAAAGCCGGACGGTGCGCGCCGCGGCGTACGCAGCGCACTGCCCGGGCGTGCGTGTGTCGCGGCTGCGGATGTCGGACGGCGCATTACGCGCGGCATCGACGTCGTGCGCGTCGCCTGCGGCGTGGCACTCGATCCGCTGGGGCGCTTCACCTGCCCGGGGGTGAACACGGAGCGTGTGGATGCGGTGCGCTGCGGCGTCGCATGCGGCAGCGGAGCGGTGGTGGTGTGGTGGCGGATGCGCGAGGTCGGGCGGTCCTCGCTGCGGCTTGCGCTGCGTGACGACAGCGGGCGGGCCGTGGCGCTTGTGGGCCGTGCGTGCAGGGGGACGAGTTTGGCAGCGGGGCCGAACACGCCGTTGTTGGGCGCGGTGGCAAAGTACTGGACGCTGGGTGAGTGGCGCGACGTACCCTGCGATGGTGCCGTCGTTTTTGCCGCGCCCGGCGCAGGCGCCGAGTAGCTCGAGGCCGGCAAAGTGCCCCTCCTTGCCCTCGACGGGCCCGAGGTAGCGGAGGACGCCGACGAGGTCGCTGCCCTCGAAGCGCACCTCGTCCCCGATCTCGAAGCGGCGCGCGGCGTGGGGTGTCTCGGAGCGCGCCGTGGCCGTGCGCGGGGCGCGGCGCGCTGGCGTCGCGGCGCTCATCGTGGAAGCAACACTTCACGTGATCCGTGTTTGGACGCGTTCAGCATGAGCGACGCGCCGCGGTTCGGCAGCGCGGCCGAGGAGGCCCAGCACTACAAGGCGCAGGTGAAGCGCATGCAGGATGCGCTCCAGGAGGCAGAGAATGGACTGCAGGAATTTATGGAGTCGAGCAAGGAGCTCGAGGCGGAGCTCGAGGCGGACATTGCGCAGAGCACCGAGCGGGCGAACGCGCTCCAGGCGGAGAACGAGGCGCTGCGCGGCGACGTGGACGAGTGGCGCGGCAAGTACCAGCAGTCGCTTGCGGAGCACAATGCGACACTCGGCGAGCTGCACCGCGAGCTCTCGAAGCTGCGCGAGTCGCACGACGCGTACAAAACAAAGCTGCGCGACATGGAGCTCGACAACGACGAGCTCGAGAACGCGGAGCGCATGATCAACTCGTCGCTCACAGATATGGAGCGGCAGTACAATACGGCGATGGAGCGCACCGCGCTCCTCGAGTCCGAGCTCG
The DNA here is from genome assembly GCA_029542945.1 of Malassezia obtusa. NCBI lineage: Eukaryota > Fungi > Basidiomycota > Malasseziomycetes > Malasseziales > Malasseziaceae > Malassezia > Malassezia obtusa. The sequence goes on along the minus strand of CP119942.1, from coordinate 203,666 downwards.
AGGACAAGACGCGCCTCGAGGAGGAGAACCAGCGGCTGAAGGACGAACTGCGCGACCTGCGCGAGGAGCTCGCCGTGCTGCAGGCCGCACCGCCAAAGGCGGGCGACGGCGAGCACGACGACGACGAGCTGCAGCTCAGCGACCTCACCGTGAAGCGCCCCGCCCCCAAGGCCTATACCCTCGAGCGCCTCCGGGACCACATGCAGCAGCTGCAGGCGCGTCTGCAGACCGCGCAGGTCGCGACGTTTTCCGCGCGCCCGCACGCCGAGCGCAGCTCGCTCCCGCGGCCGCGCTCGAGCCTCTCGGCGAGCCAGAGCGGGAATGCATCGCCACGGCGCAGCCAGACGCCGCTCGGGCGCACCGACGCGCGGAGCTACACGCCGCTCGGGCGCACCGAGACCCCGCTGGGGCACCGCCCGACGACACCGACGAGCGCGCGCACCGACCGGCGCAAGTCGAACAGCTTTATTCCCGTGCCGACGCATGGCCTGTCGCGCTCCGCAAGCCGCACGCGCCCGCCGAGCCGGCTGTGTGAGGGCGCGCCGTCGCCTGCGCCCGCGCCGTCGCCTGCGCCTGCGCCGGTGCCCGCGGTGCCGTACGAGTTCATGGAGCACGACCCGTCCGAGTCGCCGGTGCGCCGCGCTGGGCACGTGCGCCGGCGGAGCATCAACCAGGGCGCGCCGAGCGGCCTGCCGCGCGCGGGCGCCGCGTCCCCGAGTGGGCTGCCGCGCGCGCGTGCGGCGTCGCCGAGCGGCCTGCCGCGCTCGCGGGGCTCGTCGCCCAGCAAGGCACGCACGTCGCCGACGAAGCCGGCGGTCCCGTGGAAGTAGCGCCGTAGTCGGCCGCCGCCGCGCGTCTGTACCGTGTCTCTGCTATGCACCTATCCACCCCGGTCCCACTCGTCCTGCCGCGGGAGCTGGTTCACGTACAGCGGCAGCAGGCTCTGGGAGTCGCGCCGGTCGCTGTCGTACCGCGGCATGCGCGTGGGCGACGCATACCGCGCGCCGTACTTGTCCGCCGTCGGCGAGCCTGCGACGCTCGGGTGCCGGATGCGCCCGCTCGCGGGGCGGTACGCGCTCCCGGCGCCAAACTGCCGCGTGGGCGAGACGACCGCCTGGTCGGGCATGGTATGGGGCGTGCCGTGCGCATGCGGCGTGCTGTGTGCGTGCGGCGTGCCGTGGGCGTACGGCGTGGCGCGCAGCGGGTCATACGGCTCCTTGCCGTGCACCACGACCGAGAACGCGCCGGAGCCTGGCGGCGGCGGGGGCTGCGAGTAGATCGGCTCGTGTGCGAGCGGCGTCGCGCTGTTCCACGCGTACGGATCGCGGGCGTACGCATGGTTTGCGCTGCTCCCGCCCGCGTACGGCACGGACGGCGGGGGCATCGACGCGGCGCCGTACTCGTATGCGCCGCGTGGCTCGGGCGGCGGGCCCGGCGCGTAGTAGCGGCTGTTGGGCTCGGGGAAGTACTCGGCGTGCGGCAGGTCCTCCGAGGGCGTGGGCGGCGGCTGCCACGGCGCCTTGAACGGCTCGCCGGTGATGAACGGGTGCATCTTGGCCTGCTGCGGCGTCCAGCGCGTGAGCGGATCGAGGTTCAGGAGGCCGGTGACAAAGTCGGTGAACGCCGCGCGGTTCGCCATCTCCTTCTCGGTGTCGGCGGTGCGGCCAGAGCGCCGCGAGATAGGCGCGAGGCGGATGATCTCGGGGAGCGTCGAGCCCGGGAAATACTGCTTGCTGACCTGCTCCTGGACGCGGTGCTCGCGCGAGTACTGGTCGATGGGCTTGATGGAGTACGCGGTGCGCCCGTACGCGTCCGTGTGCGCATTGAAGAACTCGCGCGTCTGGCGCCCGGTGTCGAGCATGTACTGCGGCGGGAGGCCGAGCATGTCGACGATGCGGCTCACCTGGTTGTACTCGGACGTCCCCGGGAAGATGGGCAGCCCGAGGAAGAGCTCGGCGGCGATGCACCCCAGCGACCACATGTCGATCGCCGAGGTGTACGGGACGCCGAGCAGCACCTCGGGCGAGCGGTAGAAGCGCGACTGGATGTACGTGTACACCGTCTGCTGCTCGTGGCACGCCGAGCCAAAGTCGACGAGCTTGATGCTCGGCGCCTGGAGCGTGCGCAGCAGGATGTTTTCCGGCTTCAGGTCGCAGTGGATGAGCTGCGCGTTCTTGAGCACGACGAGCGCGTCGAGGAGCTGCGTGATGAACACACGCACGAGGCTCGTGCTCAGCCCGCGGAACGAGTTCTGCTTGATCAGCTCGTAGAGGTTCGAGGAGAGGAGCTCGAACACGAGGCACAGGTGCTTTGCGTGGATGAACGTGTCCTGCAGCCGGAGGATATTGTGCTCGTCGCGGGGGTCCCAGTGCTGGTTGAGCGTCTCGAGGATCGTGACCTCCATCATGCTCTGGTTGAAGTACGCCTTCTTGTTCTTGATGACCTTCACGGCGACAATCTCGTGCGTGGTCATGTTCTGGCACTTGACCACCTGCCCGAACGTCCCCTGGCCTAGGACGTCGAGGATCAGATAACGGTGCCCCTCCTCCGTGCCGAGCCAGTCGTTCACGTAGAGGATGTAGTCGCTGTCCTCGTTATCATGCCCGTCGTTGTACACCGGCTTGCTCGGCTTCGTGAGCACGCGCCGCGGGTTGAACGCCAGCTCGTACACGAACGCGGGGTTCACCAGGTGGTAGGTATGGTGCAGATTCGTGGCGAGCGCCTTGAGCGGCTGCGTTAGCTTTCAACGTACGCTCACAAAGCCGCCATTCGGGTCCGCGCGGCGCTGCTTCATCACCATCGCACTGTTGTCCAGCATCGGGCGCAGGTCGTCGAGCGAGCGCACCTGCCAGAACCCCTCGAACTGCGGCTGGCCCGGGCGCTTCGTCGGGACGTGCACCTGGGTCGTCGCGGCGGTCGTCGCGGTGCTCACCGACGACGCACGCGACGACAGCGGCTCAGTCGTCGTGCGCGACGGCGGCTGCGACGCGCCTACGTCCGACGACGAGCTCGAGAACGACGAGGAGTGCGAGCGCGCCGAGGGCGACGAGCCCGGCGACGTGACGCCCGCCTCGCGCATCGTCTGCGCGTACTTGCTGCCGAGCGGCGGGGGGCTCGTCTCGGTCGTGTCTGCGGGCGCGACCGACTCCTCGGTCTCGTTATCGGTGAGCGAGTGGCGCTCGGCGTCCTCGACGTCGCTCAGCTCGTCGTCGCTGCCGTGCCCGGGATAGGTGTAGGCGCCATGCACTGCGCCGTACGCGCCGCGCTGCGCATCGAGCACCGCGTCCGAGCCGGACGGGCGCCAGGCGCCCGTGTCCGGCTCCGCGGGTCTGCTCGCCCCGCGCCTTCGCGCGCTGCTCGCCATGGCACCACAGGGGAACGTCGCGTGGCTGGGCACCGCACGTGCTTAGATAATCTATGGCAGCGCGACGTACGAGCGGAGGGACTCGGGGATCGCGTCGTAGAGCCCCTTGCTCTCGAGCCACTTGCGGGAAAAGAGGCGCGTCTGGTAGCGCGCAGCACCGTCGCAGATCACGGTCGCGACGCGACTGCCCTTGCCGAGCGCCTGCGCCATGCGGTACGCGGCAACGACGTTCAGCGCGGAGCTCGCGCCGATGTACAGCCCCTCTTCGTGGAGCAGGCGGAAGATCATCGCGATGCTCGCCTCATCCTCGACGTGGATTGCGTTGTCGATCAGGTCGATGTCCTGGCGAAGGTTCGTCGTGACGCGCCCCTGACCAATGCCCTCGGTGATCGAGCCGTTGCCCGTGCGCTCCATCTTGGCGCCCTTCGTGGTGATGTACGAGTAGAGCACAGAGCCGGGCGGATCCGCCAGCCAGCACTGCACGCGGCCGCCGGACGCCTGCTTCAGGTACGACGTGACGCCCGCGAGCGTGCCGCCGGTGCCCGTCGCACAGATGAAGCCGTCGAGACCGAGGTCCTTGGTCTGCTCCCAGATCTCGGGGCCCGTCGTGAGGATGTGCGCCTCGCGGTTCGCGATGTTGTCGAACTGGTTCGTCCACACCGCATTGTCGAGGCGCTCCGCATGGCGCGCCGCCTGGTGGTTGTAGTTGTCGGGGTTGTCGAAGGGCACGGCGGGCACGGGATACACCTCCGCGCCGAGCATGCGCAGCAGGTCAATCTTCTCCTGCGACTGCGTGTTCGGCATGTAGATCACGCACTTGTAGCCGCGCGCACGGCACACATGCGCCAGGCCAATGCCGGTGTTGCCCGCGGTGCCCTCGACGACCGTGCCGCCGGGCTTCAGCAGGCCCTTTTTCTCTGCATCGAGCACGACGTAGAGCGCCGCGCGGTCCTTGATGCTCCCGCCGGGCTCCATGAACTCGGCCTTGCCGAGGATCTCGCAGCCGGTCTCGTCGCTGAGCGAGTTGATGCGCAGCAGCGGCGTGTTGCCGACGGCGCCGCAGAAGCCGGGCACCACGTTGCCGTAGTTGTTCGTGTAGCGCACAGCGGCGCTCGTGCTCAGCGCGCGCGCACAGCCGCGCGCCGAGACGCGCGCAAGCGCCGGGAAGGCACGGACAGCGAGCATCGTAGTCGGAAAATGGCCACGTGGCTACGAACGGGCCTACTTCGTCCACAGGTCCATGAACTCGTTCACGGGCATCTGCACGAGGCGCTCGTGGTCGGTGAGGAGCGCGAGGATCTTGTCCTGCTCCTCCTTCGAGTAGAAGCCGGTGAGGTGCTTCTCGAGCTTGCTCGCGATCAGCGGCACGGCCTCCTCGCGGCGGCGCGCGTGGCCGACGGGGTAGTCGATCGCGACCTCCTCGAGCACCGTGCCGTCGTTCAGCTCGAGCTGCACGCTGTTGCCGATCGAGCGCTTCTCGGGCTCGAGGTACTCACGCGTGTAGCGCGGCTCCTCCTCGACGAGCGTCTTCTCGCGCAGGGCGTCGATGCGGGGGTCTGCGGCGAACTCGTCCGTGTAGTCGCCGGGCTCGAGGCTGCCCTTGATGAGCGGCACGGCGACCATGTACTGGATGCAGTGGTCGCGGTCCGCGTAGTTGTTCAGCTTGCCCTGCTTGCTGATGATACGCACGGCAGCCTCCTGCGTGCGGATCTTGATCGCCTTGATGTCGTCGCTCGTCTTGCCGATCTCCTTGAGCTTCTGGTGCAGCTGCACGGCAGCCTCGACGGCCGTCTGCGCGTGGAACTCGGCAGGGACCAGCTTGAAGAGCACGTTCTCCATCACGTACGAGGTGTACGGGCGCTGGAACTTGAACTGCTGGCCCTTGAAGAGCACGTCGTAGAAGCCCCACGTCTTGGCGGTCAGCACCGAGTTGTAGCCGCCCTCGCCACGCTGCACGAGCAGCGCAAGGTTCACCGCGCGCGAGCACGCGTCACCGGCCGCCCACGACTTGCGCGAGCCGGCGTTCGGCGCGTGGCGGTACGTGCGCAGTGACTGGCCGTCGACGAACGCCTGCGTGATCGCGTCGATCGTCTGCTCGCGCGAGAGGCCGAGCATCTTGGCAACCACGGCCGTGCTCGCGACCTTGACGAGGACGACGTGGTCGAGACCCACGCGGTTGAAGCTGTTCTCAATCGCGATGTTGCCCTGGATCTCGTGCGCCTTGATCGACGCAGTGAGCACGTCCTTCACCGTGAGCGGCGCCTTGCCCTCCGCCACGGCGGTGCGCGAGAGCCAGTCGGCCACGGACAGGATCGAGCCGAGGTTGTCCGACGGGTGGCCCCACTCCGCGGCGAGCCACGTGTCGTTGAAGTCGAGCCAGCGGATCAGCGCGCCGTTGTTGAACGCGGCGCGGATCGGGTCGAGCTGGTAGTCGGTGCCGATCACCTTGGCACCGTTCGGGACGACCGTGCCGGGGACCACGGGGCCGAGCACGTTGCGCGGCGCAGGGAAGCGCAGCGCCTCGACACCGCACCCGATCGAGTCGAGCAGGCAGAGACGCGCCGTGTTGTAGGCGGTCTCGGACGTGATGTCGTAGTCGTGGACATAGTCGGCGATGTCCTGGATCACTTGATCGGGCGGGGGACGGACGTTGTCCTCACCCTTGCCAACACCAGCAGCAGCGGCCATCGTACGCTTCGGGACGTGGACGGTCGAGGCACGGAAAGTACGGAGAGAACGCTCAGCAGCAGTGTACGCAACGGGACGCGCAGTGGAAAGCTTGGAAAGAACGCCGGCACGGATAGGGGCACGGCAGGCACGCAGGGTCGTAGGAGAAAGTGCACCCGGCATGGAACACGGAGGTGGGGAAGCCAGCCGGGGTGACCGTGGGGTCCGTCGGACGTGCGCGGCACGTGACTACCGGCGCGCGCGGCCGGCGCGCACGTAAGGCCGGCGCCGCCCCGGCGCTCAGGCCTGCGCTTGCGGCGCAGCGAGAGGCACACAGCACTTTGTAGAGACTAAATTTCGGGTATCTTGCCTACGCTTCGGACGCCCAGCTGGCTCGAGAAGTCTGCAGGGCGTGGCTCATGCGGCTTCGGGCGCCCGCGCCGCGCCTGCGCTCGGCGCACGCCCCGGCGAAGCTTCTGCGTCGCGCGGCTCTGCCGACGTGCCCTCTGGCACGGCGCTGTCGTCAGGTGCGACGAGGCGGCGCTTGCGCGGCGCGTCCTCTGCGGCGCTCGCTGCCTTGGCACGCTGTGCGGCCGCCTTTTTCTTGTCGCGGCGCGCGCGGTTCTTGGACGTCTTGCGCTCGTCCTCGGCGGCGAGGCGTTCCTGCCGCTCGACAAATTGAGCGTGCTGCGTTTCCTGCGTGAGCCAGCGCACACACCTTCTCGGCCTTCTCAGCGAGGATATTCAGCCGCTGGTACTCGCGCTGGCGCGCCTGGGTATACACGTGGAACTCGCCGCTGCCTGCGCCGGCGGTGCTGCTGCCGACGTTCGGCACCATATCCGGCGGTGGGCGTACGCTCTTTTCCTGCGGCGGCTCGGGGAGCTTTACGGGCTTGTCCATATTCTGCATGAGACGCTCGAGCGCGGACGCCTGCTGGCCCGCGGGCGTGTACTTGTGCCGCCGCGCTTCCGGCGGCTCGTCGGGCATCGCGGCGAGGCAGAGTGTGTGCCTCCACTTTTCTCTGCCGACGACCGATGGTGCGTGTTTGCCTGACGCAGCCTTCTGAACGCGATATTCGCGCGCGCAACGCGCAGTTTGCCAAGCGTGCACGCGACTCGCAGAACGTGCGCCATGCCGGCGGCGTCGCGCGTGGTCTTGTGCACAAATCTGAGGAGGAAAAGCGCGACGAGCAGCCGCCGGCGTACGTGCGCTACCTGTCGCTCTTCTGCCTGGCCGTGCTCGGCGGCGGACGTACGTCGCCCGACTCACGCAGTGATCCTCGAGCTGGTGTATATCCTTTTCCGTTCGTGATACTATACAAGCGCTACATAGGCAGCGACATATTTCCGCGCGTGCTGCGCGGCGCGGAGCGACTCCGTGATACCTGGCGCAGCTCGTGCATCGCGGCGCCGACCGCATCCTCGATCTGCAGCCGCGCACTCGTCATGTCTGCGAGCAGCGACGCGAACGGCGTGCGTGGCTCGGCCGGCGCACCGGGGCGCGCCGGGAGGCTCTCGCCCCAGTGGATCGGGCGTACCCAGTTGGCTGCCGCGCCGGGATTCGTCGGCGGGCCGCGCAGCAGCTCGTCCAGGAGGCGCGCGGGCGCGCGGGAAGGCGCAGCGCTCTCGTGCGCGTCCGCATCCTCGTCGTCGTCCTTCGCCGCGTCGTCCCCGACGTCAAAGAGCGTCTCGCGCGCGTCGGCACGCCCGGCGTACGCCGTCGGCGCGCTGGGCTTTGGACGCTCGCGCGACGTGCCGAATTTCCAGACGTTGGGCCGCCATGCCGCGTCGGGCGCAGGCGCAGGCGCAGGCGCGGGCGTCGGCTCGGGTGCAGGCGCCGCTGGCGCGCGAGTCTTGGCGCGCGACGGCGCGGGCGCGCCGGTCTGCGCTTCGCGCCGGCGCTGCTGGAGGCGGAGCAGGTCGTCGACGCCCGACTCGCCGTGGTCCTCGCGCGGGGAAGGCGGGCGTGCGCCAAAGTAGCCGAGCGCCTCGCGATCGACCTGCTGCCGGGCGACGGAGGCGAGGGCGTCGTGCGGCGGATGGAACGAGCCGTCAGACTGCTGCGTGAGCATCTGGATTTCGGCCTCGGCAGGCTTCCACTTGCAGCTGACCACCGGGATATAGAGCTTCTCGCGCATCTGTGCGGCGTCGCCGGGCCACAGGCGATTGCTGCGGCGCACGACGCGCAGATCCGCGCCATAGCGCAGCGCGATGCCCTCGAGCGTGTCTTCGGGCGTGACGGGGTGCACAAGGACGTCGACGGTGGTGCTTGTTGCGGGCGGCGCCGTCGCCGTGCGGGCCATGCTGCCCGGCGCGGCGTGCGGCGCCGTAGGGCGCGGCGCGCGTGCGGTGGGGGGTGCGGTAGACTTGAGGCCGAGCCAGTCTTCGAGGCGGTCGAGTGCGGTGGCCGTACGGACGTGCGTGTGCCCCTTGGTGGCTCCGCCGTCGAGGCGGGGGTCTGCTGTGCGGGCGATACGGCGTTGGGGCGCGGGCGGGGCGCTGGGTCCGGGGCCGCCGCCGAGGTCGATGAGGTCGGCGTCTGCATCCCAGACGGCGTCGCCCGGCGCGGTCGGTGTCGATGCGGGGGCGCGCGGCGCACGGCGCCGAGGGCGTGCCGTGCGCGCGCTTGGCGCGGCTCGTCCATGGTGTGACAATTCGAATCGGGGGATCGGGCGAGGCGGGGGGAAAGGAATGCGTGTGTGTGGCTATGAGGCGAGCGAGCTAGGGAGTGTGGTGCGGGTGGAGCCCGCGAGGAGCTGCTGGAAGAGGCCGCTGGCGGACTCTTCTGAGCGCATATGGAGCATGTACACGATGCCGGAGAGACGGCCGTTGTCGGAGATCTCGACGGCGAGGCCCGTCTTGCCGACGCGCTCGACGGCGTCGGGAAGCACGATCGTCGAGATGATCATCTTCTTGTCGTTCTGCACCACGAGCTGGTTGGCACCGCTCGGCTGCAGATGGTACACGCGGAGGCGCGCGGCGCCGATCGACTTCCACTGCGCGTAGCTCTGCTTGAGGAAGACCTTGCAGCGCATCTGCGCACACAGGTTGAACGACGGGCGCCGCGAGTCCTGCACGGTCGCGGGGCGCGGCGCGTCCGCGACGTTGAGCCAGTCGGGCGAGTTCTGGCGGCCGCCCTCCTGGAGCATTTGCGACGGGGGCTTGATGCTCCCGGTGCCCTCGAGCCGCGGCTGGCTCTGCGAGCGCATCGGCATCGGGGGGTTGGTCATCGGCCCGCCGGGCTCCGACGGGCGCCGCAGCGCGCCGAGCGCGCCGGCGCCTCCCGCACCCGCCGGCGGCGAGAAGGGCGACGTGGGCATGCGCATCGACGTCGGAGACGACACGAGCCGCGCGTCGGGCGCCGGCGAGGCGGGCTTGGAAAACGTCCCGCGCGTCGGCGACACGGACGGGGAGCCCACCGTCTGCGAGAGCGCCATGCGCGCCTCGGGCGTGTCGACACGCCGCGCATTCGCGAGCGCGAACGAGTCGAGCGAGTTGAGCGAGTTCTCGCGCGTGAGCACCGCACTGCTCAGCGGCGGAGAGTTCAGCCCGGCGTCCTGCTCGCTGAGCGGCACGCCGGGCAGCGCCTCGTTCGTCGTCTGCGTCGGCACGAGGAGCGGCGGCAGCTTGCCCGGGCGCGTCGAGCGCGCCATGCCGCCCGGCGCGTCGGGCGCGCCCGCGGAGGGCGGCGCACTCGACTGCAAGGGCAGCCCGCCCGGCATCAGCGGCGCGCCGGCGCCCGGCGCGTCCGGCGCGGGGCGCACCGGCGCACCTGCCGCGGGGCCGAGCGCGCCAAGCGGCCGGGCGTCCTGCGCGGGCGGCGCGCCGGCGGGCGGGCGCGGGGGTGCGCCGAGCGGCGGCGGACTCGCGGCGTCGGGCGGCGCGCCCGGCGCGGGCATCGGCGGGCGCATCTGGCCGACGCTGCCCGAGCGGTACGGCCCGTTCTGGCTGGCGTTGCGCTGCAGCGGCGGCGCGGCCTGCGTGCGCTGCGCGCCAAACTCGCAGCTTGCCTTGAGCTCACGCAGCCACGCCTGCTTGCGCTCCTCGGACGGGAGGTAGACGAGCACCTCGGCGCGCTTCATGACGGTGATGCGGATCGCGTGCTCGGACGGCTCGCCGTAGCTCGTGGCCTCGATAAACTTGCCCGCGAGCGGCGGGAACATGAGCCAGACGTCCTGCTTGCTTGGCGCCTGGTTCGGAGGAGTGACCACGTCCTCGCCAATGAGCACGAGATCCGTCAGGAGGATCAGGCGCGCGGCATTCACGATCCGGGTATCCATGTCGCGCGACGGCTTGATGTGCATCAGCGCGCCGTCGGTGATGCGCAGCTTCCGCTCGAAGGGCAGCGACGGCGGGTTGATCTGCAGGCGGCAGCTCTTGGGCTGCATCGTAAAGATGTCGATGGTGTATGCCGAGTTAATACGTTCCTGGATCTCGTCGATCGACTGCCGCTCAAGCGACGCAGTGAGCGCCAGACGGGGGTTCGTCAGCGCAGGCGCCGCGAGCGGGCGCGCAAGCGCCGCGCCCGGCACACCGGCCGGCACCGGCGCACCACCGTCCTTGGCGACCGCGGGCCCCATGCCAAACGGCTGCGCGCCGCTGCTCGGCGGACGCGCCATCGGCGCACCAGGCGCCGGGCGCGGCGGCATCGGAGCGCCGCCAGGCACCGGCGCAGGCGGCGCGCCCGATCTCGGCGCCGTCGGCACAGGCGCAGGCGCAGGCGCACCGGCGAGCGGCGGGCGCGGCGACGGGCGCGCGGGCGTCGCGACGCCGGGCGCGCCGGGCGCGCCAATCGGCGGTGCGACGCCGAGGGGCGGCGCGGCGCCCTGCAGCGGCGGCGCAGCGCCGATCGGCGGGGCGGGCACGTTCGACGCGGGCGGCGGGCGCACGGTTGCGGCGGGCGCGGCGGCAGCGAGCGGGGGGCGGGCGCCTGGCCGCTCGCGCCTGCGGGTGCGCCGCCGCCGACGGGCCCGCGCTGCTGGGCCATGTCGAGGAGCGCATCGAGGCGCTGGTTGGCGTTGCTCAGCAGGTCGTGGTCGGAGCGTCCCGGCTGCGTGCTGCGGAGGAGGCGCGAGTAGAGCTTCTTGTAGAAGCGGAGGCGCACGACCGGGAGGCCGAAGAGCGCATCGAGCGTCCACGGGGCGGGCGCGCCGCTGGCGGACGACGCCTGGCGCGGGATCTCGCTCGAGACCTGCGCGAGGATCGGCGGGAGCTCGGCGTTGTGCACGATGGGCGCCCACTGGTCGAGACCGGTGCAGTACGTGGCGCAGTACTGCTTGTAGGGCACGAAGAGCTTGTCGATCCACTGCATAAGCAGGTTGCCCAGGCCCTTGGGGGACGTGGGATTCGGCCCGATGTCCTGCAGCGAGCGCAGAAAGTCGTTGTTGGTACGGTACACGACCTCGATGGCGCGGAACATGGCATCGAGCTCGGCGGGGGGAAAGTTGCTCGGCGACCATGCGCCAGCGACGCGCCGGATAATCATGCTGAGCTCGGCGACGTAGCGCACCTCGGTGGTGATCAGCTCGCTGAGGGGATTAGCGCGCTTGCGCTCCGCTTGGTCCGTGTCGATGGGCGCAGCGGCTGTGGGCGCGGCATCCGTCCGTAGCCCGCCCTTGCCGGAGTCGGGGCCGCTCATGGTCGGGCAAGCGGTCGCGTTACGAAGAAAAAGATCGCGGCCCTAGGCCGACCCGGCGCGTCCTGAGGGGAAATTCGCGAGCCCTAACAGGCGCTCGTGGGATGTTATGGGTGCCGCCGCGTGTGCGGCCAATCCGCGCGTGACCCCAACGCGAGGCGCGTGCTACATTCCTAAAACCACGTGCCCCCTGCATGCCATTGCCCCCCACGCGCGCATCACGCGCCGCTGGCGGCCAGGGCCCGCAGCAGCTGCTCGGCCTCCCACGCGCCGGACCAGTAGCGCACCTGGCAGCGCACGGGCCCCTCCTCGAGGATGCGCTTCGCGAGCCCGCGGTGGCGGCGCACGAGCGCCACGTCCTGCGGGCCGAGGCGGCGCACCGGGCAGAAGTCGTTGCCGCCGTCGCCGACGTACACGACGCGCTCGTAGCCGCGGTCCGCGTGCCGCGCGCGGTACGCGTCGAGCTCGTCGCCTGGGTCAGTGCGCGGCGTACCTTTGCACATGTTCGCGCTGCATCCCACGTCGCATGTGTGCTGCGGGCCGTCGGGTGCGATGCGGCGGCGCAGGCGCAGGAGCCCCGACGGCTCAAAGTGCGCGGGGTTCGTCACGATCTCGCGGAAGAGCGGCGGGGCGTCGAGGCGGTGGTGCGCGAGGATCGTCGAGATGTACACCTCGTTCGAGTTCGACAGCAGGAAAAAGTCGGTCTGCGTCGGCTGCGCGTGCAGCCAGCGCACGCCGCGGAGCATCGCGGGGTGCTGCGTGAGTCGCGTGACGTACGATGGGCATCTGGCGGAGCGCGTCCTCGAGCGCCGCGCGCGAGTGCCCCTCTTTGTGCAGCTCCTCGAGCAGATAGGCGCTGCATCAGGCGCACACGTACCACATGTCCGTAAACTGCATCGTCGGCTTGCGCTGCACGAACTCGATGCGGAGGCGCGGCGAGAGCACCTCGTGCACCCAGCGGTCCGTGTCCTGGTCGGCGAGCGACCAGTCGAAGTCGAACACGACGAGCTGCGAGCGCACGGGCGCAAGCGGCGCAAAGTCCAGCTCGGGGTCCTCGAGCACGATCGAGTGCACGGCGCGCGACGCGGCGTCCATGGTGGAAGCTGAGTCAGCACGCTCCGCCCGCGGCCATGGCCCTGGATCTGGATGCGTGCATCGAGAAGCTGCTCAACAAGCAGCTCCTCGTGGACACGCTGCTGAAGGAGATCTGCGAGAAGACCAAGGAGCTGCTGATGCGCGAGAGCAACGTCGTGCACATCAGCGCGCCCGTCACCGTCGTCGGCGACATCCATGGGTACGCCGTCCGCTGACCGCAGCCAGTTCTACGACCTCCTCGAGATCTTCCGCATCGGCGGCGACGCACCCAACACCAACTACCTGTTCCTCGGCGACTACGTCGACCGCGGGCTCTTCTCCGTCGAGACCATCTCGCTGCTCACCTGCCTCAAGCTCCGCTACCCACACCGCGTGCAGCTCGTCCGCGGCAACCACGAGAGCCGCGCCGTGACGCAGACGTACGGCTTCTATGCCGAGTGCATGCGCAAGTACCCCGACTCGCACGTGTGGCAGTACTTTACCGACATGTTCGACTTCCTCACGCTCTCGGTCGTGATCGACGACCGGATCTTTTGCCTGCACGGCGGCCTCTCGCCGTCGATCCACTACATCGACCAGATCAAGATCATCGACCGCTTCCGCGAGATCCCTCACGAGGGGCCGATGGCCGACCTCGTGTGGTCCGACCCAGATCCAGACAAGGAGGAGTTTGCCATCTCCCCACGCGGCGCCGGCTACACGTTTGGCGCGTCCGTCGTGAAGCACTTCCTGGAGATGAACAACATGAACCACATCCTCCGCGCACACCAGCTCTGCATGGAGGGGTACAGCGTGCTCTACGACGACCGCCTCAGCACCGTGTGGTCCGCACCGAACTACTGCTACCGCTGCGGCAACCTCGCCTCGATCCTCGAGGTCGGGCCCGACGGCTCGCGCCACTTTAATACGTTCGAGGCCGCCCCAGAAAACGAGCACGACGGGCCGCTCCAGGCAAGCCAGCCACGCGTACGTCTCCCGCTGACCACAGAGCGAGGCGATCGAGTACTTCCTGTGATACCCTCTCTATACCCTTTCGTAGTGGCCCCGCAGCGTCTCGTGCCCCGCAGCCTCAGCGACCAGCGCGGCACCGGTGCTCGTCGAGCGCGCCAGCGCATCCGCCCACGCAGGCAGCCCGGGCGCCGCGCGCAGCGCTCCGGCCTGCGCCTCGACCGCACGCCCAAGCGCCTCGTCCAGCCCGCCGTGCAGCGGAATACTCTCCCAGACACACGCGTGCGTATACACGTCGGGGGCCACGCCGTGCGCGCGCAGCGCACGCAGCGCCACGAGTGCCGCAGGGTAGTCGCGGCACGCAAGCAGCGCCGCAAGCGCACTGTTCAGCAGCGCCGTCCCGTGCCGCGCCACGAAGCGCGCACGCACCGGCGCATCGAGCGCGTCGACGCACGCAAGACACGACCGCAGCAGCGCGCGCGGCGTCTGCAGGCGCGCGAGCAGCGGCGCCGCGCCCGCCTCGGCGCCCGTGCCGTCTCCGAGCGGCGCGACTTCCACGGGCGCTGCGCTCCCGGCGGCCGCCGCCCCGTACAGCATAAAGAGCGCCGCGTACGTCGTGCTGTGCACACGAAAGCGCTTGGGCGCGTGCGGCAGCGCGAGCGCCTGCCGCGCAAACGCCGCCGCAGACGCGACGCGCCCGCGGCCCGCCTCAAAGCTCGTGAGGAAGTTGAGCATCGCGACGCCCGGCACGACCTTGTCGGCATGCACCATGCGCAGCACGGCATGCACGGCAGCCGTGCGGTACGGCGCCTCGGCCGCGTACGCCATCCTTCGCAGCATCCGACGCATCGTCCCTGAGCTCTGCACAAACAGCGCGCGGATGCCCTGTGCCGAGGAGCACGCATGCATCAGCGTCAGGTACGGCGATGCGGTGCGTGCAGGACGGTTGTCCACGTCGACATGCACCAGCAATCGGTACCGCTCGAGCCACAGGTGCGCCGCGGCAAGGTCCCCGGCCGCCGTCCGCGCACGGATCAGGCTGTTCCACACCGCTGCATGCGTGCACCATGCACCGAGCGGGACATCGAGCGGAACGCGTCCGCTGCGCCGTGCGCGGCTCTTGATCAGGTACGTGGCGGCGTGCGGCGCAGCATGCTTGTGTTGCAGCGCCAGCTGCCGGCACGTCGGGCCTCTGCCGGCGTACGCGGCGAGCAGTGCCTCGCCACGCTCGGGATGCCCGGCGCGCCCGTACGCGACGAGGAACGCACACACTGCACTCGTGTCTCCGCGCGGCTGCGCAAGAAAGTCGGCGCGAAGCGCCTCCAGTACGGCTAGCAGCGGCTCACTTGGCAGCACACGCGCCATGCTCCCGACGATGCTCGCCATTGCGCCGTGCGGAAGCTCGATCCCAGAAGCACGTACACGGTCGTAGACGGATGCGATCGCGAGCGCGGGATGCATCGTGTGGCCTGCCTTGATCCGTGTCTCGGCCGCAAGGTCAAAGAGGCCGCGCTTGAGCGCGTCGAGCAGGCTGGGGTCGTCGGTGCGGCATGCGGCATGCCGTGGTAGCTCAGCCATCGATCCCAACATGTCAGCCGCGCGCGCGAGGTCGCGCGCGCGCGTCGCATCGCGCGCGAGTGCCGCGAGCGCCTGGACTGTGTCGGGGTACTGCGAGCTCCCGGGTATAGACGCCTGCACCAAATACGCGAGCTCAAGCACAGTGTGTACCACGGGGTGGCCTTGTCTTTGTTTGCCAAGGCACCCCGATGCCGGGCTGGCCACGCTGTGCGCCAGCAGCGGGGCGAGCGGTCGCACAGCACGCAGCGCCATGGCGTAGGAAGATCGTGCCACGTGACGCCACTTTTTTTTGGCGAGCCACTTCGTATGCCGGAAGAGATCGACTTCCTGGTGGGCGATCCGGTCGCGCCGCCGTCCGCGCCGCGCGCGGGCCAGAGGCAGGATGACAGCGACGACGATGCCGCGTTCATCGCCGAGGCGTCGCAGCGCCACAACATCAAGGCCGGCACCGAGGTCGCGAAGCAGGCCCAAAAGGCCAAGGGCAAGGCGAAGACCGCGAGCGGCGTCACGACCGGCGGTGGCAGCTTCCAGAGCATGGGCCTGCACCCGTCGCTGCTGCGCTCGCTGCTTCTCCGTGGATTTACGACGCCGACGCCCATCCAGCGCCGTGCAATCCCCGCGATCCTCGCGCAGCCGCCGCAGGACGTCGTCGGCATGGCTCGCACCGGTAGCGGCAAGACACTCTCGTACATCGTGCCGCTTATCCAGCGCCTCAATGGGCACCACTCGACGTCGTTCGGTGTCAAGTCCATCATCCTTTGCCCGTCACGCGAGCTTGCGATGCAGATCCTCAAGGTCGGCAAGGACATTGCGCGTGGCTGGCGCTCAGACGAGGACGCGAAGAGCGAGGCGATCCGCTGGGCGCTCATCGTCGGTGGTGACTCGCTTGATCAGCAGTTTGCGATCATGGCCGGGAACCCCGACGTGGTGATCGCGACGCCGGGTCGTATGCTGCACCTCGTCGTCGAGATGAACCTCGACCTAAAGGCCGTCGAGTACGTCGTGTTCGACGAGGCAGACCGTCTCTTTGAGATGGGCTTTGCCGAGCAGTTGGAGGAGCTGCTACGCCGTCTTCCGCCTACGCGCCAGACCCTCTTGTTCAGTGCGACGCTGCCCAAATCGCTCGTCGAGTTTGCGCGTGCCGGCCTCGACGCGAACCCGAAGCTGATCCGCCTCGATGCAGACAGCAAGATCAGCCCCGAGTTGCGGATGGCGTTCTTCAGCGTGAAGCCGTCCGAGAAGGATGCGGCGCTCCTGCTCCTCCTGCGGCACATTATCAACGTGCCCATCGGTGAGCTCGGCGACGGCGACGATGATGACGACGAGTACGACGACGAGGAAGAGGACGAAGGCGAGGACTCGACGGGGCCCAAGCGCAAGCGTAAGGCGTCTGCGCGCCAGCACAAGCGGCGCAAGAATGCTGTTACGGAGCTCAAGCCGCACCAGACGATCATTTTCTGTGCGACGAAGCACCACGTCGAGTATCTCTTACTCCTGCTCACCACCGTGGGCTACGCTTGCTCGCACATCTACTCTTCGCTCGACCAGGCCGCGCGTGCGATCCAGATGAACCGCTTCCGCAACGGGCGCACCTCGCTGCTGATCGTCACGGACCTTGCGGCCCGCGGTATTGACTTGCCCGTGCTTGAGCACGTCGTGAACTACGACTTCCCGCCGCAGCCGCGCATCTTTGTGCATCGTGTTGGTCGTACCGCGCGTGCTGGACGCCGTGGCTGGGCGTGGAATATGGTGACGCCCGCGGAGCTTGCGTACCTGTGCGACCTGCAGCTCTTCCTTGGTCGCCCGCTGCTTTCCTCGCACACCCAGACACCGGAGGGTGCGCTCGACCTGCACAATGCGCTTGTGCTCGGCACCTTCCCGCGCGAGGAGCTCGACGAGGAGGTCGAGCGCGTGAAGCAGGCGATGCACGAGTCCTCGAGCGTCGCTACCGCGTACGAATACCTGCTTCCGGTCGTGAAGCGCGCGCACAACATGTACGTCAAGTCGCAGCCGAAGCCGAGTCAGGAGAGTTTCCGGCGCGCCAAGGACATGCTCAAGGACGCCGAGCGCAGCTCCATTACCGGGCAAGCCGAGCAGGGCTGGGCGCTCGCGGGGCACCCGCTCGAGGCGGCAGGCATCCACGACGTTCTCAAGCGCCCGAGCGTGTACCACGTCGGCACGAGCGAGGCACAGACCAGCAAGGCACACGACGACCCCCTCTCGTCCGCGCGTGCATCGCTTCTGGCCAAGATCAATGCCTTCCGCCCGGGCGAGACGGTGTTTGAGGTGGGTGCGCGTGGACCCAACGCGCCCCTTGCGCAGCTCATGCAGGAGCGGCGGCGCACGCTCGACGGCAAGCAGCGGCGCGCGCGGGTCATCGAAGACGCTAAACTGCGCACGCCGATGGAGGCCGCGCCCGAGGAGGCCGCGGTGAACGATGCAGACGAGGCCGAAATCGAAGACGTGTTCGATACCGGAAAGAAGAAGTCGTTCCGCGACCCCAACTTCTACATGGGCTACGAGCAGGAGGGTGCGAACGAGGACCGTGGCTATTCGCTGAACGGCTCGTTTGCCGAGCAGGCGCGGCACGTTGCGCTTGATCTCGGCGGCGACGACGTCGGGCCTGGGTACACCGTCCAGCGCCCGAACCAGAGCCGCTGGGACACCAAGAAGAAGAAGTTTGTCAAGGGCGACGGGACGGGGGCCGACAACCAGAAGCTCATCCGCACCGAGACTGGGCTCAAGCTCCCGGCTTCGTTCCGGTCGGGCCGCTACGACGAGTGGCTCAAGGAGCAGCATGTGGATATGCCGCGCGTCGGCGAGGACGAGAGCACGATGCCGGCATCGGCGCGCCGCGTCGCAGCGTCGGTGCGCGACGGCCCCGGGACGCACCGTCACCGCGGCTTTCACCACACACAGACCAAGGCGCCCAAGCCGCTCGACAAGACGCAGTACGACTACAAGCGGAAGCTCAAGCAGCGCCAGAACCGTGCTGCGGGTGGTCCGAGCCAGGCACGCAGCGAGCTCAAGAGTGCGCACCAGATCCAGCGCGAGCGCGAGGTCAAGGCGAAGCGTATGGAGAAGAATGCGCGTCCGTCGCGCAAGCGGAAGTAGGCGACGTGATCTGTCGCGCGTGCTTCCTTGTCGCAGCATCGTCTGCTTGGCTGCGGACCTATAAATTATGTGCGTATGAGCTCGGCCCAGGACGTTCATACCCGTCGAGGACCGCGTGTTGTTGGTAGGCCCACCGCCCTCTGACAGGCACGTGTTGTCTTCCACGAACGAGCCGGCGTCGTGCCTGATCTCAGCCTCCGCGAGCAGGTTCGTGCCTCGCGGAGGTACTTCTATGGTAGATCACGCACCATGATGCGTAGGCTCTACGAAGTGACAGCACGATGGCAAGGAGGCCGGTCGGAGTGGAGGTGTAATTTTGTACATAGTAAACTATGCGCATGCCAGGATTGCGCAAAGCGACTTATCTCCGCAGGCATGCTGCACTCTCATTGGTTCGCTATGTAGATCTTCTGCAGGTGTGTCGTGTGTGCAGCGACGAGGTCCAAGATCTGCCCGTTTGAGTTGCACGTGTCCCGAAGCTGGGCCGCTGAGTGGGCCTCAAGCCAAGAAAACTAAACCGAGTCTCCCTATATCGGGGACCTCCGTAGAGTATCTCGCTGTGGAATTTCGGTCTGGAGTTTAGCGTCGCCGTCAGGGGAATGCATAAGTACAATCAATCTTTCGATTCAGGAACCCCCCACACCCCCTCCTTCGCAGTTCGATGGTCGCCGTGACTCGTGTGCTCGCCTCCGTGGCGATCCTCTTTGGTGCTTCGCAGGTGGCCGCTACGGCCACCCCGGGCACGCCGGTGTACACCGGTGTTAAGTCCTTCCCTACGGAGGTCTTTCAGGGCATGTACTACATGCCCAAGAACATGGAGCAGGAGCCGCGTCCGCGCGTCACGCGTCTCCACGGCGGTGCCTTCCCGGACTCGCTGAACAACCCGACGCAGCTGCCTACGGCGCCTCCCTCGAGCGAGATCCTCATGCCGCCGAAGCTGCACGGCAAGGCGCAGGTGGACAAGCTCGTGAACGACGCGTTCAACATTGCCGGTCAGCTGTTCAAGCTGGACAAGTCGAGCTCGCTCTCGTGCAACCTCTGCAAGTCTGGTCTTGCGACGCTCCAGAAGCTTGCGCACGTCGACCCCGAGATCCTCCCCGACATCATGGGCGCGATTTGCGATACCTTTGGCGTGTTCCACATCATGAACTTTAAGCAGGAGTGCAAGCGCACGCTGAGCAAGGCGGTGTACGGCGGTGTGCTCACCGAGGTGCTGAGCGTGGCCAACTTCTCGACGAACGCCATCGATGCGCAGGGCATCTGTGGTCAGGTCCCGGTGCTGAACCTGTGCCCGAAGCCCTCGGAGAAGTTCTCCGACGAGTTCCTCAACGAGTGGTTCCGCGGCAAGCGCCACGCGCCGGAGCACGTCAAGAGCCGCTGGGCGAACATTAAGAAGCAGAACAAGAAGTGGCCGAAGTCGCAGCAGCTGCGTGTGCCGCACCTTACGGACCTGCACATCGACGGTCGCTACATGGTCGGCTCCGAGAGCGACTGCACCTTCGGTGAGACGGTTGCCTGCTGCCGTGTGAACAGCTACAACAGCACCAAGTACCACGGCCAGTTCGTGCATGGTCGCCTGCCCGACTCGTCGATCGTCCACAAGGCGAACTACTGGGGCAGTCTGATGTGTGACACTCCGTGGTCGCTGATGGCCAACTCGTTCCAGGCGCTCAAGGAGCTCGGCGGCGACCGCGGCTACGACTTTGCGATCTTCACCGGTGACCTGGTGTCCCACGACGACCTTTACCGCTACTCGCACGACCTCGCCGAGTACTCCGAGCAGGCGCTCTACGACATGTTCAAGTACTACCTGGGCGAGACCCCGCTCATTCCAACGCTCGGCAACCACGACACCTCGCCCGAGAACGAGATGGCGCCGAACTCGCTGCCGCACCACTTTGGCAACCAGTTCCAGTGGGACATTGAGTACATCGCCGAGCTGTGGTCTGCGAAGAACTGGCTGAACGACAAGCAGGCGAACCAGGTGCGTACGCACCAGGGCGCGTACTCGATCTCGCCGCGCAAGGGCTTCCGCATCATCTCGATCAACACCGACTTCTGGTACTTCGTCAACTTCTACAACTACATCAACATGGAGAACCCCGACATGAGCGGCAACCTCCGTTTCCTCACCGACGAGCTACTTGCCGCCGAGGAGGCCGGCGAGCGTGTCTGGATCATTGGCCACGTGCTTACCGGCTGGAGCGGCGAGGAGGCGCTGAACCGCCCTGGTAACCTGTTCTACCAGATCGTGAGCCGCTTCGCGCCCCATACCCTGGCCCACATCTTCTTCGGCCACACGCACGAGGACCAGTTCCAGGTGTTCTACTTCAACGACAACGGCGAGTCGGGCACGGCCGACCGCAGCACGAAGAACGCCGTCGCCCAGGCGTTCATCGCCCCGTCCATCACCCCGTACACGAGGCTGAACCCCGCCATCCGTATCCTGTATGTCGACCCGGCGACGTACGACGTCATGGACTACGACCAGTACTACTCGCAGATCGCCGAGTACGACAACCTGATCAACCGCAAGGCAAACCACGGCCCGGTCTGGCGTCACCTCTACTCGGCCCGCGACGCCTTCGGTGACTTCCACTCGTCGGTGAAGAGTGGTAAGTACCGTGCCGACGTCAAGCTCGACGGCACGAGGTGGCCCGAGCACGCTCCGATCAACGGCACGTTCTGGGCGGCCGTCACCGACGAGATGGAGGCGCGCCCCGAGCTCGTGTCGTACTTCTCGCGCCTCCAGTCGCGTCTTAGCCCGCTGGCCAAGAAGTGCGACGACTCCGACTGCCACGAGGCGAACATCTGCTACATGCGCTCCGGCTCGCCGAAGCTGGGCCAGCAGTGCAAGTCTGGCTACAGCACCGTTGCTCGTTAATGGTCCCAGGTTACAGTATTTGTTCTATATAGTTTCGTATTTTCATTCGTTGTTTGGAAGCATGCTTGACACGCCGAGGATCCGAATCCCGAGATTCTGGGCGCGTCAGATCGCCCTGGTCCCTGTGAGGTACGGCGCTTCACGCGGCGATGCTGCTATCGGCGACGTGCATGATCCGTCGTGTGCCTTATCGCTGCACGGCACAGAATACGCCTCAGCCGAGGCTGCTTAATTATGTAGGATTGAGCGCTCAAGTTTGCATGTGCACGAAAACGTGTGGACACGGCCCACTCCAAAAATCGCGCCCGGAACAGTTTGGGCAAGTCGGTGCACACGTGCCGAAACCTTGCGCTGTGATTGCGCCGAGCTTAATTGGGCGCTCCCCCCTTTGTGTGGAGGATAGGGTGGGTCGTGTGCATAAAAAAGTCATGGCTAGGCGTGCGCGCCTAGCAACGACCCGCCGTTCAAGATGGTGAAGGCTTCGGTGTTTGCGTCGGTGGCCCTGACTTTGGGTGCCGTCGCCCCCGCTTTCGCGAAGGATGCCTCGTACATCACGACCACCGAGTACGGCTCGGATGTGTACACCGTGCCGTCGGCGTTCCCGACGTCCGACTTCCCCTCGATGGACTACATGCCGAGCGGCCACAAGGCTGAGCCGCGCCCGGTGATCACGCGCGTGGGCGGTGGCAAGTTTGATGACTCGCTCGTGGACCCCTCGAAGCTGCCGACCGGTGCGCCCTCGAGCGAGGGCTACCTCCCCTCGCCGTCTGCGGACGCCGCGAAGTCGGTGGGCAACAAGGACCAGTTCCGCCAGACGCTCATGACCAACTTCACGAACATCATCAATGCGACGGGCCAGTCGGATTGCCAGAAGTGCATTGACGCGCTCAAGCTCGGCCAGAAGGCCGCGCGCGCTGCGCCGTCGCTGGTGCCCGACCTGATGGTGGAGCTGTGCAAGAAGTACAACTACACCAAGTCGGCGGACCTCGAGAAGTCGTGCCAGTCGGACTTTGGTGCTGCGCAGATGGGCAGCGTGTACACCCAGGTGCTCAGCTACGCCAACTTCAGCGATGGCTCCTCGTCGAACGACTACATTTGCTCGGCCCTCGTGGACAGCAAGCCCTGCAATGCCCCCGAGCCCGCCACCCTCTCGGAGGAGTTCCTGAAGAGCTGGTTCAAGGGCAAGCCGACGCCGCCCGAGGACGTGGCCTCGCGCTCGAAGAAGACGGGCAAGAAGCAGGACAAGCGCCTGCGCACGCTGCACGTGTCCGACTTCCACGTTGACCCTCGCTACGTCGTGGGCTCGGAGGCGAACTGTGACAACGGCCAGTGCTGCCGTGTCGACTCGTACAACTCGTCGATGTGGTCGAAGACGAACTTTGAGCCTGGCTCGCTGCCCAAGGAGAACATCTCGGAGCCTGCGAACTACTGGGGCTGGTACGAGTGTGACCCGCCGTGGTCGCTTATCGAGGCCGGCATGCAGGGCATCTCGGGTCTCGTCAAGAAGGACGGCGACATCGACCTGGGTGTCTTCACCGGTGACCTGACCACGCACGACTCGGACTCGCACATCTCGCAGGACCTCGTGAAGTACTCGGAGCAGTCGCTCTACGACCTCTTCCACCGCCACACGGGCAACGCGACGATCGTCGTGGCGCTCGGTAACCACGACTCGTCGCCTGCGGACGAGGCCGCGCCTGCCGGCCTGCCCGACGACCTGAGCGACAAGTACAGCTGGGACTACGACAATGTCGCGGCGCTTGTCAAGTCGGAGGGCTGGGGCAACGACTCGACGGCGAAGACCATCCGCTCGCACTACGGCGGCTACTCGGTGAGCCCGCGCCAGGGCCTCCGCGTCATCGCGCTCAACTCCGACTTCTGGTACACGAAGAACTACTTCAACTACATCAACACGTCGAACCCCGACCAGAGCGGCATGCTCCGCTGGTTCACCGACGAGCTGCAGCACGCCGAGGACAGCCACGAGCGCGCGTGGGTCATCGGCCACGTGCCCACCGGCTGGGACGGCCACAACTCGATGGACATCCCCACGAACCTGTTCTACCACATCGTGTCGCGCTACGCGCACACGATCGCGCACATCTTCTTCGGCCACACGCACGAGGACCAGTTCCACGTGTTCTACAACGTCACGAACGGCAACTCGACCTCGGCGAGCCGCAAGACGGAGGATGCCGTGGCGCACGCGTTCCTTGGCCCGTCGCTGACGCCGCTGACGAACGTGCAGCCCTCGCTGCGTATCTACGAGGTGGACCCGGAGACCTACGAGGTGATGGACTACCACCAGTACTTCACCCCCGTCTCTGAGTTCAAGAACCTCACGAAGAACGGCCCCGTGTGGCACGAGCTGTACACGGCGCGCCACACGTACGCCAACTTCTCCGCGTCGCAGAGCGCCGGCAAGTACAAGGGCGGCGTGAACCTCGACAACGGCGTCTGGCCGGAGTCCGCGCCCCTGAACGCGACCTTCTGGGCGGCGCTCACCGACGAGATGGAGGCGCGCCCCGAGCTGGTGGAGCTGCACAACATGTACGAGAGCCGCAACAGCCCCCGCACGCCCGCGTGCAACGACGAGAAGTGCCACAAGGCCAAGGTGTGCTACATGCGCTCCGGCTCTGCGTCGCTCGGCAAGGCGTGCACCAAGGGCTACGGCTCGGTGCAGGGCGCGTTCAAGCCGAACTAAGTAATAGGGTATGAGTTAGTGAGAACGAATTAATTATGGCACGTGCGCCCACTCGCTCGCCTCGCCTCGCCTCGTGCTCGAGCCACTCGACCGGCGGGCGACAATGTCGACGCACCCGCCGCGCGGATCCGTCGACGATGCCGAGCGCCAGCCACTGCAGGCGGATGCGCCGCACGAGATCCGCACGCCGCCGCCGCGCTGGACGTGCTGGCGCATCATCCGACTCACCGTGCTCGCCGTCGCGGCGCTCTATGCTGTCGGCGTCTGTTGGCCGGCGCGGAGCGCGCCGTCGCACGCAACCACATTCACGGTACCGGCAGCATTTCCTACGCACGAGTTCCCCGGGATGGACTATATGCCCACGGCGCAGGAGGGCGAGCCACGCCCGGTCATTACGCGCACCGGCGGCGGGCGCTTTGACGACGCGCTTGTCGACCCGCTGCACCTGCCGACCGGCGCGCCGCGCAGCGACACGGTGCTTCCGCGCCCGGACGGTGGGCGCGAGCTTACTGACGCAAAGAAGCGCCGGCTGCGCCAAGAGAGTCTGCAGAAGCTGCGCGACCTCTTTGACTCGAGCGCCTCGCGCTGCGACAAGTGCCTGCGTGCGCTGCAGTATGGCCAGGAGGTCGCGCGTGCGATGCCCGACATGGTGCCAGACATGATGGTCGAGCTCTGCCAGCAGTATCGCTACACACGCGGGCCGTCCGTCGAGCGCGGGTGCCACGGCACGTACGACGCCGCGCAGTGGGGCGGGCCGTACACGCAGATGCTGAGCTACGTGAACACGAGCACGGGCTCGGTGCCTGCCGCGCTCCTCTGTGCGCGTTTTGTCGCGGGGAGCGACTGCCCTGCGCCGCCGAGCCCGACACTCACGCCGGCATTCCTCCAGGAGTGGTTCAAGGGCCAGCCGACGCCGCCCGCGCACGTTGTCTCGCGCTCGAAGAAGACGGGTGCGCGGCGCGACAGGCCGCTGCGCACGCTGCACGTCTCCGACTTCCACGTCGATCCTCGCTACCTCGTCGGCGCCGAGGCGCGCTGCGACAGCGGCGAGTGCTGCCGCGCTGGCGCGTTCAACTCGACGTTGTGGAACGCGTCGCACCCCGCGCACCACCCCCTGCCGCGCGCGAACCTCTCGGAGCCGGCGCGCTACTGGGGCAGCTACCACTGCGACCCGCCCTGGGCGCTGATCGCCGCTGGAATGCAGGCGATCTCGGCGCTGATCGAGCGCGACGGGCCGCTCGACCTCGGCGTGTTCACCGGCGACCTGACGACGCACGACGACCATGCGCGCATCTCACGCGACCTCGTGCTGTATGCGGAGCAGGCGATGCTCGACATGCTTGCGCGGCACGTGGGCAATGCGACGATCGTCGCGGCGCTCGGCAACCACGACTACGCGCCGTCCGACTTTGCGGCCGTGGCGGGGCTCCCGGACGGCTTCGGCGAGCAGACGCGCTGGAACTACGAGCATCTTGCAGCGCTCGTCGAGGCGCACGGGTGGGGCAACGCGTCGACTGCCGAGGCGATCCGCACGCACCACGGCTCGTACGCGGTGAGCCCGCGCGGCGGACTGCGCGTCATCTCGCTCAACTCGGACCTCTGGTACAAGAGCAATCCGATGGCGTACCTGCATGCGGACGAGCCGGACGTCGGCGGGATGCTGCGCTTCCTCACCGACGAGCTGCAGGCCGCCGAAAACGCTCACGAGCGTGTGTGGATCGTGGCGCATGTGCTCTCCGGCTGGGACGGGAGCAATGCGCTCGAGGCGCCCACGAACCTGTTCTACCACATCGTCTCGCGCTATGCGCACACGATCGCGCACATCTTCTTTGGCCACACGCACGAGGACCAGTTCCAGGTGTATTACCGCTCGACGAGCGGCAATGCATCCGAGGTGCGCCGGCACACGGCGGACGCCGTCGCGGCCGCGTTCGTCGGCCCGTCGCTGACGCCGCTCAACAACGTGCAGCCGTCGCTGCGTGTGTACGAGGTGGACCCGGAGACCTACGAGGTGATGGACTACATGCAGTACTACACGCCCGTCGACGAGTTTGGGCAGCGGCGCGACGCGGGGCCGACGTGGCGCCTGCTGTACCGCGCGCGCGAGACGTACGCGAGCTTTGCGGCGTCGGTGCGGGCAAAGACGTACGCGGCGCCCGTCACACTCGACGCACACGGCCGGTGGCCGGCCTCTGCGCCGCTCAACGCGTCGTTCTGGGCGGCGGTGACGGACGAGATGGAGGCGCGCCCCGCGCTCCTCGAGCTGCACCATGCATACCAGAGCCGCAAGAGCCCGAGGGCGCCGCCGTGTGCGACGCGGGCGTGCCACGCGGCCAAGCTGTGCTACATGCGCTCCGGCTGCAGCGCGCTCGGGCGGCAGTGTGCGCCGGGCTACTCATCCGTACAGAGATAGTCACTACTCCGGCCCCTGGGCCAGGATCGATTCGATCTGCTCCTTGGTGATGCGGTGCCGCGCGATCTCCGGCCCAAAGTGCGACTCGTCCTCGTCCCAGCGCAGGTGCAGCACGGGGATGTCGTACTGGTACTTGCGCCGCCAGTACTCTACATTGTACTCCTGGTCGTCGTGGATGTTGTACTGGGACACGGTAAACGGCGCTTCGATCTCATCGAGCACCTCTTTCGCCTCGTTGCACAGCTGGCACTGCGTCCCCGAGAAGATGGTGATGTGCGGCACGGGCTTGTGCGAGTACGCACGCACCGAGGCATATACGGGCGCCGCGCGCACGCCGCGCGCAAGCGCCGCCGATCGAGCGAGGCGCACGCCGGCGAGGGAGCTGCGCCACATGTGGAGGAAGAGAGGGCGTAAGAAAAGAGGGTCTATTAAGAATACAGAGGGGCACGCCCTGCGCGCTTTTCCGAGCTCAGAACGCACCGCGCTCGCTGTACCGCTGGAACGACGGACCAGCCGAGAGGCGCTTGCGGGCACCTGAGTAAAAGTCCTCGTCGTCACCGTGGTAGTGCCGCGACGCACTGCTGCTGTGCCGCGCGCGGTCCATCCCGTACAGGTTGCTCGAGTCGAGGTACGGATCACGGCTGCGCCGGCGCTCGCGCGTCCGCTCCTGGCGGCTGAGCGTGCGCGAGGGGACATTGTACGCGTAATCAAAGTCCTCGTCACGCGAGCGCCGCGCATCCTCGCGGCTCTCGCGGCCGTACGAGCGCGAGCTGTGCCGCCGCGAGTGCCCGCCGCTCCGCCCGTGGCTATGCCGCCGCTCGAGGTCGCGGCGCGAGCCACGGCCGTCCGTGTGCCGCGAGTGCCGCGAGTGCCGCCGCGACGGCATACTGTCGGCGTATGCGGCGTCCGAAAGCGCGGCGCGCGGCGGGCCGCGTGCGGACTCGTAGGGCTGGTCCGCCTCGTACGAACGTCCAGCGTCGTACGGGCGTTGCGAGTCGTAGGCGCGCCCCAGCCCGGTCGACGCGACGGGCGCCCCGGGCGTAGGCGCCGCGACGGGCGCAGCGGGGCCGAGTGGCGCCGGGCCGGGCGCCGCGCCCGGCATAGGGGCCATCATCGTGCCTGGCGGCGGACCGGGCGGCGGACCAGGCGTCGGCCCCGGGTCGGCATAGTAGTTGGGCCCGTGGTAGTCGGGGATGCGTGCGCCGCCGGCGTGCGGTTGGTCGTAGCCGTACGGATCGTCATCCTTGGTATAGAGGGGAAGCGGCGCCTCGTACGTGGGCGCCGTGGCGCTCGGGCGGTTCATCGACCAGGCGATCACCACGAGGAAGAAGCCAAGGATCACCGCGCCGGTCGCGGCGACCTGGAGCCACAGTGCGGGCCCAAGGCCGACGTCGGCCTGCCCGCTGTAGTTTTGCGCACGGAGCTCGCGCTTGAGCTTCGAGCGGCCGTCGAGGAAGAGGACGAGCTCAATGACGAGCGTGGCGATCGTCAGTGTGGCCGCCCAGAAGGCTGCAAGCGTGTAGAGCAGCGAGTTGGTGCACAGGGCGAGCAGCGCCGCGCCGGCCGCAAGGCCGGTGAAGCCCGCAGAGATCGGCTGCAGGATCAGTGCGTACGGCAGGTCGCGGATGAACGGCATCGGCATGTGCAGCCGGTCCGTGAAGAGCTCGCGCAGCTGACTTTGCCGGTAGCCGAGGTCGACGTTAGTGCACTGGCTCTGTCCGGGCTCCACACACGCGCCCCACAAGCCGAACTGGAGCGTGAGTGTGCTGTGTACGTACGCGCAAGTCCTGGTTGCCCGAGATGAGGTTCAGAAAGTAGAGGCCATGAATATAGGGGACGGAGACCGAGTTCTGCGACATGAGTCCCGGCGCGACGTACCAAGATCTGCAGAACGAACGAGGCCCCCAGTAGGAGAAAGCCCAGCAGGGCCGCGAAACGCCCGGCGGCGCCCATCGTGGCGGATCGACGGAGCGTGCAAAGGAACGAAAGGAGCCCAAGCCAGTGCTGGACGGTGCGCCCGACCGACGATGGAAAAAGAGAGCTGAGGACCTACCTACTGACGCCCCAGCCGAGCGAGCTGCACCCCGGCTGCATCCAGACGTCGGGTCTTCTTACCCATCTATGCAAGGGCGCGCTGCAGCCTGCCGGCATGTGGAGGAGGTGCAGGGGGGGCGCGTAAATGGACGTCCGAGCTACGGCCGGTCTACTCCACATTGTAGAACGCGAACGAGGGCGCGCCAGGCTCGGCGCCCTCGACGACCGTGCGGTCGAAGCCGTGCTTGCCCTGGAGCTCGTCCGCACGCGCGAGCGACTCCTTGGCGCTCTCGATGTGCACGTCGCGGAAGTTGAGCGTCTTCTTCAGGTAGCCGCTCGAGGCCGCGAGCGTCTCCTTCTCGTTGAACGGCAGCTGGCGGTTGAAGGCCATCTCCGGGCCGAACTCGGCGATGCGCTTCTTGAACGCCATCACGAACGGCATTGCCTTCTTGTCCTTGAGCAGGCCAGCCTTGGCGACCTCCTCACGCACCTTGACGTCGTCCACCTTGCCCGTAGCGGGGTCGTAGTGGCTCTGCACCGCGTTCACACACACGTCCTGCCACGCGGGGAAGGCGTCCGCAACAAAGATCGACACCTCCTTGGGCTTACGCTCGTCGTACTTGGCGGACGGCGCCTGGCCCTTGACCTTCTTGCGGGTCACGGCGATCTCCGCGTCGCGGATCGTCTTGATGGTGCCGCGGACGTACGCGGCAGCGGCGGTGAGCGCCGCGTCCTCCGGGCGCGCCTCGGGGAAGCGCGCGTCGTGCACGGTGGTCGTGTGGCCGAGGATGCCCTTCCAGACGTGCTCGGCAAAATGCGGCGCGATGGGCGCGATGAGCAGCGCCTGCGTCTCGATCCAGAGCTTGACGAGGTCGGCGTGCATGCCGATGTCGGCGGTCGCCTCGCGGTAGAGGTCGCGTGCGGACTGCAGCTCGTAGAAGCCGAGCTTCGTGACCTCCTTGTACGCCGAGCGCTCGTACGCGTCCTTCGTCGCGGCGATCGCCGTCTGGATCTCGTTGTCGAACGTCTTGTCCCAGAACGAATCGCGCGCGCCGGTGCGGAGCTGGCCGGCGTTCGCCTTGGCGACCATGTCGGCGCACCAGTCGATGAGCGTGTGGAAGCGGAGGATGTTGGCGTTCGCCGTCTTCTCCTCAAAGTTGGCGTCCTCGATGCCGTCGCCGGCGTCGGCGAGCGACACACGCGAAGCGTCCGCGCCGAACTTCTCGACGGCCTGGCGCAGCGAGAGCGTGTTGCCGGTGCTCTTGGACATCTTGGCGCCGTTGAGCATCAGGTGGCCGTTGGCGCGCATCCCGCGCGGCCAGTGCTTCTCGGGGAAGATGGCCGCGTGGTTGTAGATGCAGAAGGTGAGGTGGTTGTTGATCAGGTCCTTGCCCGAGGAGCGCAGGTCCATCGGGTAGAAGTACTCAAACTCGCGGCGCAGCGTGTCGGCCTTCTCGCGGGGGAGTGGCGCGTCCGCGGGCCAGGGCGCGCCGGTCAGGATGTAGTCCCAGACGTCGTCCGTGAGCTGCTCGGGGGTGACGCCGAGCGGGCCAGGCTGGCTGCCGTCCGCGACGCCGCCCTGCAGCTGGTAGGCGATGGTGTAGTACGCCATGTAGATCGTCGAGTCGCTCAAGCTCTCCACGAGGAACTGCTCGTCCCACGGGAGCTTGGAGCCGAGGCCGTAGGAGCGCGCGCACGCCCACTGGTGCAGCCAGGCAAGCACGCCCTCGAACGAGTGGCGCGTCTCGCTCTGGTACGTGTTCATCTGCGCGAGGAGCTTCTCGGCCTGCGCCTTCCACGCGGGCTCGCCGTAGTCGAGGTACCACTGGTCACACAGCGCGACGACGCACTCGTCGGCGCTGCGCGAGATGATCTTCCCCTCCGGCTCCGCGTAGGCGAATGCGAGCTGCTCGGCGATGAGGTCGCGCTGCACCTTGCTCTTGGCGTCCTGCACGCTCTCGCCCTTGTACTTCCCGACGAGCATCGAGCCGTTGTAGAAGCCCTGCTTGTACGCCACATCCTTGGCCTCGGCAAGCGCGTTGCGGTCCTTGGGGCTCTGCACCTTGAACTGCTTCACGAGGTCCTCGGCGATCATCGGCGAGTAGCCCGGCGCCTGGATCACCGGGATTGGGTCGGGCGTGAGCCACTGCGGGTCCACCTTGTAGAACTCGGCCTTCTTGCGCAGCTCCATGTAGTTGGCGTAGTCGTCCGGCGAGTCAGACGGGACGCTGGTCACGACGCCCGTGCCCTTCGTCGCGAGCACGCTGTCCATCGGGAGCACGTACACCTCGCCGTGGAGCGCGTACGGCGCCTGGATGCGCGTTCCGACGAGGTCCGCGCCGGAGACGTTCGCGAGGCACTGCACGCGGCCGCGCTCCTGGATGATGCCCTGGTACGCAAAGTTGCGCGCGGCGCGCTCCGTGCAGATGTACACGTCGGTGTCGTTGATCGCGTACGCGCCGTACTCCAGCTTCGGGCCCACGTAGCAGTTCGTCTGGCCGTACATGGTCTCGGGGCGCAGCGTGGCCGCGACGAAGAACACATTCTTGCCCTGGAGCGCGGCGTCGAGGCGCGGCGCTGCGTCCTTGCCCCACTGCACGACGCGCATCTTGAGGCCGGTGTACTCCTGGGGGCCGAGGCCCTCGCCCTCGGAGCGGTCGTGGTCCATGCACGGCTGGCCGTCCTTGGGCGAGAAGATGGTGTAGCGCTCGCCGAACTTGATCTTGTCCATGGCGCGCAGCTTGTTGATCTGCCAGCGCACGAACGAGTCGTAGTACGGGTTCACGTCCGTGGTGATGAACGCGCGGCGCCAGTCGATGCGCAGGCCGAACTCGGTCGTGTCGCGCTGCGCGATCGGCGGGAAGTAGCGCAGCCAGTGCACGGGGTCGGCGAAGCGCTTGATCTCGCTGCGCGGCACGCCGCTGTTCTCCATGATCTGGAACTGGTACTTGAGCCCGGTGTTCTTCCCGGCGAGCTTGCCCTTCGTCGCCTTGTCCACGCGCTGGGGCTCGTCGGTGCCGGTCTCGGCCTTGGCCTCGGCCTGGGCCTCGGCCTCGACCTGCTCGTCGTAGCGCGCAAAGTCCTCGCCAAAGAGCTCGATCTCGCGGATGAGCTTGTCGGCCGCGGCGCGGATCGGCATGCCCGTGCAGTGGAACGCCCACGGGAAGAGCGCGCGCTTGCCGCACATGCGCTCGTAGCCCGTCGCAAACTCCACCTTGGACAGCGTAAACGCATGGCCGAGGTGCAGCGAGCCGTTCATGTACGCGTACGGGATCGTCGCAAAGAACTTGGGGTACTTGGCGCGGATCTCCTCCGGGGAGAGGTCGCGCAGCGCGGCGTCGTGCGTCGGCGCATCGACGTCAAACACGCGCGCCTCCTTCCACTCGCGCTGGTACTGCTGCTCCAGCGAGCGGAGAAAATCGCGCTTCGCGGTCTGGGTCAGCACGGCCACGCACATTCTCGAGCTTGATCGGGCCCGCGGCGGGGGCGGCGGCTGGTTTCGCACTCATCACAGCCCGCGTCGAAAGCAATCGCTGACTCACTAGGCGCACCGTCCTGGCTGGCGCTGTGCGCTGGAAGAAGAAGGGAAAGTCACGTGTGCACGCACCATGGAGCCCGACGGCGGGCTGCCGGCGTACGCGCTCGCGGCGCCCGCATGGCGCCCGCCGCTGCACGCCGCCGCGGACCTCGGATGGCCCGGCGTGCGCCCGCCGGCACCCGCGGAGCTCGATGCACACGCCCTGCGCCACGGCGCCACCGCACCGCCCGCCGTCGCGAACGAAGGCGCCTCCGCCCACGAGCAGATCCACGCGCGCCTCGCACGGACCCCGGCACTCACGCTGCTCAACGCACTCCTCGACGGCGTGCGCGACGTGCGCCGCCGCGCGCACCCACACACCATCGCACCGCCCTCGCCCGCACCGCCCAGCCGCGCAACACTCAGCGACGCACGCCTCGCGCTCTACCTCCGCGCGCTCGCCGACCCGGGCGCGCCGCTCGCGCCGCTCGCGCACCACATCCCGCACGCACTCCGCGGCCGCCGCCTCCTCGAGGCGCTCTGGCACGGCGACGGCGCACGCGCCGTGCCCGTGCCGCGCGCCGCATGGCTCGTGCACGCCGCAGGCGCCTGCGACGTCCGCGCAGGGCGCACCGGCGCGCAGGCGACGCACGCGTGCACGGCCGATGTCCTCGCGTGGCTCACCGAGTCGCTCGCGGCGTGTGCATCGACGCCGGCGTGGGCCGCCGCGTGGGCGTACCGCACGGCGCTTGCCCATGCGCTGCGCGCCGCGCGCCTCGTCGATACACACGCGTACCTCGCGTGGCTCGTCGCGCAGCTCGCCGAGACGCACGCGGCGCCCGCGCGCGTGTGTGTGCTGCAGCTCGTCGACGATGCGCTGCCGCTGCTCGTCGCACGCGCGGCGCTCGCGCGCGCGCTCGTCGCGGCGCTTGCGCCGCGCACGGACGACGTGCCGTTTGTCGCGGCGCACGCGGCGGCG
This sequence comes from Malassezia obtusa, assembly GCA_029542945.1. Taxonomy (NCBI): domain Eukaryota; kingdom Fungi; phylum Basidiomycota; class Malasseziomycetes; order Malasseziales; family Malasseziaceae; genus Malassezia; species Malassezia obtusa. Next base: position 170,734 of record CP119942.1, on the reverse strand, counting down.
GTGCGCGAGCGTGCGGTGTCGCTTGCGCCGGACGCCGCGGTGGGCGTCGCGGACCTCGTCGCGGTCCCCGCCGAGGTGCACGCACGGACGCACGCCGTGCGTGCGGCGCTTGCGCCGCTTCTCACCGAGGCGGAGGGAGGCGCGCACGGCGCCGTCGGGGCGTCCGATGCGGCGTGCACGCCGGGCGCCGTCGGCGCGGACGCCGCGGCGGTGCGCGCGCTCGACGCGGGCACGCTCGCGGTCCCCGAGCTGTTCCTGCGCCTGTTCCGCCCCGCGGGCGCACCGGTGGACCTCGGCCGGCGCCTTGCGCTCGTGCTGGCGTGGGCGTGCACCGAGGCGCACGACGCGCCCGGGCGTGCGTACGTCGCGGCGGCGCTCCTGCACCGCGTGCACCTGTGCCAGGCGGGGCGCCTCGTGCTCGACGACGGGCGGCGCGTCGCGTGTGTCTGGGCGCCCGTGCCGCTCTTTGACGCGGTCGCGCGCTGGATCGACGACGTCGACGCGCATCCACGCACGCCCGGCGTGTCGACGGCCGCACTCGCGCGGCTCCTCGGCGCGCTTGCGCGCGTGGGCCTCTTTTCGTACGCGCGCTTCGCGCAGCGGCTCTCGGCGCGCGGCATTCTGCGGCACCAGCACGACGCGCCGCGCACGCTCCGGCACCGCGCCGGCCTCCACGCGCGCCTCTTCCGCACGATGCCGGTCGAGCACGCGTCGGACGCCGTGCGTGCGCTGCGGCGCAGCGCGATCTACGGCGCACGCACCGCCGAGTCCTACGAGGAGACGACCGAGCGCCGCGCGACACGCGAGCTCGCGCGCGCGTGCGCCGCCGGCGCGGACGGCCGTGCGGGGGCGCTCGAGGCGCCGTGGCCCGCGCCGCCGGGCGCGGCGCCCGCGGCGCTCCCGCCCGCGCCCGCGACGTCTGTCGGGGACGCGCTCGCGCTCCCTGCGCGCCTGCCGCACCTGCTCGTCGCCTCGCCGTACATCCAGACGCGCGTCGTCGCGCACATCCTCCCGCGCGTGCTCGACGACACGCGCGGGCCGAGCGCGGACGCGTTTGCGCTCCTCGCGACGGTGCTCACGACGCTCGGCGCGTTCCCGGCGCTCGCGCAGCTGTGCGTCGCGCTGCTCGACCGCCACGTCGAGACGCGGTGCGTCGTGTGCGTCGCGCGCACCGTCGCGGCGCACGCGCGCGTCTTTGCCGCGCTCGAGCGCCGCGACGCACTCGCAGAGCGCCTCGCGCCGTACGCGGTGCACGACGCGTCCGCAAGCGTCGGGCAGCGCATCGTCCCGGCGCAGGGGCGCACGATGGCCGTCGCGGCCGCGCGCGCGGCGCTCGCGGCACTCGCGCTCGAGCCGCCGCCGCCGCCGCTGCCCGAGGCACGCGCGCCGAGCGCCGAGGCCCTCGCGGCGGCCGCGGCGCCCGCCGCGGCGCTCCTGCGCGGCGACGCGCTCGACGCCGCGAGCGACGCGCTGCTCGCCGCCGTGCCGCTCGCCGACGCGCCCGGCGCGCTGTGGACGCACCTGCTCGCGGCGCTCTGCGCGCCGCACGCCGCGCCGCCCACGCCGGCGGTCGTTGCGTGCGTCGCGGCGCTTGCGGGCGCCGCGGGCGTGCGCCTCCCGGTCGCCGCGTGGATGCGCGACACGTACGCGCTGCACGGCGGCACGCCGCGCGCCGCGTCGAGCGCATGGTGCGCGCTCGTCGCGGGCCTCGTCGCGCTCGGGCACGTCGACGCCGACGAGGTGCTCCGCGTGCTGTGTGCGTACGCGCCGCGCGCCACGCCGCACGACGCATTCTACACGCCGTGCGTCACGCTGAGCAACGCGCTCGTGTGCACGACATCCGTGCCGGGCGCGCCGTGCAGCCTGCCGGTGCTCGGCGCCGCGGCTTGGTACGACCTCGGCCTGCTCCGCACGCACCTCGCGCGCGCACACGGCCTCGTCCCGTGGCTCGCCGCCGCACGCGCCGCACACGCCGCGCCCGCACTCGGCGCCGCACTCGCGCCGCACCACGCGTGGATCCGCACGCAGTGGCACACGCACCCGGACGCGCTCGCACGCGGCATGGCCGCCCTTGCGCCGCGCGACGCTCCTCGCGCTCGTGCGCGCGCTGGATCCGGAGATTGCGGCCGACGCGCCGCCCGACGCGCCGCCCGACGCGCCCGCCATCTCACGCGCCGTCTCATGCGCCACGCCGTGGACGGCCGGCGCGGCGCTCGCGGCGCTGCACACGGCGCTGCGCGCCACGCCGCCCGACGCGCTCGCGCCCCTCGCGCACACGCTCGTCGCGACGCTGCTCCCGCCGCCCGCGGCCGCCGACGCGCTCTTCGACCAGCTGCGCACGCTCGGCATGCCGCCCGCGCTCCCGGCGGCGCTCGCGGACGCGGCGCTCGACCGCTGGCTCGCAGGCGAGCGCGAGATGGCGCATGCGCTCGCGCGCCTCGCGCCGCACGTCCGCGGCTACGCGTGTGGGCGCGCGCCCGAGGCGCTGCGGGCCGTCACGGCGGCGCTCGCGCGCGACGCGGACGCATGGGCCGCGGCGCACGCGGACGCCGACGAGACGCAGGGCGTGCGCGACGGCCACTCGAGCGCGTCGCCCGCGTCGCCCGCGTCGCCGCAGACGTCGCCGCTCGCCTCGTCGCCACTCCCAACGCTCGCACGCGCGGTGCCCTCGCCAGAGAGGCCGCCGCCGCGCGCCGCGTCGCCGCCCGGCGGCGTGCCGCGCTACCTACTGCACCACCTCGCGGTGCTCCTCTTTCTCGTGGCGACGCACGTGCCGGCGGACGCCGCGCCGCGCCATGCGGAGCCGGACGTGGGCGCCGCGGCGGCGGCCGATCCCCTGCTCGGCGCGCTCACGCCGCTGCTCGCGCTTGCGTGCACGGCGCATGCGGCGCACACGACCGTCGGCGAGGGCTTTGCGCTGCCGCACTGGGTGCTGCTCGCAGACTGCGCCGTAGCGGTGCAGAGCGCCGCGCGTCCCGCGGCGCTCGCGGCGTGGCTGCGTGGCGCGCCGGCGGTGCCGCACGCGCTCGCGCGGCTCGTGCGCTACGACGAGCCGCGCGGCGCACACGAGCCCTGGACGCAGCTCGAGGCGGTCGGTGCCCCACCGCCGCCTGCGTCGCGCGATCCGTGGGCGGTGCCGCTGAGCAACGACGCGAGCGTGCCGCTCGAGGCCGTGCATGCACGCAAGACGCGCGACGCCGTGCCGCACACGACGATGCGCGCGGCGCCTCCGCCGTGGCTCACGTCGGAGCAGAGCTATGGCGACGGCGACGGCGCGCCGGTCGGCGCGCGCGTGCGCCGCGCGAAGCGCAAGGCAGGCCCTGCGCTGGAGCCACGAGACACATTGCGCACTAAATCTGCCGCGTCAGCGTGGCCGCCCTGTACATACCGCCCCTAGATACGCCTCGGCCACGATGCGCGCGCGTGCGTTCAGCGAGAGCTTCATCTCGCTGATCTCCTTGTCGACGTCCTCCATGAACTGGATGATAAAGTCGACGAGCTTGTGCTTGAGCATCGACTCCGTGTGCTTGTTCGTGATCAGGAACGAGATGTCGTAGCCCGCGATCGGCTTCCGCCGCAGCACGACAAAGTTCTCGGCGCGCTGCGTCATGAACCGCGTAAACTTGTGCGCAAGGATCTGCTCAATCTCGTCCGCCTGCTTGATCTTGATGCTCACTCGCACACTGTTCACCGACGGCTCGATCAGCACGCCCTCGTGCTCGTTGCGGCTGATCGTCAGCGGAGCACAGATCACCTCGGGCGTCCGGCCCGCCTCGATCTCGGGGATGTTGTGCCGCTCAACGACCTGCGACGAAAAGTCTTGCAGCGTAAGCGCCGCCGTGAGCGACGCGCGCACGCACTCCAGGTACGGCCGCAAGGTATTCGACTGCGTCAGCGCCGCGACCTACCATCGTGGTGGGGCTCGGCCGACCGAGCGCCGCGCTGGTGGAGGCGGCGGAGCCGCCGCTGCCCTGGCGCCGCGCGGGGGGTGCGCGGCCGCGGCTGTCCTCGGAGGGCGCAACACGCCCGCCCTTGCTCCGTCTAGGATGTGTACAGGCACATATCGACTCTATAGACACGCTCCGGCGTGAGCGGTGTGCGCGCACGCGCCGCGCACGATAGCACCGTATCGAGCGGTAGTTGCGTCGGACGGCGTCCTCCCCCATCACGACAAGCCGCGCGCGGCGCATTGGCCTCGCACATCGCCGCACCGCTTTCCAGGGGCCCCGCCGCGACGGCGCGCAGCACTCGGAGTACGCGGCGAATTCGCCGCCGTGCCCGATCGCATCCAGATCGGATTGGGCAGCTGCGGCCGAGAGGCCGGTCGTGAACGCGCAGCCGCCGATGGCGAGCAGCGCATCCCACGTGGAATTTGGCAGGGCACCGCCGGCGTTTTCGGCGCGGACGACGTCGGATTGAGTGGGCCGCGGATATGGCGTGTACGTTTGCGGGAGACCTGACACAGCGCCCCCAGCCTCGAGCGACATGGACGCCCGGCACGATGCGGCGTCGCCAGCGCCCGCCGTGGCGCCAGAGCCACGGCGGCATCCACGCCAAGAACTGATCGACGCCGAGAACAACCCCGACCTGTACGGCCTGCGGCGCTCCGGGCGCGCGCCCGCGCGCCGCTCGTACGTGCAGAGCGACGCGAGCGACGACGAGCAGGCGCCGAGCGATGCGGCGCCGAGCGCGTCCGCGAGCGACGCCGAGGACGACGCCGAGGACGACGACGAGGACGACGCGTTCCCAGCACGCCGCGGCCGCCGGCGCGCCGCGGAGCCGAGTGAGTGGGGCATGGCTGTGCGCATGTCGAGCCGCAACGGGCGCAAGGTGACGAACTACACCGAGGACTACCACGAGATCAGCGACGAGGACGACCCGTTTGAGGACCACGTCGAGGCCGCCGCAGCGCCCGCGCCCGAGGTCGAGGAGGACCAGATCGAGGGCGTGTTTGGCCACGAGCGCGACGAGGCGCGCCTCGACGACCCCGAGGACCGCCCGATGGAGAACATGCGCTTCGTGATCAAGTGGAAGGGCTACTCGCACCTGCACGACACGCACGAGCTGTACGAGTTCCTGAAGCGCTTCCCCGGGTTCAAGCGCGTGAACAACTACATCAAGGGTGTCTGGCAGCCGATCCACGACATCTCGACGAACCCCGAGGCGACGCGCGAGGACCTCGAGACGCTGCAGATCCAGCGCGAGCGGCAGCGCGAGCTCCTTGCGTCGTACCGCACAGTCGAGCGCGTGCTTGCACAGCGCGACAATGCGCCGACGAAGGAGGTGCCGTACCCCCACCTCGCGTACCTGTGCAAGTGGAAGGGCCTGAGCTACGCCGAGTGCTCGTGGGAGTCGGAGGAGGAGATTGCGCAGATCGCGCGCCCGGCGATCGACGCGTACCTGCGCCGCGCCACGGCAGTCACGGTGCCGAGCCGCAGCGAGACCTTCTCGCGCGGGCGCCCGCCGTACGTGCGCATGACCGAGCAGCCCAAGTACATCGGCGACCACGGCACGCTGAAAGACTTCCAGATGACCGGGCTCAACTGGCTCGCGTACCTCTGGAGCAAGAACGAGAACGGGATCCTCGCGGACGAGATGGGCCTCGGCAAGACGGTGCAGACGGTCGCCTTCCTCTCGTACCTCTTCCACTCCTGCTACCAGTACGGCCCGATGCTCGTCGTCGTCCCCCTCTCGACGCTGCCTGCGTGGCAGGCGCAGTTCGAGCACTGGGCGCCGGACATGAACGTGATTGCGTACATGGGCAACTCGCGCAGCCGCGAGGTGATCCGCGAGTACGAGTTCGGTCCGGTGCGCAAGATGCGCATCAACGTGCTGCTCACCACCTACGAGTTCATCCTCAAGGACCGCGCGGAGCTGCAGCCGATCCGCTGGCAGTTCCTCGCAGTGGACGAGGCGCACCGGCTGAAGAACGCCGAGTCGCAGCTGTACGAGGCGCTCTACTCCTTCCACTGTGCCGGCAAGCTGCTCATCACCGGCACCCCGCTGCAGAACAACGTCAAGGAGCTCACCGCGCTGCTCCACTTTCTGCGTCCGGACCAGTTCGACCTGGAGACCGACTTTGACATCCACAACGTCGACCAGACCAAGATCCAGGAGCTGCATCAGCGCCTGGAGAATGTCATGCTTCGCCGCCTGAAGCGCGACGTCGTCAAGGAGCTCCCGACCAAGTCGGAGCAGATCCTGCGTGTGGAAATGTCCGCGATGCAGCAGCGCATGTACAAGGCGATCCTCACGCGCAACTACGCGCTGCTCAGCGGCGCGACCTCGACGCAGTTCTCGCTGCTGAACATTGCGATCGAGCTGAAAAAGGCGTCGAACCACCCGTACCTGTTTGACGGCGCGGAGCCCGCGTCCGAGAGCCGCGAGGAGACGCTGCGCGGCCTCGTTATGCACTCGGGCAAGATGGTGCTCCTCGACAAGCTGCTCGCGCGACTCAAGGCCAACGGCCACCGCGTGCTCATCTTCAGCCAGATGGTGCGCATGCTCGATATCCTCTCGGACTACCTTTCGCTGCGTGGCTACGTGCACCAGCGCCTCGACGGCACCGTCTCCTCCGAGACGCGCAACCGCGCGATCGACCACTTCAACGCGCCCAACTCGCCCGACTTCTGCTTCCTGCTGTCGACGCGCGCGGGCGGCCTCGGGATCAACCTCGAGACCGCCGACACGGTGATCATCTTTGACAGCGACTGGAACCCGCAGAACGACCTGCAGGCCATGTCGCGCGCGCACCGGCTCAACAGCAAGTTCCACGTGAGCGTCTTCCGCTTCCTCACGAAGGGCACCGTCGAGGAGGACGTGCTGGAGCGCGCGAAGCGCAAGATGGTGCTGGAGTACGCCATCATCCACCAGATGGACACCTCTGGGACGAACTTTGCCCCAAACACGCTCAACAAAAACTCGCAAAACTTCAGCCGCGAGGAGCTCGGGGCGATCCTCAAGTTCGGCGCGCAGAGCATGTTCAAGAGCGACAACGAGGACGGGCAGCAAAAGAAGCTCGACGAGATGGACCTCGACGAGATCCTCACGCACGCCGAGGCGCGCGAGACCGAGGTCGACAGCAACACGGCCTCCTCCGGTGGCGAGGCCTTCCTGCAGCAGTTTGCGCAGGTGCAGGACTTTAAGGCGGACGACGTCTCCTGGGACGACATCATCCCGGTGGAGGAGCGCGTCAAGGCCGAGGAGGAGGAGCGCCAGCGCGCGGTCGAGAGCGCAATCGCCGCGTCGTCGTCGCGCCGGCGCGCGGCGGTCGCGAGCGCAAGCGCCACGGCGAGCGTCGCCGAGGCCGACGAGGAGCCGGAGGCGAAGCCGAAGAAGGCGGCGGCCGTGCGCAAGACGCAGGGGCAGCGCTCGCTCGAGCTCAAGGAACGCGACCTGCGCGTGCTGCTGCGCGGCATCCAGCGCTGGGGCGACATCCGCTACCGCTACGACGTGATTGTGTCCGAGGGCAAGCTCCAGGACAAGAACCGCGCGGTGCTCCTGCAGGCCTCCGACGAGCTCGTCGCGCTCGCCGAGGAGAAGTTCGCGGAGCACCAGGCGTTCCTGCGCGGGAAGCAGGAGCGCGGCGAGGAGATCACCTCGGCGCTGCGCCAGCGCGCGGTGCTGGTGCACTACCGCGGCATCAACAACATCAATGCAGAGACACTACTCATCCGGCACTACGAGCTACACCTGCTCGCGGACGTGCTCGAGTCGACGGACGACCCGCTGCAGTGGCGCATCCCGGTCGAGTCGCTCAAGAGCACGCTCAACTGGCACTGCACATGGGGCCTCGAGGAGGACTCGCGCCTGCTCGTCGGCATCTGGCGGCACGGCTTCGGGTCCTGGGAGCAGATCGAGGCGGACCCCGAGCTCCACCTCCAGGGGCGCTTCTTCCTCGAGGAGGGCAAGCGCACGAACGACGCCAAGGACGAGCCCGCGGCCGACGACGACACCAAGAAGACGGGCGCGGGGAAGTCGCGCCCGATCCCCAACGCCATCCACCTCGTGCGCCGCGGCGACTACCTGCTGAAGACGCTGCGCGAGACGGTCGGCGGGCGCGGCGCAGAGCCGCCCGCAAGCGCCGCGCCGCCCGCGCCCGCGCCGAAAAAGGCGCGCGCCGCGAGCGCCGCCAAGAAGGCGTCCGAAAAGAGCAAGCGCAGCGCCGCGCAGTACTCGTCCGACTCGGACGAGGACGACGGGTACGCGTCGATGGACGAGCTCGAGTGCAAGGAGCTCATGCGCCCGTGCAAGCGGCAGCTCAAGACGCTCAAGGACGACACCGAGCACCTCGACCGCGACAAGAAGGTCGCGACACTCAAAGAGTGCCTCTCGGCGATCGGCGGGCACATCGACCACCTGATCGCGACCAAGTTTGCCGACCTGCCCAAGGCGCGGCAGCAAAAGTGGTACGAGCACCTCTGGGCCTTTTCGTCGTTCTTCTGGCCCAAGAAGGTCAAGCCCGAGAAGCTCCGTGCGATCTTTGCCAAGCTCGTGGGGCACGCCAAGGACGAGCCCGCGAAGCGCAAGTCGGCCGACACGCCCGAGCCGGACGCCAAGAAGGCGCGCACGGACTAGCCGCACTCCACGTAGATCTATGCATACCTAGAGCTCCTCCTCCTCCTCACTGGCGGGCGCCTCGGCGTCGCCCTCGCCGTCCTGCGCCGCGGCGCCCTCCAGATCCATCACGTCCATCTCCACATCGAGCCCCGCACGGCGCTTCTTCTCCTTGCGCGCCTTGCGCCGCTGCTTGCCGCGCGGCGCGGCCATCGCCTCGCGCACCGCCTCCGGGAACATGGGCTCCTGCTTCGTCTTCTTCGCGGGCGGCTTCGGCGCGGGCTCCGGCTCCGGCATCTCTTCCTCGTCGTCTTCGGCGAGCGCCGCAAACGCATTGCGCGCCGGCGGCGCACGTCGCGCGCTGCGGAAATCATCCGAGTCCGAGTCCGAGTCCGAGTCAGAGTCGCCGCGCGTGTGCTTCCCGAGGCTCGTGTCGGGCTCGGGCGCCGGAGGCTCCGCGGCGGGCGCCGGCGGTGCAGGCGCCGTCGGTGCGGGCGCCGGCGGCGTATAGTGCCCGTCGCCGCCGAGCGCCTCGGCGTCCGCCTCGCCGAGGAGCGCCGCGAGGTCGAATGCGTCGCTGAACGACGACACGACGGCGGCCTCGTCGGCCTGCGGCGCCTCGCCAGGCTTGACGGTCGCCTTGCGCTGCGTGATGTGCGCCGGCGGCTTGGCGGGCGGGTCGGTGTGGTACCGGATCTTGCCCGTGTTCCAGTCGTGGAGGACGGAGCGTGCGGTCCCGTCGAGGTCCGGCAGCGCGCCCTTGGTGATGCGCCCCTTTTGGTAGGCGACGCGCAGGAGAAAGTCGCTGGCGTCGCGCGACGGGAGCGCCGGCAGGCCGTACACCTCGGCGAGGTAGTGCGGATCGATGCGGTTGAGGATCGCCTGCACGGGCTCGACGGGGTCCTCCACAAGCTCGACCTTGAGCACGTTGCGGAGCATGGCGGCCTCGGCGGCGGCGAGGGCCTCCTGTGGCGACGCGCCCGGCGGCGCGTTCGAGTCGGTGAACACGATGCCGGGGCTGTCGAGGAGGCGCACCTGGCGGTCGAGCATCACGCCCTGCACGACCTTGGTGTGGCCGGGCGTGGCGGCGACGCTGCAGACGCGCGAGCGCTTCAGCGAGTTGATCAGGCTGCTCTTGCCGACGTTCGGCGCGCCGATCGTGCCGACGGTGATGCTCGACTTGAGGTTCAGGTTGCGTGAGTAGTTCTTGATGAGCTGCAGGATGGCGCGTGCGCCGGCGGCCTCGGCGCCGCCCGCCAGCGCCGCGTCGCTATCGGCACGTGGCGCGAGGTGCGCGGCGCCCTGCGCGAGATGCGTGCGCTGCTGCTGCGTGGACGCCTTGAACGGGAGCGTGGGGAACTCGTGGCGGAGGTACTCGAGCCACGCGCGTGCGTTCGACGCCGGGACGAGGTCGACCTTGTTGAGGATGAGCACGATGCGCTTGCCCTGGCGCTGCGCCTCGCGCTCGAGGGCATACGCGCGGCACCCGAGCGGGTCGCGCACGTCGAGCACCTCGAGGAGGACGTCGGCATGCTCGAGGACCTTGCGCAGCTCCTTCATGTACGACTTGAGGCTGTTGTCGCGCTCCGTGAGGCGCGCGAGCCGCGTGCGGGCGGCGAGCGCCTCATCGACGGGCTCGGCGGCGGGCGCCTCGTCGGAGCCCGCGCGGTCGAGCTGGAGGAGCTCGGCGTTTGACTGCTTCGCGCATGCGATGCGCCCGCGGCGTGCGGGGGCCGTGCGGCGGACGTCGCCCGGGGGCGCGCCGCGCGCCGGCGCCGACGAGCGCGGGGGGCGGCGCATGGTGGAGGCGAAAAATCCTTCTCCTTCCCCATGGCGCCTCCGGCGGTGTTTTCGCATGAGCCGCGCGCGCTACCGCCGACGAACGAGTTTGCCGCACAGTATGCCGAGCTCCCGGCGCACCACCGCAGCGCGGACGGTGCGCCCGACTACCTGCGCATGACGCTCGGCGCCCAGCTGTACGACCTCGTGAAGCAGACGCCGCTGCAGCCGGCGACGCGCCTCTCGGCGCGCCTCGGGTGCGACATCCGGCTCAAGCGCGAGGACCTGCAGCCCGTGTTCAGCTTCAAGCTGCGTGGCGCGTACAACATGATGCGCCAGCTGCCCGACACGCAGAAGTGGAAGGGCGTGATTGCGTGCAGCGCCGGCAACCACGCGCAGGGCGTCGCGCTCGCCGGCGCGCACCTCTCGATCCCGTGCACGATCGTGATGCCGCGGGGGACGCCGAGCATCAAGTGGGAGAACGTGCAGCGCCTCGGTGCGAAGGTCGTCTTCCACGGGCAGAGCTTCGACGAGGCGAAGGCCGAGTGCGCGCGCCTTGCGGCGGTGCACGGCCTGACGATTGTGCCTCCCTTTGACCACCCGCAGGTGATCGCCGGGCAGGGCACGATCGGCGTCGAGCTGTGCTCGCAGGCGGACATGACGCACGTCGACGCCGTCTTCTGCGCGGTCGGCGGTGGAGGGCTGCTGAGTGGCGTCGCGGCGTACGTGAAGCGCATCGCGCCGCCGCACGTCAAGGTGATCGGCGTGGAGACGTACGACGCGGACGCGCTGGCGCAGAGCCTCGAGCGCGGCGAGCGCGTGACGCTCGACGAGGCGGGCCTCTTTTCCGACGGGACCGCGGTGCGGGTCGTGGGCAGCGAGTGCTTCCGGCTGTGCCACGAGCTCGTGGACGGCGTGGTGCGCGTGTCGAACGACGAGATCTGTGCGGCGATCAAGGACGTGTTTGAGGACACGCGCTCGGTGACCGAGCCCGCGGGTGCGCTTGCGGTCGCGGGGCTGAAGCGGTACGTCGCCGCGACGGGCGCAGCGCACTCGGGCCGGCAGTACCTCGCGGTGGTGAGCGGGGCGAACATGAACTTTAGCCGGCTGCGTTTTGTGGCGGAGCGTGCCGACTTTGGTGAGCAGAAAGAGGCGCTGCTCTCGGTCGAGATCCCCGACGAGCCCGGCAGCTTCCTGCGGCTGCACAACCACATCATGCCGCGCGACGTGACCGAGTTCTCGTACCGGTACAGCGGCGCGAAGACTGCGCTGATCTTTACGTCGTTCATGCTGAACGGCACGGTGCCTGCGCCGCGCAACCCGGTCGTCGCGAGCTCGCAGCCGCCGCCGCGCGCGGCGTCGATGCGCGACGCGGAGCTCGGGGCGATCGTCGCGGGCCTCGAGGCGGAGGGCATGCCTGCGGTGGACATTACCGACGACGACTTTGTCAAGTCGCATGCGCGCTACCTGATCGGCGGGCGCGAGGCGGTGCCGGACGAGCGGGTGTTCCGCTTCGAGTTCCCCGAGCGCCCCGGCGCCCTGCGCAAGTTCCTCGAGATGATCGACGCCGGGTGGAATCTGTCGCTCTTCCACTACCGCAACCAGGGCGGGGACGTGGCCAAGGTCCTCGCGGGCATCCAGGTCCCGAAGGCGACCGAGCCCAAGTTTGACCGCTTCCTCGCGGAGCTGGGGTACAGCTACTACGAGGAGACGGGCAACAAGGTGTACCAGCGGTACCTGTGCCCGGAGCGCACCGCGTAGCCCCCTACGTACATAGCTATTGAGCCACGGACTGGTGCGCGACCATCGTGCGGTACGCCGCGCAGGACTGCATCAGCTCGGCGTGCGTGCCGCGCGCGACGATGCGCCCGTGCGAGAAGAGGACGATGAGGTCCGCCATGCGGATCGTGCGCATGCGGTGCGCCACGGTCACGATCGTACACGCGTGCGAGCTCTGCAGCGCGTCGAGCGTGTTTTGGAACGCCTGCTCGCTCGTGGCGTCCATCGCGGACGTCGGCTCGTCGAGCAGCAGCAGGCGTGGGCGGCGCACGAGCGCGCGCGCAATCGCGAGGCGCTGGCGCTGGCCGCCCGAGAGGTGCGTGCCCCCCGGCCCGACGTCGGTCTGGTATCCGTCCGGCATGCCGGTGATCACGTCGTGGATGTTGGCCTCCTTGCACGCCTGCACGATGCGTGGGTCGACCTCGGCGGGGGTATGTACAGAGTGCGCCGCCGCACGCACCGCGTCGGCGGACATTGGGTCGTCGAGGCCGAGGGCGACGTTGAACGCGATCGAGCCGTGGAAGAGCATCGCGTCCTGCGGCACGATGGCCATGTCGCGGCGCAGGTCGGCGGTGCGCACCGCCGCCGTGTCCAGGCCGCCGACGCGCACGCACCCCGCGCTGGGCGTGTAGAGGTTCTCGATGAGGCTCAGGCACGTCGACTTCCCCGAGCCGCTCTCGCCGATGAGCGCGACAAACGCCCCGGCGGGCACCTCGAAGCTGACGCCGTTCAGCGCGGGGTCCACGCGCTGGGCGTACGTAAACACCACGCGCTCGAACGACACCGGGACGGGCGCCGCGGCGCGCGCAACGGCGGCCGGCGCCTTTTCGGGGTCCGCGGCGCCCCGCGGCGCGCGCGGCTCGTCGCGCGCGTGCTCGCGGGGGATCTTGGCGTGCTCGAGCACGGAGAAGAGGTGCGCGGCCGAGACCTGCGCCTTGGACAGGTCCGGGCCGAACGCGAGGAGCTGCCCGCTGGTCTGCGCCGAGAAGAGGAGCGCGGGGAGCACGGTGAAGAACGCCACCTGGGAGTACCGCCCCTCGGCGACGTTGCGCGAGCCCCACCAGTACGCAAAGCCGTAGATAAAGTAGGAGATGCTCAGCGACACCGCAAGGAACACGTTGCCGATGACGATGTGCCGCAGGCTCTCGCGGTACGGCTTCTCGAGCGCGTACTGGAAGAGCTGGAGCACGTCGCGCTCGCGGCGCAGCGCGGCGACCGTCTGGATGTCGCGCGCGGCGTCGACGGCGATCGCGGTCGACTTCGCGTACACCGTCTCGTGGCGCTGCTGGAACTCGGCGAGGACCTTGAGGCGCAGGTAGCCGGAGAGCAGCAGGATGGGCACCGTCGCGAGGATCACGACGGCGATGCGCCACGCGACCGCATGCGCGAGCACAATGCCCGCCACGAGGTTCACGAGGATGCTAAAGATGGTGCCGATCACCGTGCCCGTCAGCCCGCCGAGGTTGCTCGTGTCCGCGACGAGGTCCGCAATCACCGACGACGGCGCCACGTCGCGCTGCTCGTACCACACGAGGCGCTGCGCGGCAAGCACCGCCACCACCCGCTCGCGCACGCGCAGCAGCAGGCTCTCGGCGACGATCCCGAACGACGACCCGCTCAAGAAGTATGCAAACAGCTCGATCAGCGCGAGGATAAAGAAGAAGAGCGCAAACAGGTCCGCCTGCGACTCGACGCGGCTCGGCGACTGGCACGGGTTCAGCGCCTGGACGACGTGCCCAAAGAGCACCGCCTCGCCCGAGTACGCACCGCCGATCACCGCACTCGCCGCGAGACCCACGATCCAAAACGGCCAGGTGCGCGCGGTGAACCGCGCGAGGCGCGCGAGCGTCTGCGCATGCGTCAGCTGCGGCACGAGCGTCGCGGGCTTCTCGGGGACGGACGCAGTGTCGGGCACGGGGAGCGCCGCCGCCTCGGTGCCGGCGCCCGCGCCGGCGCCCGCGCCGGCGGCCGCCGCCTCCTTGGTATCGAGGAGCACCTCGGTGTCGGGCGGCGCGTCGAGCGACGCGCGCTCGGCCGCGGCGTCCCCTTCGCGCGCTGCGCGGCTCTCGGCCGCGCTCTCCGGCGCGCTCCCGCCGCTGCCGGCCGCGTCGTCGAGCTGCGCCGTGGCGAGGTCCGCATAGTACCCGCCGTGCGCGAGCAGCGAGTCGTGCGTGCCCTGCTCGACGACGCGCCCGTGCGCCATGACAATGATCCGGTCGTAGTGCTTGATCGTCGCGAGGCGGTGTGCGATCGCGATCGTGGTCCGCGGCTCGGTCATCGCGTCGAGCGCCGCCTGGACGGCGAGCTCGCTGTGCGAGTCGAGCGCCGCGGTCGCCTCGTCCAGCACAAGCACGCGCGGCTTCTTGACGACCGCGCGCGCGAGCGCCATGCGCTGCTTCTGCCCGCCCGAGAGCGTGTGCGCCGAGTGGCCGACGCGCGTGCGGTACCCGGCGGGGAGCGCCTCGATGAAGGTGTGTGCATGCGCGGCGCGCGCGGCGTCCTCGACGAGGCGCACGATCTCCTCGAGCGCGCCGCGGTGCGCGTCGTCGACGTGCGCGAGCCAGTCGGCGCCGAGCGGCTCGTGCAGCGCGTGGCGCGAGAGGTACAGCAGCGCGTCCTGCAGCTCGGGGTGCTTGGGGCTGTCGAGCAGGCCGTGCGCAATGTTCTCGAGCACCGTGCAGTCGGCGAGCACCGCGTCCTGGCCGACGTACCCGATCTGCGCACGCAGCCACGGGACACAGAGCGTGTCGAGCGCCGTGCCGTCGTGCAGCGTCAGCGAGCCGCTCGCGGGGTCGTAGAAGCGCTGCAGGAGCGCCGCCACGGTGCTCTTCCCGCTGCCGCTCGTGCCGCAGATGCCGACGCGCTCGCCGGGGCGGATCGTCAGCGTGGCGCCCGCAAGGACGAACGCGTCGGGGCGCGCGGGGTACGCAAAGCGGAGGTCGCGCGTCTCAAAGCCGAGCGGCGCGTCCTCGCCGCGGACACCGACGTCCGCCGCGCCGTCGATCGCAGGCACGCGGCGCTCGACCTCGAGCAGGCGCGCGCCCGCGCCGCCGGCGCTCGAGAACGCCTGCAGGTACGGCGCGATCTGCCCGACGACGAACGACGCGTCGAGCAGGAGGAAGATGACCGTGTACACGGCGCCCACGGTGCCGTTCGCGTCCTTGTTCGGGTCGCGCATGCGGTCGGTGACCAGGCGCGAGCCGCTGTGGAACGCGAGCGCATTCGCGCTGTACGCCACAAAGAACAGGCACCCGAGCATCGTCGCGGCGGCGATCGCGCGGTAATGGCCGCTCGTGCGCGCGCGCCGCAGAAAGCCGCGGTACACGAGGCGCAGCGGCGCAAACGCCTCGAACGCCTGCACGACGCGCAGGTGCGTCATGATCTCGGTCGCGAGGCCCGTCGCGTCCGCGAGGTGCTCCGAGGCGCGCGCCGTGAAGCGCGAGCCGACGTGCGCGCCGATGAGCGTGATGATCAGCAGCGCGGGGACGAGGCACACGAGCTGCGCGGCGAGCACCGGGAGCTTGTAGAACGCGACGATGTACGACGCGACAAAGTAGGCGAGCGACGCGAGCAGGATGCCCACCTTCTCGCTCGTGCCGTTCTGCACCGCGAGCAGGTCCGCGCTCAGGTGCGTGTTCACCGCGCCGGGCGGCAGCTTGTCAAAGAACGTCATGTCCTGCGCGAGCAGCGAGCGCACGTACGACTCGCGCATGCGGCGCACCAGGCGCTCGCCAAACGCCGACCAGCAGCTGGTGTAGATCCAGACGAGCGCAAAGTTGGCCGCAGCCACCGCGACGATGTCCACGACGTGGTCCGCGACGAGGTCGAGGAAGTGGTCCTGGTCCTCGGGGCTCATCGACGTCTGGCACGCGGCCTGGTTGAACTGGTCGAGCATCTGGCCGAAGAGCACACCGATCACCGGCAGCGGCACGCCCGCCGCGATCGCCGCGACGGTGCCGACGGCAATGAGTGCCCAGTCGGCCTTTTCGCACCCGCGGAACAGCCGCAGGTAGTTGGCCGACGGCCGCCGCGCCGCGCACCATGCACGGCACCGCTGCACCCACGACATGGCGAGACGAGGAGGGTCGCGCGGCGTGCGTCTACGAGCCCCCGGCGCTGACAAAGACCTCACGCACGTTTCCGGCGTGGAGTCGCTTTTTTCGCGCCAAGCGTTGTCCGCGGCGGTCGGCAGCCGGGCACAGATCCGATCGGCCTTGCTATCGATCTCGGGCGCTCGCTCGCTTCCGCGTCCGCACGCCGGACAAATCTTTTTTCGGCAGCGGCCCTCGCGCTGCACGACGGCCGCGCGCGCGTCATCGGCCGAAAAAAAGATCGATGCCAAGAGAGCGCGCGAGCACCGTGCGCTCGCTCCATCCTCGCGGCCGCGCTTCTCATCCTCGCGCCATGGAGCGTGTGCCGTTCCCGGATGTGTCGGGCCTACGGGTCGGCTCGCGCCAGCGGAAGGAATTCCACTACGAATCCTCGGGAAGGTACCTCTTTCACCGGGACCTCCATGTGATCGACGAGCGCTACGGCGCGCCGGAAGGCACCGCCGTCGCAGTCGCGTGGGGCGTCGTGCTGCGCGCCTACCTGGAGCACGAGGTCGACCAAGTGGCGTTTGACTATATCAATGTGGCGACCAAGGCGCCCACGTCCGAGGTGGTCGTGGGCGACGAGGAGTGCGCGGAATCCGCAATGAACTCCGTCGCCGAGCAGATCCGCCATCCGCGGGGCGAGCAGCGCGGGACGTACGTGCTCGTGTATGAGCCCGCGGGCTTTGGGAATGCGTTCGAGCGGAGATACAAGACGCGGCCCGTGACGCTGCAGGTGTGCCGGCCCCTCGTCGGCAACGACGACCTAGTCGACTTCAAGCTCTGGGCGCCGACGACGACGCACTGCCATGACTCGGCGCGATTCATGCTGAAGCAGTTCCATGCCGTGCTCGATGCCCTGAAAAAAGGCGAGTCGCCGCGCGCCGCCCTCGACGCGCCCGAGCTGTCCTCGCTGCGGAATTCTCGCCCGCGGCTGAACCTGATGCCGATGGGCCCCGGCGGCGTGGACGCCGAGCGCCTCGAGGACCAGTTTGTGCGCCACGCCGCCGAGCACCCAGACATTCCCGCACTCGCGTGCCGCACGACGCTCGAGCGCACCGACGAAATGAGCTACGCGGAGCTCGACCGGTGCTCGGACGCGATCGCGGCGCATCTCTGGACGCACGGCGTCGGCTATGCATGCGCAACGGACGACGACGACGAGATCGTCGCGATGTGCATGCCCAAAACGATGTACATGTACGCCGCGATCCTCGGCGTGCTCAAGGCGGGCGCCGCGTGGTGCCCGATCGACGAGGCTTGGCCGCGGCAGCGCCAGGAGGCGCTGCTCGCCAAGTCGGGCGCGCGCGTCGTCCTCGTAGACGGCGCGGGCGCCGAGGCCGTGGCGGAGTGTGCGCCGGCGCACATGCGCGCCGTGCACGTCGCCGAGGCGGTCCAGACGCCGCGCGCGGAGCCGCCGCGGCGCAGCGCGTTCCGTGCGTCGCCCGACCGCCTCGCGTACAAAATCTGGACGAGCGGCACGACGGGCCTCCCGAAGGCCGTCGGCATCGAGCACCGCGCGGCCGTGCAGGGCATGCGCTCGCTGTGTATGGCGGTGCCGCGCAACCTGCCGCCGGGGCACGGCCTGGTGCGCTACCTGCAGTTTGCCGCGTACGTCTTTGACCTGTCCATCTTTGACATCTTCTATGCGTGGGCGCACCACGGCACGGTGTGCTTTGCGCCGCTCCCGCTGCTCCTCGGCCAGCTTGCGCCGGTCGCGCGTGCGCTCGAGGTGACACACACGCTGTTCACGCCTGCGGTCTCGGCGATGGTGCCGCGCCGCGAGATCCCGACGATGCGTGTGATGATCAACGGCGGCGAGAAGCTCACGCAGGCGGTCTTTGACGAGTGGACGGAGCGGTGCCAGCTGATCAACATCTACGGCCCCGCAGAGGCCACGCTCTCGATCACGATCCAGTACGCGGCCGAGTCCGACCCGCACAAGCCGCACAACATCGGGCGCCCGCTGATGACGGGCCTCGTCGTGGTCGTCGACCGCAAGGGGCGCGTGGCGCCGCGCGGCGCGGTCGGCGAGCTGCTCCTCGGCGGCCCGCAGCTCGCGCGCGGGTACATCGGCGACCCGGACAAGACGCGCGACAAGTTCTTTGAGCACCCCACGCTCGGCCGCCTGTACCGCACGGGCGACCTCGTGCGCTGCCTCTGGGACGGGCTCTACGAGTACCTCGGGCGCAACGACGACCAGGTCAAGATCAACGGCGTGCGCATCGAGCTCCTGGAGATCAACTCCGCGGTGAAGTCCGCAGACAAGCGCGTGCGCGACGCGGACACCGTCGCGCTCCCCGGGCCCGACGGCGAGCCGCGCATCGTGAGCTTCGTCGTGGAGCACGCCGAGGACGCGGGCGGCGACGGGGCGCCGACCGAGCTGCGCACGGACCCCGCCGCGCGCGAGCTCGCGGCGGCCGTCCGCAAGGGCGTCGAGAAGCAGCTGCCGTCGTACATGGTGCCGAACCACTTTCTGATCCTCCCCGCGTTCCCGCGCACGTCCTCGGCCAAGATCGACCGCGTGGCGATCCGCCGCGCGTACGACAACTTCGACCTCCTCTTCTGGGAGGTCGCGCAGCACGCCAAGGCCTCGACCGAGGACGACGTCGCGGTGCTCTCGCACCCGCTCGCGCGCGCGCTGCACAAGGAGCTCGTCGACCTGCTGCCGGTGCGCGCGGAGCAGATCACCGTGCACGCGCCCTTTGCGGCGATCGGCCTCAACTCGGTGCGTGCGATGGCGCTCGCCGCGCGCCTCGCGCACCTCGGCCTCGGCGCGGCCGACTTTGTGCGGCACGACTCGATCGCCAAGCTCGTCGCCGCCGCGTCGCACGCCGACACGGACGCGGACGCGCGGGCGGAGCAGTTTGCGGCGCTGCGCCGCGCGTATGCGGAGCACTACGCGGCGCTCGCGCCCGACGCGACGGTGCTCCCTGCGACGCCGCTGCAGCAGAGCATGCTCCTCGAGAGCGCGATCGACGCGCGGCGCTACTGGCTGCACCGCGTCGTGCCGCTGCGCCGCGCGGTCGGCGTCGAGGCGCTGCGCGACGCGCTGCGCCGCGCCGCAGACGCGTTCGAGTGCCTGCGCACCGGCTTCCTCCCGGTGAAGGCCGCCGCAGAGGCCGCGGGGCTCCCGGGCAGCACGCCCGAGAGCGCCGCGTATGCGCCGCTGTACGTCGCTGCGGTGCGCGACGCCTATGCGCCGCCCGTCGTCGAGGTGTCGCACGACGCGCCGGCCGCCGACGCGCTCGACGCGGTGCGCACCTCGGCGTCGCCCACCGACGGCACGCCGCCCGTGCGCGGTGTGCTCCTCCACGCCGCGGACGGCGACGCGTTCGTGCTGTGTGCGCACCACGCGGTGTACGACGCCGAAACACTCGAGCGTGTGCTGGCGACCATCGACGCGGCGCTCGCCGGGGAGGCGCCCGCGGACGCCACGCCACCCTTCTCCGCGGCGCTCCCCGACCTCGTGCCGCTGGTGGAGGAGCATGCGGTGCGCACGCTGGAGGCGT
The DNA here is from genome assembly GCA_029542945.1 of Malassezia obtusa. Lineage (NCBI taxonomy): Eukaryota > Fungi > Basidiomycota > Malasseziomycetes > Malasseziales > Malasseziaceae > Malassezia > Malassezia obtusa. The sequence continues at coordinate 151,017 of CP119942.1, read as the reverse complement.
GGCGCGCGGCGCTCGCGGCGTACCCGCGCGCGCACCGCGTCGCGATGCCGCGCCTGCTCGACGCGCGTCCGCGTGGCCCGCGCACCATGCAGCGCATGACGCACGTGGCGCAGCGCAGGTTTGCAGAGCTCGAGGAGACGGCGGCGGCGCTCGAGACGTCGGTGCGCCCCGTGGTGCAGGTGGCGTGGGCGCGCGTGCTGAGCGCGTTCCTCGAGACGCCCGACGTGCTCGTGGGCGACGCGGTGTCGCTGCGGAGTGCGCAGCCGCACTATGCGCACGTCGGCGGCCCGCTCCTCGCGACGCTCCCGGTGCCCGTGCACGTCGGGGGCACCGCGAAGGAGGCGATCCAGCGCGTGCACCGCTTCCACACGCAGATGCTCGACCACGCGCACGTGCCGCTCGCGTTTGTGCGCGACATGCTGCAGGTGCCGAGCGACCGCCCGCTGCTGGAGAGCGTGTTTGTGCTCGAGGCCGAGACGGAGGACGCGCGCGAGGGCGCCGCGCTCGACCTCGCGCACACGACCGACCTCGGGATCGCCGTGGAGCACGGGCTCGCGCTCGAGGTGCGCGTCCAGCCGCACGGCGCCGTGCACCTCGTGCTCAACTACGACACGGCGCACGTCTCGGAGGCGTACGCCCAGCTGCTCCTGCGCCACGTCGACGAGGCGCTCACGGCGTACGTCGACGACGCCGAGACCGACGTCGTGTTCACCCCCGACGACCCCGCGCTTGTGGGCCGCTCCGAGGGCTTCCAAAAACTCCCGCTCCTCCGCTCGGTGCTCGGCGTGGTGGAGCGCATCGCCGCCGAGATGCCCGACGCGTGTGCGGTCGAGGTGCTCGGCGCGGACCCGTCGAGCACGGCGCCCGCGCAGACGATTACCTACGCGGAGCTGCTGCGGCGCAGTTCCGCGGTCGCCGCCGCGATCCACGCGCAGTGCCCCGCGCAGGCGGTCGTCGGCGTGGCGCTGCCGCGCAGTGTACGCACCTACATTGCGCTCCTCGGCGTCCTCCGCGCGGGGCGCGTCTACCTCCCGCTGGACGAGTCGCTGCCGCCCGCGCGGCGCGAGCGCTTCGTGAAGGAGAGCCACTGCCAGCTGGTGATCAGCGAGCCGCTCGGCGCGGAGCTCGGCGTGCCGCAGACGACGCTCACGGCGCTCGAGCAGCACGGCGCCGAGGCGCTGCCGTCGATGCCCATGCCGCAGCACGCCGCGTACCTCCTGTTCACCTCGGGCACCACCGGGACGCCAAAGGGGTGCCTGCTCTCGCACGCGAACCTCGCGTCGGCGATCGCCAACTTCCGCGCGCGCTTCGACGCGGCGTGCCCCGGGACGCTCGACGAGGAGGTGCGCTTCCTCGCGCGGAGTGCCGAGGCCTTTGACGTGCACCTCCTCGAGGCGCTGCTCCCGCTCAGCGTCGGCGGGACGGTCGTCACGATGCCGCGCTCGCGGCTGCTGCGCGACCTCGGCGAGGCGATCGACGCGGCGCGCGCGACGCATGCGTGCGTCGTCCCGTCGCTGTTTATGACGCACGGGCGGCGCGTCGTGCCCGAGGACGTGCCGACGCTGCGCCTGCTCGTCGTCGGCGGCGAAAAGATCGACGAGAGCATCATCGACGCGTGGGGCGACGCGCCGATCCCCGTGCTCAACGCGTACGGCCCGACGGAGGCGACGATCGGCATCTCGTGTGCGGACGTGACGCGCGACTTGCTCCCGTCGCAGATCGGCCCCGTGTTCGAGACCAACCAGTTTGTGGTGCTCACCGGGAGCGGCGCGCCGGACAAGCGGCGCGTCGCGCTCCGTGGCGAGGCCGGCGAGCTGTGCATCATCGGCTCGCACGTCGGCCTTGGCTATGCGAACCTCGAGGCGCCGTGGGTGTTCTGCACGCTGAACTCAATGCCCGCATACGCGACCGGGGACCGCGCGCGCCTCGCGCCGGACGGCAGCGCCGAGTACCTCGGGCGCACCACCGCGTCGCAGGTCAAGGTGCGCGGCGCGCGTGTGGAGCTCGACGAGGTGACCGAGGCGGTGCGCGGCGCGAGCGGGTGTGCGCACGCCGCGACGCTCCTCCTGACGCACCCGACGCGCGCCGAGCCGCACCTCGTTGCGTTCGTCGCGCGCGACGCACGCGTCTCCGACGAGCCGCCCGTGCGCGACGACGGCGCGTGCGACGTCGCGGCGCTGCTCGTGTCGCTGCGCACGACGCTCAGCACGTACATGGTGCCGAGCGCGGTGGTGCCGCTCACGAGCCTCCCGCTCGCGCGCGTCTCGGGCAGGTGGACACGCACGCGCTGCGTGCGCTGTACGAGGCGAGCGCGCGCGACTCGGCGGCCGACGACGCGCCGCCGAGCACGGACGCGGAGCGCCGCGTGGCGGACGCCGTGCGCCGCGTGCTGGAGCTCGAGCAGGCGCCCGGCGTGCACACCGACTTCTTTGGGCTCGGCCTGGACTCGATCCGCGCGGTGCGCCTCGTGTACGCGCTCGAGGAGGCGGGCGTCCGCGCGCCGCTCGCCGCGGTGCTCGCGCACCCGACGGTCGCCGAGATTGCGCGTGCGTTTGGCGGGGACGCGGGCGCGCCGGCGCTCCCCGACGCGGCGGTCGAGGTGCCCGTGCCGCCGGGCGCGCTCGCCGCCGCGCCCTGCGTCCCGATGCAGGTGGCGACGCTCGCGCAGACGCTCGGCGACCCCGGCGCGCGGCTGTACATCAACCACGTGCGCCTGCCGCGCGGCGTCAAGGCGGGCGCGTGGGCGCGCGCGATGTCGCGCCACGGAATCTACCGCACCGTGTTCCACGCGCAGGACGAGACGTTCGTGCAGGCGATGTACGACACGCCGGTCGTGCCGCGCCGCGTGCGGACCAAGTGCACGGACGCGGCGTGCGACGCGGTGGCCGACGAGGTGATCCGCACGCTGACGACCGAGCCGCCCGTGCGTGTGATCAAGTACGACGACGTGGCGTGCGTCACGATGCACCACGCGGTGTACGACGCGGCGTCGATCGCGATGCTCGCCGCGGAGGCCGCCGAGGCCCCCGCGCCGCTCCCGTCGGACCGCGAGCCGGTGCCGAGCGACGACGCGTACCTGGCGTTTGCGCGGCGCGTCGCCGCGACCGAGGCGCGCGCCGCCGAGTACTGGGCGGCGTCGCTCGAGGGCATGGTGTACACGCCGTGCCCGGTGCTCACGGGCGAGTACGAGGCGCCCGCGCCGCCGCGCACGGCGCGCCACGTGGTGGGCGCGCCGCTGAGCGCCGTGTCGGGGCGCGCGCAGGCCGCGGGCGTGTCGCTCCACGCGCTGTTCCTCTCGTCGTTCTGTGCGCTGCTCGCGCAGTACGTCGGCGAGGCGGAGTGCACCGTGGGCCTCGTGCTCTCGGGGCGCCTCGGCGCCGCGGAGCACGCCGGCGTGCACGGCCCGTGCATCACCACGGTGCCCTTCCGCTGGACGGCGGCGGCGGACGCGCTGCGCACGACGCACCGCCGCCTGTACGAGATGCTGCCGCACCAGTTTGTGCGCCTCGCGTCGGTGGCGCGCGCGGTGCAGTGCGAGCGCCTCTTTGACGTGCTCTTCTCGTACCTCCCCGAGCAGGAGCGCCGCGAGGACGCGCCCACGGACTCGATGCGCACCGGCTTCCCCCTCGCGCTCGAGGTGCAGACGCACGCAGAGGCCGACGAGGTCACGCTCGAGCTCGTGTACGCGCCCGAGCGCATCCCCGACACGCAGGCGGCGCACCTCCTCGCGCAGCTCGGCGAGCTCCTCGGGAGCGCGCGCCCCGCGCCGCGCTCGCTCGTGCACCCCACGCCGCACGACACGTCGGACACCTTCCTGGGGCTCTTTGCGTCCCACGTGCAGCACCGCCCCGCGGCGGACGCCGTGGTGTTTGCCTCGTCGCTGCGCCCGCTCGAGACGCAGCTGCTGACGTACGCGGACCTCGACAAGCGCAGCACGGCGTACGCACGCAAGCTCGTGCGCGCGGGCAAAAAGACGCGCACGGTGCTCGTGCACCTCACGCGCAGCATCGAGCTCTACGTCGTGCTCCTCGCGGTGTGGAAGGCGGGCAAGACGTACGTCCCGCTCGACCCGACGCTCCCCAAGGAGCGCCTCGCGTACATGGCCAACACCGTCGGCGGCGGGCTCCTCGTCTCCGACGCGCACGAGCACGCCCGCCCCGCGAACCCGCGCATTACGCCCCTGCCGCTCGCGGCGCTCCAGGCAGAGGACACGCCGCGCGCGCCGCCGCTCGGCGCGTACGCACCGCCGCCGCCGCCGCCGCGCATGCAGCGGCCCGCGCGTGTGTCCGAGGTGCGCGGCGGGCGTTACGGGCCCGCGGGCGCCGCGGCGCGCAGCGCGCGTGGCGCGCTTGCGCCGCGCGCGGCCGCCGACGACGCCGGGGACGCCGACGTGCGCCTGCCGGCGCCATCGCTCGCGGCCCCCGCGTACATCCTCTTCACCTCGGGGAGCACCGGGAAGCCGAAGGGCGTGCAGATCGGGCACCGCGCGCTGAGCGGCGCGATTGCGTCGTGGCGGCGCATGCTGCCGTACCGCCAGTCGTCGCGCATGCTGCAGCTCGCGTCGCCCGGCTTCGACGTGAGCCTGTTTGAGGTGTGCATGCCGCTCGCGCTCGGGTTCGCAGTCGCGAGTGCGCCGAAGGACGTGCTCCTCGCGGACCTCGAGCATGCGTTCCACGCGCTGCGCATCACCGTCGCCGACGTCCCGGCGGCGCTCGCGTCGCTGCTGCACCCCGCGCGCCTCCCGCCGCTCGAGTGGCTCATGAGCGGCGGCGACGTGATCGACGAGCGCGTCGTGCGCGCGTGGTCCGTGCCGCCGCACCGCCTCGTCAACGCGTACGGCCCCACGGAGGGCACGATCGGCAACACGCTCGGGTTCATGACGCCGCGCACGCGCCGCAGCGTCGTGGGCCACGTGTACCCCGCCACGACGCTGCTCGTGCTGCCGCCCGCGCGCGGCGACGCCGAGGCGGACGCGACGCCCGTGTTCGCGGGCGCCGTCGGGGAGCTCGTCGTCGCGGGCCCGCAGGTGGCGGACGCGTACGTCGGCGCGCCCGAGCTCACCGCGGAGCGCTTCCCGACGCTCGGCGCGCGCCGCGTGTACCGCACGGGCGACCGCGGGCGCCTGCTGTGCGACGGGCGCGTCGAGGTCCTCGGGCGCCTCGAGCGCGGGCAGGTCAAGATCAACGGCCAGCGCGTCGAGCTCGACGAGATCGCGCACGAGCTCGCGGTGGAGCCCGGCGTGCACGACGCGCACGTGCAGTACATCGAGCACCCCAAGCTCCCCGCCAAGCAGCTCGTGGCGTACGTCGCGCTCGCCGGCGCGCCGCCCGCACCCGCGCACGGCCCGCTCGTGCTCCACACCGACAGCGCCGCGCACGCCGCGGCAGCCGTGCGCGGCGCCAGCAAGCGCCTCGCCGCGTACATGGTGCCCGCCCACACGCTCGTCCTCGCGCACGCGCTGCCGCTCACGCCGAACAACAAGGTGGACGCCAAGCGGCTCACGACGCTCTTTTGCAAGCTCGGGCGCACGCTGCTGCAGTCGCTGCGCCCGCGCGCGCCCGGCGCCGAGGCACGCGCCGGGACGGACGCCGAGCCGCCGACGCTCGGCGCCGTGGTCCGCGCGCTGCAGCAGTGCGGCGTCGCGGACGTCGACGTGGACGCGTCCTTCTACGCACACGGCCTCGACTCCCTCTCGGCGATCCGCGTGGTGCGCGCGCTGCGCGAGGCCCACTGGACGATCACCGCCGCAGAGCTCCTCCACAGCGGCACGCCGCGCGCCGCCGCCGAGCGCCTCGCACAGCACCGCGCCACGCCCGCGGACGCACGCGCCGCCGTGCTCCCGGCGCGCGCCGCGTTCGCCACGCTGCGCCGCAACCTGCCCGACGCGACGCTGTACCCCGCGACCCCGCTGCAGACCGGCATGCTCGCACAGACGGTCGCGAGCGGCGGCGCGCTGTACGTGCACCGCCACGTGCTCCTCGCGGACGCGCCGCCCGCGGCCGTCGAGCACGCGTGGCGCCGCCTCGTCGAGGAAAACACGATCCTGCGCACGACGTTCCACGCCACCGAGGACACCGACATGCCCTGGGTACAGGCCGTGCACGCGGACGCCACGCCGCGCGTCGTGCACGCCGCCTACACGCCCCCGCGCTGGTCCGCCGACACGCTGCGCGACGCGCCCCCCCACGTGCTCCACCTCGAGGAGGCGCACGGCACGGGGACGCGCGCGACGCTCGTGCTGCACCACGCGCTGTACGACGCACACGCCCTCGAGGAGCTCCTCGACGACCTCGACGCGTACCTCGGCGGCACGCCCGCAGGCGCCCGCCCGCCGTACGCGGCGCTCCTCCCGCACCTCCTCGCGGGCGCCGAGCACGTCGCACACTGGGCACACACGCTCGCGGGCTTCGACCCACGCCCGCTCCTCGGCCCCAGCACGGACCACGCGGGGTGCACCGCGCGCCGCACGCTGTCCACGCCGCCCACCGCGGCGCTCGCCGCGTGCCGCACCGCGGGCGTGTCGATGCACGCGCTCGCGACGCTCGCCTTTGCGCAGCTCCTCGCGCAGTGCACGCGCACGCCGGACGTGTGCTTCGGGCAGATCGTGTCGCTCCGCGGCGACGTGCCCGACGCGGAGCGCGTCGTGGGCCCCGCGCTGAACACGGTGCCGGTGCGCATCGACGCCGCAGCCGCGAGCCTCGCGAGCGTCCAGGCGGCCACGGACGCGGGCCGCCCGCACCGCACCGCGCCGCTGCGCGACGTGCAGCGCGCCGTGCGCCCGCCGCGTGCGCTCTTCGACGCGCTCCTCGACGTGCAGCGCCTCGGCAGCGGCACGGACCGCACGCACGTGCGCCTCGCGCCCGACGCGGACGGCGGCGCGGCGGACGACGTGCACTACGCACTGAACCTCGCGTTCGTCGAGCGCCCCGACGCGCTCGAGCTCGTGGGCACGGCACGCACGGCGTTTGCGGACGCCGCACGCCTCGACGCGCTCCTGGCGCACATGGACGCGTGCGTCGCGGCGCTCGTCGCGGGCGCCGAGCCGCCGGCGGACGCGCCCGCGGCGGCGGCGGCCGCGGCGCCTGCCACGGCGCCGGATGCGCGCGCGGTCGACGTCCCCGACGCGCTCGTCGACCAGCTGCGCGCGCTCGTCGCCGAGCTCGCGGGCGTGGACGTCGCCGAGGTCGACGGCACGACGCCGCTGCTGACGCTCGGCCTCGACTCCATCGCCTCGGTCCGCCTCGGGGCGCGCGCGCGCATGGCCGGCTTTGGGCTGCGTGCCGAGGACCTCGCGCAGCCGACGTGCTACGAGATCGCCGCATCGTACATGGCGCGGGGCGGCGACGACGCCGAGACGGAGGGCGAGGCGCCCGCGTCGCCGGTGCCCATGACGCGCTCAGAGGCGGCGCGTGCGCTGCGCTGTGCGCCGGACGATGTGGAGGCGGTGCTCCCGCTGAGCGCGGGGCAGGCGATGCACGCCGCCAACTTTGTGCGTTCGGGCTACCGCGTGGGTGTGTTTTCGTTCGTGTTTATGCTCCCGACGGACGTGTATGGCTACGATGTGAACGCCGCGTGGCACCTGCTGCAGCTGCGCCACCCGGTGCTGCGCACGGTGCTCGTCGCGTCGCCGCGCGCGCCGGTGGTGCCGGTGCAGGTGGTGCGCAAGCCGCGCGAGTCGCTGCACTCGTACATGTACGAGTGTACGTGCGACACGCTTGCGGGCGTGATTATGCGCGAGCGCCTCGCGCCGCGCGCCGACTTCCACACGCGCGCGGTCGCCGACGCATCCATGGTCGAGGGCACGGACGGCGCGGCGATCATCGTGACGCTCTTCCACACGATGTACGACGCGTGGTCCCTCCCGCTGCTCATCAACGACTTTGCGACGCTCTACCACATGCGCCGGCACCAGTCGCCCATCGACATGAGCAACTTCTTGAGCGTGCCGGGCCTCGAGCGCGTGATGCGCCCGTATGCGCCCGCGCGCCTCGCGGACGCGTTCGAGGCGTACGCGGCCGCGCCGCCGTGCCTCGTGCACGCCCCGGCCCCGGCGTCCGAGGAGACGAGCGTCACCCGCACGCTCGACGCCGCGCCGCTCCGCGCCGCGCTCCGTGCGGAGCCGGGCGCGACGGTCGCGAGTGCGCTCCTCGCGGCCGTCGCGTTCGCCGTGCACGAGCTGACGCAAACGGCGCCGCCCGTGCTCGGCGTGCTGCGCCTCGGGCGCCTCGCCGACATCCCGCAGGTCGAGCGGCTCGCCGCGCCGTGCCTCAACGTGCTCCCGCTCGTCGCGCCGCTCAGCACGACCGTGCGTGCAACCGCGAACGCGATCGAGCGCACGCTCTACACGCAGCGCCCGCTCGAGCAGGCGGCGCTCCACGACGTGCACCGCGCGCTCGGCCTGCCGAACGCCCCGCGCTGGAACGTCCTTGTGAACGTGCTGCAGAGCCAGCCCAGCGGCCCGGTGCACTGGCCGATGCTCTCCAGCGCGCTCGAGCTCCTCGACGAGCGCAAGCCGCTCGTGGAGCACAGCCCGCTCGCCGCGTGGGAGGGCGCGCAGTGCTACCCGGCGGACCCCGTCGCGGTGGACCTCGCGGTGGCCGACAACCACGTGCATCTCCTGGTGCGCTCGCGCCTCGGCGAGGTCGGCGGCGAGCGCGTCCTCGACCTGATCGCGCGCTTCCTCGCGCGCTTTGTCTAGCACTGCATAGCATAGCATAAAACAATCTGCGTTCTACTACGCGCCGAGCTGCGCAAACTCGGCGAGGCGCCCGAGGTTCGCCAGGAGCACCAGGCACGCCGTCAGGTGCGCGCCGCGCCCGAGGCTCTCGTAGCCCTCCTCGCGCACCATCGTGCGCACACAGTCGAGCGCGCCGCGGTACGGCGCAACGGTCGCCGCGCCATAGAACGACTCGCCCTCGTTCAGCGGCTCGGCACACGGCCGCAGCGAGATCACCGGCTCCGCGGTCGGGTCGAGCGTGCGCGGCGCATACGCATCGGGCGCCGCGTCCGCCGTGCGCACCGCCGACGCCGCGGCGCCCGCGCCACGCGCCGCCGGCGCCGCGTCGAGCGCCGCGGGTGCCGTGCGCTGCGTCATGAGGCGCACCGCGACGACCTGCACCGGGACCGTGAGCACGACCGTAGCCGCCGTCCAGGCGACCGCGAGCGCGACACGCACCGCGTTCACCTTCACGGCAGTCTCGGGCGCACCGAGCACGAGCTGCACGAGCGCCGCGGGGCGCGCCGCAAGCACCACCGCGGGCGCCGCCTGGAACGCATTCGCGAGCAGCGCGCGCGCAAGCAGCGTCACCAGCACGCCGGGGAGCGCATACAGCCGCCACGGCTGCGCGTACTCCGCGGCACTGAGCACCGCAGCGAGCGAGCGGCGCGGCGCGCGCCAGTCGAGGCGGTGTGTGTGCACCGCCGTGCGCACGAGCACCACCTCGAACGGGAGCGCGAGCAGCACGGGGCCGATCCACGCAAGCAGCAGGTACGCCGCGTACACGTACTTGGCCGCGGCCGGCGGCAGCGTCCACGCCGACGACACGAGCACCGCCGCGAGCACGACGCCGACGCCGACGAGCGCCTGCACAAAGTGCATCGCGACCGCGACCGACGTCCCCTGGTACACGCCGCGCCACCCTTCGAGGCGCTTCGTGCGCACGATCATCGGCACGACGCCCGTGACCGCGGGGCCGAGCTTCGGCGCAGGCGCCTCGTCGAGCGCTACGCCGCGGGGGCGGTAGTTGGCACACTGCCGCGTGTACCCGAGGATTAGTGGGAATGTGATCAGCACCGAGACGAGCGTGTTGGCAAAGAGCAGGAGCAGCACCGCGAGCGCGAGGCCCGCGGCCTTGGCCGCACGGATCGCCGTGTACTTGGCGTGCATCGTGCGTGGAGGCACACGGCGCGCGGCGGTGGAGGCGGGGCGAGCGGGCGCGGAGCGCGCCGCGGCGCGCGTGCGGCGGCGTGCCGCGCGCGGCGGCGTGTCGTGTGCGCCGAGCGGAGCGAGCCGCACGATGCAGGACGTGCCGAAGCGCTCGCGCCGCGCACGACGCCGCGGCGCGCGACGCCCCGCGCGCCGCCGCCCGGCGCGCTGCCACCACGCCGCCGACCCCCCGCTCGGATCACGTGCCTCTCCCTGCGACCATGGCCCAGGTCCTTGACTACGCCCTGCAAGGTACGTGCGCGCGCGCTGACGCAGTGCGCGACCGGTTCAAAGACTTCCGCGAGACGCGCCTCTCGACGGTGCGCCCGCTGAGCGAGTTCGTCGACTACCACCGCATCAGCCGCCCGCGCGATACCAACGAGGCCGTGCAGCGCCTCACGTACAACACGCGGCACTTTTCCGGCAACTATGCGGTGGTGATTGCGCTCCTGGCGCTGTATGGCCTGTGCGTGTGCATGCCTGACGCAGGATCATGGCGCCGCTGCTCATCGTCGCGGTCGGCGTGCTCGTCGGCGGCTTTGCGGCGATCAACCGCTTCGGTACGTCCCCGGCCCCCGCTCACGCACGCAGCGCCCGAGCCGATGCAGGTCGGCAACCATGTCGTGACGCAAAAGGGACTGTACACTGCGCTGCTCGTCGTCGGTACGTGCGCGCGCGCGCGCTCACACAGGCATCGTGCTCCTCTGGTTCGCGAACCCGTTTACGTTTGTGTTCTGGCTCGTGGGCAGCAGCGCCGTGCTGATCCTCGGGCACGCCGCGTTCATCGAGCCGCCCGTCTCGAGCGAGTACGCGGGCGTCGAGGTACGTCGCACGCTCACCCCAGACCGTGTAGCGCCACGTGCCGCCAGCCACGATGGCGCCGAGCGCCGCGGCGGCGCCGGCGACCGTGCTCCGCCATGTCCTGCCGCAGTTCTATCATAGGGTGGTGACGCTAGAGACCTATTTGCGCGAGTGCGCGCCCGACGCGCTCGCCGGCGCGCCCGAGCTCGTGCCGCTGCTCGCCGCGCTCGTCGCGCCCGACGCCGCGCCGATGCCGCCCGGCGCGCGCGACGACGCGGTCGCGGCCGCGCGCCTCGAGGCCGAGGGCGGCGCACACCCGCTGCTGACGGTAACGTGCCCCCGCCGCTCACGCAGCTCCTGCAGCACACACAGCGCGTGCTCCTCGACGAGTGCGCCGCCGGGCGCCGCCGCGCCGACGTGCTCACGCTCGGCTACCGCCGCGACGCCGTCGAGGGGCGCATCGTGCACACGCACCCCAACACGGCGCTCACGAGCGTCGCGACGGGCGCCGCATGGCACGCGCTCCTCGCGCGCCTCGGCGTGCGCCGCTTCCGCCAGATGCTGCTGACCACCGCGTGTTTCTGCCCGCTCGCGGGCGGCGTCGACTGCTTCGCGCAGCTCTGGGGCGAGCCGGTGACGGAGCGCGCGCCCCGCAAGCGCGCCGCGCCCGGCGACGCGCCGCCGCACAGCCGCGCGCCCCGCAAGCGCGCGCGGCCCACGCCCGGCGCGCGCTTCTTCCGCCGCGCGCGCCTCTTTCCGCACGGCCCGTGCACCAGTTCCGCTACGGCATCGTGCTCGGCCTGCCGCCGACGCATGTGCTGCACACGCGCGGCGCGATGCACACACGCACCGCGTGCCTCGCGCGCAGCATGTTCCCCGACGCGTTCGCGCCGCGCGGCGCGCGCCTCGGGCGCTGGCCACGCGGCCTGCGCGCGGTGCGCCCGCTGCTCGCGACGATGCTCCGCCGGCACGACCGCTTCCACTACGCGGCGGCGCTCGCGGCGTGCTGCCCGACGGCGCTGCCGCGCGGCGGCGCCGCGCCGCCGGCCGCGCGCGGTGCGCCGCCCGCGGGCGCCGCGCGGATCCGCGCGCTGCAGCAGCTCGCGCGCGCGCGCAGCCGCGGCGAGCCGCGGTGCTTCCCCGTGGCGACGACGCACGGGCGCGTGTGCTGGTACGTGCGCCTCGTGCTGCGGCGCGTCGTGCCGCGTGCGCTGCTCGGCTCGGCGGCGAACGAGCGCGTGGTCGCCGCCGCGGCGGCGCGCCTCGTGTGTGCGCGGCGGCGCGAGCGCGTCGCGCTGCACGACGCGCTGCACGGCTTCCGTGCGTCGCACTGTGCGTGGCACGCGCGCGGCGCGCGGCGCACGGCGCACGCGCATGCGCTCGTGTACTGGCTGCTCGAGGAGCTTGTGCTCCCGCTGCTGCGCACGACGTTCTACGCCACGGAGACGGCCGCGTTCCGGCAGCGTGTGCTCTACTTCCGGCAGGACGCGTGGGCGCGCGTCAGTGCGCCGCTCGTCGCGCGGCTGCGCGCGCGTGTGTTTGAGCGTGTGCCGGACGCGGCGGGCGCGCCGGGGGCGCAGGTGCGCCTGCTCCCGAAGGACACGTCGATCCGCGCGATCGTGAACCTGCGCCGGCGCACGCTCGGCGTGTCGGTCAATGCGCAGCTCCAGACGGCGTTCGACGTGCTCGCGTACGAGGTCGCGCGGCGCGACGGCGCGTGCGGCGCGGCGGTGCACGGCGCGCACGGGCTGTTTGCGCGGCTGCGCGCGTACCGCGCGGCGCTCGTCGCGCGCTTCGGGCGCGTGCCGCGGCTGTACGCGGTGCGCGCGGACGTGCGCGCGGCGTTCGACTCGCTCGACCACGCGCAGCTCGTGCGCATCGTGCGCGAGCTCCTCGCCGAGCCGCGCGCGTACGTCGTCCAGCGCTACACGCAGCTCAAGCCGGGCCTCGGGCGCGTCGCGCGCCACGCGGTGCGCCGCGCCGTCGACGACGCGGCGTACCCGCGCTTCCTCGAGACGCGCCCCGCCGCGCGCCACGCGGTGCTCGTCGACCACGTCGCGTACGCGCTCACGGACGCCGCCCAGGTGCGCCGCCAGGTCGAGGCGCACATCACGCACACACTCGTGCGCCTCGGGCGCGAGCTGCACCGCCAGCGCGTCGGCGTGCCGCAGGGCTCGGTGCTCGCGACGCTCCTGTGCAACGTGCTCCTCGCGGACGCCGAGCGCACGCACCTCGCGGTCGGCGGCGCGGCGTGCCTCCTGCGCTACACGGACGACTTCCTCTTCCTCACGCCGGAGCGCGCCGACGCCGAGCGCATGTGCCGCGCGCTCCTCGCGGGCTTCCCCGCACACGGGTGCTTCGTCGCGCCGGAAAAGACGCTCGTCAACTTCGACTGCGCCGTCGCCGGCGCCCTCGTGCCGCGCCTCGACGCAACGGAGCGCGTGCCCTGGTGCGGCTACGCGATCTGCCCCGCGTCCCTCGCGGTGCACGCCGACACACACCGCTACCCGTACCACTTCGGCGACACACTCACCGTGCACGGCGCACGCCCGGGCGCCGCCCTCGCACACCGCCTCCTGCACGCCGTCCGCGCACGCACCCACGTGCTCTACACCGACGCCCTCCTCAACACGCCGCGCGGCGCGTACGCCAACGTGCTCGAGGGCGCCGTCGTCGCCGCCGCCAAGCTCCACGCATACGCACGCGCGCTCCGCCCGCGGCACGCGCACGCCGCGCTCGTCGTGCGCGCCATCGAGCAGGCCGTGCGCATGACGCCGCCGATGATCGCGTCGCGCGCGCGCCTCGCGGCCGACACGCCGCTCGCTGGGCCGCCGCCCCGCGCGCTCGACCGCGCGGCCGTCGAGTGGCTCGCGTACCTCGGCTTCTACGCGGTGCTCCGCGGGCGCCCCGCGTACGCCGCCGTCGTCGCCGCGCTCGAGGCGGCGCTCCAGCGCCGCACGTACGCCGCGGCGCGCACACGCCTCGGGCGCTGGGCGCTCCGCGAGGCGCTCAGCCGCGCCGACGAGGTGCGCACACGTTGTTGACTAGTCGCTATGCATGGCCTCGGCGCCCTCGCCGGGGTCGTCGCGGGGGGCGTCGCGGGAGGCGTCGCCAGCGCCCCCGCCAAGGTCCTCGCGGGGGGCCGCCTCGAGGCCCACGCCCGGCCCCGCGTCCAGGCCCGCCCCGAGATCGCCCCCCAGGACCGCATCCATCGCGTGCAGGGTATACTCGAGCATCGCGCTCTCGACGAGCATGCGGTCGGCACGCGCATAGTGGCGCTCCGTGTACGGCACGAGCGCGTCGAGCACCGCCGAGAGCGAGCCGGGCTTGTCGCTCTTGGCGTACGCGCCGAGCAGCGTCGCGGGGCGGTGGAGGCGCACGACCGCGTGGAGGAGCAGCTGCGCGGTGGGCGCCGTGCGCGCCGACGTGTTCCAGTCGCGGATGTAGCCCAGGAGCTGCACGAGCTGCGGCTGCGGCAGCGCCGCGACGATCTCGTCGACGGCCGCGAGGCCCGTGACGCTCGCGTCGGGCACGGGCGTGCCGAGCGCACGCGCAAACAGCTGGTCGATCGAGCGCACCGCGTCGCCGTCGGGGCGCGCCGCGGCGACCTGCGCAAAGAGCGCAAGGAGCCGCCGCGGCTGGTCGAGCTGCAGCGCAAGCGCGATCGCATTCTTGTAGTCCTTGAGCAGCACGAGGTTCGCAAACGCCTGCTCGCGCTCGACGGCCGCCTGCGCGGCGGCCGCCTGCGCCTCGTGCACCGCCGCCGTCGCGTCGTCCCAGCACGCGATCGTGCTGTCCGCCGCGCCGCTGATCAGCTGCAGCGCACGGCCGGGCGCGCGGCGCACCGCGAGCGTCCAGATCTTGTCGTCCGCGGCGTCGATCGTCGTCGCGCACGCCTCGTCCTTGACGTTCCACACCTTGACGAGGCCGTCGCTCGCGGAGCTCGCGAGCTGCTGGCCCCCCGGGAGGAAGCGCACGCGGAGCACACTGCCCGTGTGCCCCTCAAAGACACGCACGCAGCTAAAGTCCTTGAGGCTCCACAGGCGCACCGTCTGGTCGCCGGAGCCCGTCGCAAACGCCTGCTCCGCGGGCGAAAACTGGCACGACCACACGCCGCGCTTGTGCCCGCGGCACGTCGCGAGCGGACGCAGCGCCGCCGCTGCACGGTGCCCGTTGCCCTTGCTCGGCGGCGTGTACTCCAGGCGGAACACCTTCGCGGTGCGGTCCTGCGACGCGGACAGCAGCAGCGCATTGTTCGGCGCCACGTCCACCGCATTGATGTCCTTGTCGTGGATCTTGCGCGTAACCAGCGAGGCAGGGCGCACAGCCTCCCCGCCGAGGCCGCTCAAATCCCACACCTTCACCGTGCGGTCCTGGCTCGCAGTCACCATGAACGGCGGCACGCCCGCGCCGCGCGCAAACGCTACACACCCGACACTCTCCGCATGGCCCTCACAGACGGCCGCCGCGCGCCACTCGCGCGCGCCGTGCGGCGCCCAAATCCGCGCCGTGCGGTCGCGCGACGCACTCGCGAGCCAGCGCCCGTCCGCACTCGCGTCTACACTCAGCACCATGTCGCCGTGCCCGGGGAGCAGCACCGCGTCGTGGTCGTCCGCGTCCAGGCGGTAGATGCGCACGAGGCGGTTGTTCGACGCGACCGCCAGGTGCGCGCCCGCGCCCTCCTCGCCGCGCTGCAGCACCGCGACATCCACAATCTCGTCATTGTACCCCACGAGCTGCCGCACGAGCGCGAGCGCCGGCGCCGCGGCGTCCACACGCACAAACGCAAGGTCCTGCGCGGCGGTCGCCGCGACGACCACGTTCGCCGCACGCGCATAGTGCGCGTCCGTCAGCCCGCTCAGCTCGTCCTCCGCGTCCGCGGCGTCCTCGAGCGCGGCCGCCTGCGCGGCGAGCGGCGCATCCTCACTCACGCGCCAGAGGCGCACCATGCCATGCGCACCGGCCGTGTACAGCACGTCGCGCGCGACAAAGCCCGCGGCCTCGATGCGCTCGCCGACGACGCGGATCTCCTGGCGCGCCCAGCGCGCGTCCTGCCACGCGTAGAACACGAGCGTCTGGTCGCGCGCGCCGCTCACAAGCGTCTGGCCGTCGGGCGCGACGGCGATCGCACGTACGACACCCGCATGCGCGCTGAGCACCGCGACGGGCTTCGCGGCCGCCTTGGCGCCGCCCTGCAGGTCCCACATGCGCACCTTGCCGTCGACGCACCCGGTATACAGGTGCACGGCACGCCGGTTCTTGACCGTCTGCACCTGCCAGCACAGCGCGCTGATGACGCCGCCGTGCCCGGGGAAGACGTGCGTCACGTAGCCGCGCGCGAGGTCGTACACCTTGACGCACCCGTCCGTCCCGCCGAGCGCCAGCAGGCTCGACGTCGGGTCGACGGCCATGAGCGCAACCGGCGCATCGTGCGCGCGGCCGATGGTGCGCACGAGCGCCATGTCCGGCAGCGCATACACGTGGATCATCAGCGCACGGGAAACCGTGACAAGGTGCGCATCGTTCGGCGTGAGCACCACGCTGCTAATCTCCGCGCCGTCCTGCATAAGCCGCGCGACGTACCCCTGGAAGCCGGTGCACCACGCGCGTCGTCGCGGCCTCCACGACGAGCACCTCGGTGCCGAACGACGTCGCACACCACGCGCCATCCTGTGTGACGGCCACCGCGCCGCCTGTATAAAACGGCTGGAACGTATCGCCCTTCGTAAAGGACGTGCACAGCGCCGGCAAGTCCCCTGCGGCCATCGTGCCGTGCGTCTGTGCTCGAGAAAAAAAAAGCGTCGCGGAATTATGCCCTCGGCACCCGCGCCGCCCTCGCCCAGCGCGGCGCGCGGGCGCCGCAGGCGCCCCAGGCGCCGCGGCCGCGAGACACACGGCGCGCCAGCCGCCCTCGTGATGCACCAGCAGTTCGCTAAATCTACGTACGCTCGGGGTTCAGCTTCATGTCCGAGACGTCCACGCCGCTGCCCACCGGCAGGTTGCGGCGCGGGAACTGCTCAAAAGCGCTGGGTCAGCACCACGCGACGTACTTCAGGTTCAGCATGCGGTGCGCGCTCGGCTTCTGCGCATCCTGGATAAGGAGCTGCGACTCGGCCTTCTTCATCGCCCAGTCGAGGTGCCGCTGGTTGTTCGCGGCGGTCTCCTCCGCGGGCGTCGAGAGCGAGTCGATCAGGTTCGTCAGCGCGGACGTCTCCTCAGCGCCCTTCTTCGTGCCCGCCAGGCGGTACAGAGCCACGCCGCCCACGGCAGCCAGCAGGCCGTACGTCCACAGCGACGAGTTGAAGCCTGCGTCAGTCCACACGCAACGTACCCTCACGCGGGTACGTGGCCGTCTGCGCCGCAGACGTCGGCGCCTCCTCGCCGAACACCACGCGCGAGCTGTGCAGAGAACGGGTGCCCGCCCGCAGCACGGGCGAGGCAGCAATACGCGAGCGGAGCGCCATAACCATAGTTCGTCGGCAGCGGACAACCTCGGCCGCTCGTGTGTGTCACGTGACTCGACTTCGACGCATGCCCTGGCGCTCGGTGCTCGTCGGCGCCGCGCTCGCCGCGGCCGTCGCGGCGCTCACGCCGGACGCACACGCACCAGGCCTGCGCAGAACACGGCCAGACATGAATACTGGCCATGCGCACGCGCGCTTCTCGCATGCGCACGCCGCACACGCCGCTGCCGGCCACGCCGCAGCCGCTCACGCCGCGCCGCACGCGCTCAGCGCACGCACGCCGGCCCGCACACCGCTCTCTGCCGGCGCGGTGATCGGCATCTCGATCGCACTTGGCCTCGGCGTCGCATTCATCGTCGGATGCCTCGCCGTGCTGACTACAGCGCTCACCACGGCGCGCGCGCACCACGCGCCCCGCGCCGCAGCCCCACGCCGCGCCCGGTAGTCGACGGGGCGGCAGGTCGGCGCATGGCCGCACACCCATGGCCCGCCGCCGACACCCCATCCATCGTCCCAAGCCGCGGCCCATCGTCCCCAGTGCCGCGGTCCCTCCACGTGGCGTGGCCCCAGCGCGGACGACGATGGCCGGCATGGGCGATGCACGCCCCAGCTGGCTCAGTGTCCCCGCGACGCTCGCCGAACTCGTTGTACATACGCTTCTCGTACTCTGCATGGTGATGCCGGTCTACGGCGCCGTGATCCGCCTCCGCGCCGAGTTTCGGCCCCGCGCGCGGCTCCACACAGAGCAGGCGCCCGGACGCTGGCACGCCGCTGCGCAGCATGCCGTGCCGCCATGGGACGACGTGCTGCGCGCCGTGCGGCATACAAAGCACACCGAGGGCCTGCGTGGCCTGTACCGCGGCACCACCGTCGCACTCGTCCAGATCCTCGTGCAGTCCCTGCTGTCCTTTGCGCTCTTCTCAACTGCCGAGCCATCCGCACGGCAGCCGCCGTGGCCATGGCTGCTCCTTGTCTCGCTCATACTTACCGCCGTCGATCTCCCGTTCGAGGTCGTGCTCCAGCGGTATGTCGCACACTGACCCAGCACGGCGACGGCGCCGCACCGACTCGCATGGTGGAAGCCACGCATGAGCCTCGTGCGGGTCCTCGCGCCATCCGAGCGCCGCGCACCGTGGTGCCTGTACACGCTGCCGGGCCTGCTGCCGGCGCTGCTTGTGCGCAAGGCAGGCACGACGCTGCTCATGCTCGCCTTCCAGCAGGTGCTCTTCCCGCGCGTCGCCGCCGCACAGGATGACGGCACGCCAGGCGGCGAGGGGCCGAACGAGCACACCTTTTCGTTCAGTGCGGCGCACCTTGCTATCTACCTGGTGTGGAACACGCTCGCCCTCGCGATCACGCTCCCGCTCGACTGCGCGATCACGCGCCTGGCGACACAGCGGGACTACGAGGAGGATCGCGCGGACTACGGGGTGGCGCACGCGTATACGGACGCGCCCGAGGGCCGTCCGGCCCCGGTAGACGCGCCGCGCGCGGAGCGAGGCGATGCGCGCGCGCCACTCGTGTCGCTGCGCACGGGCCGACGCCCCTATACCGGCCTGCGCGACTGCTTCGCGACCATGGCCGCCGAAGAGGGCCCCGCGAGCCTCACGCGCGGCGCGGGCCTCGCGTTCCTCGCGCTCCTACTCGTGAACGTCGGCGCGCCGGCGCGGTGACACGTGGAGCCACGTGGGTCTGCGCACGGTCCGTCCACGTTGACTGCACCGGCCATGACAGCGGAGGACACGCTGATCGTGTTCGCGGTCACCGTCGTGTACGGCTTGGGCACATGCGTCGGGCTGCTGGTCGTGATGCCCTTCTTTGTATCTATAACGCGTCTGCGCGCCAACTACCTCCCCAAGGCGGTCTCGCTGACCAATGTCCTCAACGAGGGCGAGCTCGAGTCGATGGAGAACCGCTCCGTGCTGCACTCGTTCCTGATGCGCTCGCGGCGCGCCACCGCCAAGATTGGGCCCGTAGTCGATGGCGTGCTTCCCATGATCTGGCGCACGAAACGCCTCGAGGGGTGGCGGGGGCTTTACCAGGGCACGACGATCGTCGCCTCGGGCGTCCTCGTGACGTACGCCGCCACCGCCATCTTTCTGCTGACCGCCGTCGAGTCCTGGGACGACTGGAATGCTAGCAGCCGCGTGCCGTTCCTCGCCGCGATCTGCATCGAGCTGCTCCAGGCGCTCGTCGTGCTGCCCTTCGACGTGGTGCTCAAGCGCACCATGGTGCACCCGCGCCGGCTCAACTGGTTCGCGCCCGTGCAGAGCATGAGCGAGGTGCTTTCGCCCGCCGAGTTCAAGCAGCCGTGGCGCCTGTACCGGATTCCCGGGCTCCTCTCCGCCATGCTCCTACGCGTGACGTTCGTCTCGACGCTCGCGCTTGCTGCGGACCGCGTGTTCCTCCCGCGCGTCGAGCCGCTCGTCCCTGCGGGGCCCGGACAGGACGAGTTCGAGGGGCCGAGCTCGGCGTCGACACGCGCGACCGTCGCGGGCTTCATCGCGTACCTGCTCTTCACGATGGCGCTCCAGCTCCTGGCGGTGCCGTTCGAGTGCATCCTCGTCCGCCTCGCCGTGCAGCGCCCGGTGACACAGCAGCCTCTGCATGTGGCCTACGCGCACAATGCGGAGCGCCCAGGCCCTTCGCCACACAGCCACCAGGCGACGGTCGTGCCGCCCGAGGCAGCGGCTACGACCGCATCCGAGCCGACCGAGCCACGCCCTGCCGACGCTCCGGCAGAGCACGCCGAGGACGAGGCGGCTGCAGCGTCCAACGAGGCGCCTGCCGACGCACCCAACGAGGCGCCCGATGCGGCTCCCGATGCGCCAATGCTCGAGCACAGTGCCGACGAAGAAGATGCACTGCCGATGCTCACCGATACCGTGCCGCGCGTCTACACCCAGCCTCCCCGGACCAAGTCGCCGACTAGTGAGCCGGTGATTGCGCTGCGCCCGTGCGACGACACGCTGGACGAGATTGAGTCGTACTATGGCGCCACTCCCGTCGAGCCGTACATGGGTTTCGCCGACTGCTTCCGCAAGATGGTTGCCGAGGAGGGCTACGAAAGTCTGTACCGCGGCCTGCCCTTCTCGATGGGCTTTGTCTTTGTCGCGACGCTGGGACTGCTCCCTGTACTCATCGATGCTTTTTCTATGTTTTCATAAAATCTCGGTAGGACCATCAGGTGAGAGACGTTCCCACGGCACGCAGGCCACCGGCCCTCGCTGCGCCCCCCAGACTTGCATCGCAGGGGCGCCGCACGGACCTTAGCCACATTCGCGATCGCGCGAACTCGTCCAGGATGCACGCTTGGGTCACCCTGATCGTGACAATTCTCGTCACTCTGGCCGCGTATGTCCTTGGCTTTCTCTCAACTATGCCTTTCAAAGTCTCCAAGGTTCTGCTGATGGCCAACTATCTCCCTCAAGCCGAGGTGCTCATGATCGCTCCCAACGAAGAGACTTATATGTCAATCCAAGACGCCCCAGGGTATCACGCTCTCTTGAGCAATTCGCGACAGATCAGTGTGAAACTTGGAGCAAATGTCGAAGGTATGATGTCAATGATCTGGCGAGTAAAGCGCTTGGCAGGATGGAGCATGTTCTACCGAGCAGCGACGATATTTTTCTTTCAGGAAGTGGCTGACCAAGTGCTCGAGAGTCTTGACATCTTACACCGTCTCCATCCGCAAGGGAGCGCTAAGATAAACGCGGCCTTTATTGCGTCGCTATTCCTTTCACTGCTTGTTCACGAGTTCGTACGGGTGGCATTTGCTGTGGTGCTCTACCGAATTATCGTCCACCCGCGCTCCTTGCGCTGGTTTGCCCCTCGCGAGAGCTTCAACGCGGTCGTCACCCCGCACGAGCGTAAAGCCCCGTGGCGCTTACTATTGAATCCCGGTATTCTGACCGTCGTGACGCTCAATGCCTTTGTCCAATGCGCAGTCAGACTAGTTCGGATTCTTGGGCTTATTCCTCAATCAGATCTGTGGGTCACTGGCCTCGTGCTATATTCGGATCTAGTATACTATCCTTTGGAAAGCATACTTGTACGCCTTTCTACGCAGGGGGCCGTTATGCG
Source organism: Malassezia obtusa (assembly GCA_029542945.1). NCBI lineage: Eukaryota > Fungi > Basidiomycota > Malasseziomycetes > Malasseziales > Malasseziaceae > Malassezia > Malassezia obtusa. Next base: position 129,744 of record CP119942.1, on the reverse strand, counting down.
TCAAACCACTCACGGTAAAGATCAACAAAACGAGCTTCGTTCTGAGCTTTCACCGGTTGGTGAAAAACAGAAAGAGACCACATCCGCCCCGAAAGTGCAAAAAGACGAATGCGATATGGAAAGTACGGATGGCAAAAGACACATTCTCGCAGCCTCGAACTCGCTCGGTCATCACGGGGCGAATGCACTACGCGCAAGGACCGGAGCTGCGCCGCAGATTGGCGTCTATGCTTCCCAGCAAAAGCCACCGAGCCAAGAACCTGTCATTCTGCTCCGTCCGTGCGAGTCAAAAAAATATGATGCTCATTTTTGCATCACGCCGAGGGAGCCATACAAGGGCGTTTGGGACTGTCTCTGTAAAATGTGCGCGGAAGAAGGATACCAGAGCTTGTACCGTGGAATCGTTTACGAGCTTGGATCAGTTTTCGCATTGATCAGCCTTCAGTACCTCAAAAGTTATATTTTCCAAAATTTGGCTGAATAACCTGAAAATCCGACACCGTTCATGCTCGTCTCTGTCCAAACAGAACCTAGGCACAGATACTGTATCATAAATTTTGCGCTATGACGACATAGCCTCATCAGCTGTTCCAATCAACATGTGCTGTACTAATACAAAAAGAGAGCCGGCTGGCTAGAAATCCCATGCGAGATCATAGCATGCTCCGCAGCTGCTCAAGTAGGGCCGGTGGATACACCAGCCAGGTATCCCAGCAGTCGAGTACGTGGAAAAACTGGCGCTGGACGGCATCGGCTTTCATACGACCGGGAAAAGAGCGGATCACATCGCCGAAATGTGCAAACACACGAAAAAGATGCGGGTGGAAGGCATCTCGGTAGCGCCACGCGTGCGGCACAGGCGCAGCGCTGTTGTGTAGAATGTCGGATAGCACATAAAGTCGCGCGACCTTGCGCGGAATAGGTGTCGAAGGGATGAGCAGCGACTGGACAATCAGTTCGGCGACCGTGTCGGCGGCATAGGCATGGTCGAGCGCCAGCGCCATACACCGCGCGATGCGTTCTCGGCGAGGCGTTAGCGAACGTAGCATCACAAGCAAACGCCGCTGAGCCAGGCGGCTCAGTGGAGCATCGCGCCGTCCACGAAGCGGCTCCGACTCCTCGACTTCCTCAGAATCGGTCGAGTAGGGCGACGCGTATCCCTGTGTGAGAGGCAGACGCACCTCGTCTTGAAAAGCTGCCGCGTCCGGGACATCCGGGCGCTCGGTGCGATGCCGAACAGGTACGGGCGAAGCCTCGCGTTCTCGCCGAACCGGCTCGTGCCGCTGGACGAAGCGGGGATGCGAAGGAAGAGGAATCGCGCGCGCCCAGGAGACGCCGAGAGCCGAGGCGCCCCAAAGCAGTCCATCTGCCGCTTGCTGTGCGCGCTCGGCATCTTCTCGATGCATGAATGCCACAAAGCCCGTGTCGCCTCGGGGAAGGAGCTGCGTAAGCCCGACACGAACCTTGACTGCACCGATCGCACCCCACCGTGCGAAATAGTCGCCGAGCATATCCTCTGTGACATTGCGCGTAAGGCCTTGCACACAGAGATTGGTAGACGTGGTATCGTGCATCGGCAGAGGAGGCCGTTCGCGGCCTGGGTTGGGAGAGTCCGGCGTCTCGCTGTGTCAGTCAATGACCTACCTTTGGATTTCGGCAAGGAGCTCGGACAGTCCACCGCGGCGGCCTTTTCGAGGTTCTTCTGACGTCTCCGAAGTAGCAAAGGCAGAGTCAGCGGTGCGTTTCGGGGGCGCTGTGGCCGGTTTGGGAGGGACATAGGCCTGGCCTGGATCAGCAAGCGACATACCGCCTTTCGCGACGAAGCGGGTGCCGAGGATGCCAGGTCGTTGTGTATTCTCCGTCTCGAGATCCCGGAGAAGCTCCTGGTACGCAGCCTCGTTTTCGATTTGGTCGCGCTCGTGCCGCTCCTGGTCCGCCTCACGCTGCCGATCGAGGCGCGACTTGGGCACCGGCCCATATTTCAGGCGCTCGAGACGCTCGAGGCGCTCCGCCTCGCTCCTGTTCTGCGAGGCAAAGAACTTTTGTAGATCTTCATCCTGGACGTTGCCTTGAACAGGCCGAGCATCCTTCGCTGCGCTTGGCCGCCCCTCGGACCCCATGCGGGGAAAGGCCAGGCAAAGTGGAGGCGCAAGTTGCTGCCCGCAAGAGCCTCGCAGTACGTCGTAATCGGGTTGCACTGGCATACATTCAAGCCACTATAAACTACGCAGAGCCAATGGCCGGAAATGCTCGGAATATGGGGCTCTGACGCATCTCCCGCCAGTGGAAGATTCTCCTACCGGAGCCGAACGCCAGAGGCCAGACAACGCAGTAGCTTTTGGACAGAATCTGTCGGCACCTTTCCAGATGCGTTTAGTCCCAGCTGGAGTTCGCCGGGGCAGCGCCAGAGGCAGCAGGAGCCGGGCCGTTGGTCTCCCAGCCCGCGCCAGTGTCCGCGGCCCAGTCCTGGGCGGCATCCGCGCTCCAGTCGACCTGGTCGCCGCCGGCAGGCAGGTTGGCGGCGATCGAGGGGTTCACGCCGCCGGCGCCAGCGCCCTCGATGTTGAAGTCAGTGACGTTCTCGACACCGGGCTCGGTGTTGGCGGTGATGGCAGCCTGCTTCGCGAGCTGAGCCTCAGCCTGCTCACGCTCGACCTCCTCAGGGTCGCGGTAGAAGAACATGTCGACCATGACGTTCCAGCCGTTGGGGGTGCGGGGGACGATGCCGCGGAGACGGAGGAACTCACGGCAGAGGAGCCACCAGAGGAGACCGATCGAGTGACGACCCTTGTTGTTACCCGGGATGGCGATGTCGACGTGGCGCAGGGGAGCGTCCGTGTCGGCGAGCGCAATGACGGGGATGTTGACGTAGGCCGACTCGCGGATGGCCTGGTGGTCGACACGCGGGTCGGTCACCACGATCACGCGCGGCTCCTTGAAGGAGCGGGTGATGTAGTTGGTGAACGAACCGGGGGTGAAGCGGCCGGCGATGGCGGTCGCGCCGGTGTTGGCGGCGAACTTGAGCACCGCACGGTGGCCGTAGGTGCGGCTCGAGATCACCACAATGTCCGCAGGGTTCTCGACCGCGGCGAGCACACGGGCGGCGAGCACGAGCTTCTCCCAGGTCTTGCCGAGGTTAATGAGGTGGATACCGTCGGCGCGGCGCTTGTGCACGTAGGGGATCATGGCCTTCTCCAGGTTCTTAGTACCGATGTGGGTCTGGGCGGCCAGGAGGAGGCTCATGTCCTCCGACGTGGGGTTCAGAACAGACGGGTGCTTCGACATCGTGTCTAGGTAGCGACAAGAGATCCAAAGGTGCGTGTGAAGAAGCACGCTTCCTGCCCTCCATCGTACTTCGGCCGGTCAAAACTAAATTGAGTCACGTGATACATGGAACTATAGGCAGCCACGCGCGCGCCGAAGAAGACCCCCGTTTGCAGCGCGAGCGTTCGCTCTCTCAACTACTAACGAAGCAATATGGCTGAGCGTGGACGTGGTGGATTTGGACGTGATCGCGGCCGTGGTGGCCGTGGCCGCCGTGGACCCCGGAAGGACGAGAAGGAGGAGTGGGGTATGTGAAGCGCTTCTGACCCAGTGCCTGTCACCTCGCTCGGTCGTCTCGTCAAGGACGGCAAGATCAAGTCGATGGAGGAGATCTACCTCTTCTCGCTCCCTGTGAAGGAGTACCAGATTGTCGACCTCCTGCTGCCCAAGCTTACTGACGAGGTCATGAAGATCACGCCCGTCCAGAAGCAGACCCGTGCCGGTCAGCGCACCCGCTTCAAGGCGTTCGTTGCCATTGGTGACTCGGACGGCCACCTTGGTCTCGGTGTGAAGTGCGCCAAGGAGGTGGCTACTGCCATCCGTGGCGCCATCATCATGGCCAAGATCTCTGTGATCCCCGTTCGCCGTGGCTACTGGGGTAGCGCTCTCGGTAAGCCCCACACCGTGCCCGCCAAGGTCTCGGGCAAGACGGCCTCGGTCATGTGCCGTCTCGTGCCCGCGCCCCGCGGTACCGGCATTGTCGCCTCGCCCGCCCCCAAGCGTCTGCTCCAGCTCGCTGGTATTGAGGACGTGTACACGCAGTCCAAGGGTCAGACTGCTACGATGGGCAACTTCCTGAAGGCGACCTTCGCCGCGGTGTCGAAGACGTACGCCGTGCTCACGCCCAACCTCTGGGCTGAGGTTCCTGTCCCCGCGACTCCATACGTTGAGCACGCTACGCACCTGGCGCGCGCCGGCAAGAAGCTGCGTGGCTAAGTGCACGATCCTGTAGCTACGCTACCCAAAATGCAACCTGATGCTCTCATTCGAAAAAGTCCCATAGACCCTGGCGCGGAGTCATCACGTGATTCCCGGCTTGACCCGTTCGGCCGCGCGCGCAACGGGTCCGCTCCCTCCGTCCGCCGTCGACATCATGATTGCCCGTGCCTTTTCGAAGATGACCCCGGCCGCCCGCTCGATGCGCGTGGCTGGCCAGCAGGTGCGCCACGCTTCGGGCCTGCCTATTCCCCCGAAGATCGCGACCCCGAAGAGCGTCGGCAACTCGAGCTCTTCGTCGAACACCGACGCCGTGGTGAGCTTCTACAAGGCGCTCCCCAAGGGCCCTGAGCCGGAGAAGCGCTCGGGCGGCATTAAGGGCGCCTACTTTGACGGCAAGAACGCCAGCGGCAAGCCCATCATCGGTGTGATCGCCGCGCTGATGATCGGCGGCTACATCCTGGAGTACAACGGCCACCTCAGTACGTGCCGCGATCTGACATGCAGAGTACCACAAGAACGCGCACCACTAGATATTTTAGCGTGCAATGTGACTGCTCGACCGATCGATGCGATCTGTCGTGTGCATGAACGTGTCGGAGGCGAACAAAAAAACAGCGAGTCAGAAGACGGTTGGGTGAAAGACTCTTGCGCCGTGGTGTCTCTGGGAGCGCTGAGTACATGTATGCGTTCCCAAGGGACTGCCTGTGCAGGGAGGGGCGGCGCGGCTGCTCCGCATGTCAGGCTGGCGTATTTCATAGGGCTGCTGCCGCCGCGCCGGTAGGAGCCGGTCAGACAAGCATCCTTCTCTGAAGGGCACTCGGGCTGGAGACGAGTCCTGCGTGAAGAGGCGATGCGGGGCGCTGTACGAGGCGCCGTCGCCGCGACGCATCGCGGTGCGGTCCTTGGCTCCACGTGCCATGTATCGATATACCCTGCCGTCGACGAGTGCCGTCTCGTTCACGGACCACTTTCAGACGGACACGTACCATGCCGAGCTGATGCTCGCGACGCAGCTCCGCGCGACCGTCGAGCAGGTCGTGCGCGACGCGCAGAGCGCACAGGCCGAGACCATCCGCGTCGTCCAGGCGGTGACCGAATACCTTCCGGTGCTTACGGGCATCTACAACTGCGTGCTGACCGACGCGGTGCTTGTCCGGCACGAGCCCGAGTTTGTGTGGCGCTCCGCGCTGGACCGCAGCGCCAAGTGTGCACTACATGGCCTGGCCGCCGAGCTGTGTGCGGTGCATACGCTGCTCGGCATGGCGTACGTGAACGAAGCGGCGGCGACGGTCGACGCGCTCGGCCTGTACGAGCTGGACACGTCCGTGGACAATGTGGTGCGTCGCCAGAACGACGAGCGCCTCAAGGTTGCCGCGGACCTGCTGTGCCGCGCGGCGGGCGTGTTTGAGTACGTCGCGACGCAGCTGCTGCCGCGGTGGAGCGCCGAGGCGCCGCGTCCGCCGGAGCTCACACACGACGTGTCGGTCGCGCTCGCGCGCGTCGCGATGGCCGATGCACACCGCCTTGCGCTGCGCAAGCTGCAGTCGCCCGCGCTGGCGCTGGCGACCGACACGCTGACGCCGGGCCCGCCGCTGCCGGCGGGCCATCCGTCGCCGGCGCTGCTCGCGAAGCTGCACCTGCACGCCGCGTCGCTGTACGAGCAGGGCACGTCGCTCGTGCGTACGCACGACGCGCGCACGCCGGACGCCGCCGACGCCGAGATGCGCCGCGCGCGGCAGGCGGTGCACAAGGTCAAGACGACGCTGCAGACGCTGCGCACGCACACGGCCGCGGCGCTCGACGTGCGCACCGATACGCGGCTCGTGCGGTACGCGGAGCACGAGGCGCGCTGGCACCGCGCGCTCGCGCACAAGTGGCTCGGCATCGACGCGGGGGAGCACGCGGACTGCGTGGGCGTGGGACTGGCGCACCTCGGCGCGGCGCGCGAGCAGCTGCAGCGCATCGTGCCCAAGGGCCTTGAGGACGGCGAGGGGAAGCGCCGCGTGCCGCTCTGGGAGCAGCGGCGCGCCGCCAAGTTCCACGGCGACCTCACGCTGTGGTGGATGAGCGTCGAGGCGGCGAGCGTCGGGCGGTGGCACGACGCGTACCGGCGCGTGAACGACTCGGTGAGCTTCCAGCGCGTGCCGCGGCTCTCCGAGCTGCAGTACGCGTCCGAGGGACGCGCCGCACTCGTCGCCAAGCCCTTTGAGCCGCCCGCGCCGCGGTTCGGGCCGGCGGGCAGCGAGGTGGTCGACGCGACGCAGTGCGTCGGCCTCGGCGCGCGCGAGGCGCGGGGGCAGTATGCGGGTGCAGGTGCGTACTATTAGCGGGCAGGCGAAAAATAGTGGTCCAGCGTTCGGGACGCGGCCTTGGCACGTTTCTCGGGCGAGCTCCGGCGCGCGGGCGCGGCGCCCGGCGCGCTCGCGGCGCGCTTGCGCCGGGCGCCGCGTGCGGCCGACGCGGCGGCGTCCGGCGCAAGCGCGCCGTTCGACGCCGGGGTATCGTGCGGTTCGCCGGCGTCGGGCGCGGCGTCGCCCGGCGCGGGGCGTATGCCGAGGCACGCGTCGACGTGGCGGTTCACCAGTGCACTGGCCTCGCGCTCCGTCGCGCCGGGCGGCACGCCAATCGCGCGGTCGCATACCGGGCAGCGGTACACGGGCCCCTCCTGGAGCCACTGCTGGAGCGGCGAGGCATGCGCGCGCAGGTCGAGCAGTGCCGAGGCGCGCACGCCGAGGAGGCGGAGCGTGAGGCGCCCGCCGGCGGCCGCGTGCTCCTGCGCGAGGAGCGCCTTGGCGGCCGCGTACAGCTCGTCGAAGGACGCGGCAGAGCGCGGTGCGAGGCTGTGCTGCCGCGAGAAGCGCTGGAACGTGTCGTGCTTCCCGACGAGCGTCACGGTGCGTGCGCGGAAGTCGAGGCGCGCGAGGTCCGCGGCGAGCTGGCGGCACGCGTGCTGGAGCTGTGCGTCGAGCGCGGCCGAGTCGGCGATCGGCGCAAAGGTGTTTTCGCGGCCGACCGACTTGCGCTCCTCGCGCGACGGCGGACGCACGCGGCTCGGCCCGATGCCGAGCGCGGCCGCGAGGAGGAACGCAAAGTTGTCGACGCACACGCTGAGCTCCACGCGCCGCGCCCACAGCGCGCCGCACGTCGTGACGTGGAATGCGTCGAGGATGCGCTCGGTGACGTGCCCGATGCCCGGCACCTTGCGCACCGGGAGCGCGTCCATGAACGCAAGGATGTCGGCGCGGCGCGGCGGCACGCGGAACTGGCCGTTCGGCTTGTTGCGCTCGGACGCGATCTTGGCGAGCAGCATGTTGGGCGCGATCCCGACGCTGAGCGTGAGCCCGGTCGCGCACGCGACCTCCTGCCGGAGCTGCGCGACGGCGTCCTCGACCGCGAGACCCTCGCGCGCGAGGTACGGCGTGACGTCCAGGTACGCCTCGTCGAGGCTGCGCTGCAGCAGATGCGCGTCGTAGCGGCGGAGCACCGCCATCACCGCATCGCTCGATGCGCGGTAGCGGTCAAAGTGCGCAGGGACCACGAGCAGCTCCGTACACAGCGCGCGCGCCACGAACTCGGCCATGCCCGAGCGCACACCGAAGCGCCGCGCCTCGTAGCTCGCGGTGAGCACCACGCCGTGGCCCACCGCGAAGCACTTGCCCGCGAGGCTCGGGTCGCGCTGCAGCTCGACGGCCGCATAGAACATGTCCATGTCGCAGTGCAGGAGCGTGCGCGACAGATCGCGCTCGCCTTCGAGCTGCGCGGCGAGGCGCTCGACGTGCGCCGCGCGCTGGGCATGCGCGCCGGCGGACGCATCGGCCAGCGCGTGGTCGCGGCGCTCGCGGGCGCGTGCAATCCGCGCCGTGACGGCGTCGTGCCGCGCGCGCTGGTTCGCGTAGTACTTGGAGCCGCGCGAGACGCGGTCGATCACCGCGCTGATGCGCGCGTCGCTGCTCTCGACGCCGGCCTTGTGGCTGGACGCTGCGTCAGCAAGCTACGTACGACCAGCCATGCGCCTGCGGAAGCTCGCGAGGTCGTCGTCGCCGCCGTCGGGCGTGTCGGGCGCGCCGCGGCCGTGCGCGCCGCGGCCGCCGCCCCCGGCGTCCACGCCCATGGACGATCCGACCTCCACGTCGTCCACGTGCGTCGACCAGCTTCGCGGCAGAATGTCGACCGACGAGCGCGGGTCCAGCGAGTCGGCCGGCACGCCGCGGCGCGCATCGCAGCGCAGCGCGCAGACGGCGCACAAGATGTCGCTGCTGCGTGCGCGGCGGCCCCGGCGCCTCTCGCTGTCGCGCGGCACACCGAGCGAGCCGATGCCGACGACGGCGCCCCCAGACGCCGAGACGCGCAGCGAAAGCGCGGCGATGGAGCGCGCGCAGCCGCACACGCCGCAGCGGTCCGAGTCGGGCCTCGATGGGCCCGGGGCGCTCGCCGCGGGCGAGCCCGTGTTCCCGCGGCGCATTGTGCAGTGGATCACACGCGTCGCCAACAGCACAGAGCCCCACGAAGACACCGCGCCGCCGACGCCGCCGAGCGCGCCGGCCGACCCGATACCCCACCTGCCGGAGCATCCGCAGCGCCGCGACGTGCGCCGGCGGCACCACCACCGAATCACACGCCCGGTGCCCGCCGATGCGCCCGGCGGGCTGTGGACGCACCTGAGCGACCGGATGATACCCCTACGCAGCCCGTCGCAGCTCTGGCACCTGACGTCGGACCGCATGCTGTGGCCCACGAGCCTGGACGCGGGCGTGTGGCTGCTCGGCACGCACTACGGCGCGACCGACGCGCCCGAGGCGCCCGACACGTCGAGCGGCGACAGCACGCTCGGGAGCGCCGAGAGCGCCTCCGAGACGAGCACCGCGCGCCAGCGGCGTGTGTGGCGCGCAGAGCTCATCGCAGGCGTGCGCAGCCTCGTGTGGTGCACGTACCGCTCCGACTTTCCGCCGATCGCGCACGACGGGTACATTGGCGCGGACGAGGAGGCGACCTCCGCCGCGGTCTCGGCCGCGACCGAGGAGCTGTGCGCGCCCGCGGAGCGTGCGGACGCGGGCGCCACGCAGCCGCTCACGCAGCTCCTCGCGCGCTCCAACGAGAACCTGAGCAGCACGGCGGCGACGCGCAGCTGGCTGCTGCAGCAGCTCGAGAGCCGCGGCTGGCAGCTCCCGGGGCTCCTTGCGCAGCTCCCGATCACCACCGGGCTGCTCTCGCGGCAGGAGCCCGTGACACCGGCGGCGGTCGCGTCGAGCGTGCAGGCGATCCTCGACGCGGTGGAGCACGACGTGCTCCTCGCGCTGCGCCATCCGCTCGCGGCGAGCGTGCCGATCGCGCGCCTGCGCGAGTCGCTCGTGTCGCACCTCGGCGGGCAGACGGGGCTCCCGGGGCTCTGGAGCTATGTGAGTGCGATCTACCAGAGCGTCTCGTCCATCGCGCAGCCCACGGGGCTCACGAGCGACACGGGCTGGGGATGCATGCTGCGCACCGCCCAGAGCCTGCTCGCCTGCGCGCTCCTCCGCGTGCACCTCGGCGCCACGTGGCGCCTGCCGCCCGTGCGCGACGGCGCGGTGCAGTGGCGCAACGACACCGAGCACGCCAAGTACACGCGCATCGTGTCGCTCTTCTTCGACGACCCGAGCAGCGCGTGCCCGTTCAGCATCCACCGCCTCGCTGCCGAGGGCAAGCGCCTCGGCATCCACGTCGGCGAGTGGTTCGGGCCGAGCACCGCCGCGAGCGTCCTCGAGCGCCTCGCGCGCCACGCGCCGATCGGCCTCGGGGTCGTCGCCACGAACGACGGGACGGTGTGCATGGAGGAGGTCACCGACGCGTCCGCGGACTGGACGCGCCCGGTGCTTGTGCTGATCGCGCAGCGCCTCGGGCTGCGCGAGGTCCCCAAGCCGTACCGCGCCGCACTCAAGCACACATTCACCTTTCCACAGTCGGTCGGGATCGCGGGCGGGCGCCCGAGCTCGTCGGTGTACTTTGTGGGGTGCCAGCGCGAGAACCTCCTGTACCTCGACCCGCACGCCACGCGCCCCGCCGTGCCCTTCCGCCACGTGCCGCCGTCGCTGCGCGGCGCCGACGTGCTCGGCGACGCGTGCCCCGCCGAGACCCACGCGCTGCTCACGTCGTGGTACTGCCGCGCATACTCGGCCCAGGAGCTCGCGACGTTCCGCGCGCCACATGCACAGCTCATGCCGCTCGGCATCGTCGACCCGAGTCTCCTGTTCGGCTTTGTGGTGCATTCGCGCGACGAGCTGCAGGACCTTGCGCGGCGCGTCGAGCAGCTGGACGCACCGCTCTTCCGCGTCGTGCCGCGGCGCACGCACTACGAGGGCACCGGCGGCGATGCCGAGGTCGAGCCCGAGTGGGCACTTTAGCATTCTTTCCCTAGCGATCTACTGCTGCTTGCACTCCTGCGGGTCCTGACGCGCACCTCCACGCGGCGGCGCCTCGTCGTCGTCCTCGTCGTCGTCCTCGTCGTAGTCGTCGTCCCCGTAGTCGTCCTCGTCCCACTCATCCGGGTTCTCGTAGTGGAGCGCCTTGCCGGTGAAGAAGTCGACGGCGTGGGGGATGATGCGGTCCTTGAGGTCCTCGCCAATCTGGTAGTCGAGCTCGAGACGCTCCTCGATCGCGTCGAGCTCCTCGTCGTCCTCCTCGTCGTCGTCCGTTGGCGGCTTCGGCGGCGAGAAGAAGTTGAAGAAGGACTCGGTCGGGACTAACCGCTTGACCGTGCGCGTCTCGTTCGTGTTCTTGTTGCGCTGCTTCTTCGTCTCGACGCGGTGCGTGAGGTTCGCCTCGGGCGACTTCCAGTCAATCGCCGCGCCCTCCGCGTGGTCGTACACCAGGTCGCCGGAGAACCCGACCTGGTTCGAGTAGAAGTACGTCTTGGTCAGCGTCGTGTTGGAAAAGTGCTCGTTCGGCGCAAAGACAAAGTCCAGTTGGAAGCCCTGCTGCTCCTGCCCGTTGCCCGCATTCGACGGCGTGTCCAGGTAGCGCAGGCGCACGTCGATGAGGTGCTTCAGCGCGCCCTCGTCGCGCTCGGTGATCACCTCGGAGAGCGCCACGTGGTTCTTGAGCGCCGTCAGCCAGAACTCGGGGATGCCCTTCGGCGCGTCGGTGCGGATCGAGATGTTGGCGAGCGAGCGCGGCTCCTCGCGCTCCTCCTCCTCGTCCTCTTCCTCGTCCTCCTCGTCGTCCTCCGCGTCCTCCTCGCGGTCCACGGCCTCGCCCGACTCCACCTCGGCGGCCGTCGGCTCGAGCTGCCCCAGGATGATCTCCTTGCGCCGGTCGTACAGCGGGGCGTACTTCTCCGCAAACTTCTTCTCGAGCGCAAGAATCTCGCGCTGGAACTCGGCCTCAATCTTCTGGTGCTCGACGTTGAGGCCCTTGAGGCCCTCGACGCGGCGGCGCACCTCGTCGGGGAGCGACTCGATGTAGCCGGACGAGCGGCCCACGAGGCCGTTGAGCTTGTCCTGGATCATGCCCTGGATCGCGGCGCTCGGCAGGCCGGGCACGCCGGCCGCAGCAGGCGCGCCCTCGTCGTCGTCCTCGTCATCGTCCTCCTCGCCGATCGTCTGCACCGTCGGGCGCGAGAGCGGCTCGCGGCCGATCGGCGCGTTGCTCAGCGGCGTGTTCTGCGGCGTCGGCGCCGTCAAGTCCTCGTTCTTGTTCCTGCGTGAGTCGCGCGCACGCACTTGCCAATGTCCACCGTGTTCGTCATCGTGGAGCCGCACAGAATTGCCACGGTCCGCACCCGCACTTTTGGGCTGACTCAGCCACGGGTGCGCGCGCGTCACGTTGTTTGCCACGTGGCTACCATGGCCGTCGGCGAGGCGGTCGATGCGCTGCTCGCGCTCGCGCCGGGCGCCGCGCCGGGCGCCGCGGACATCGAGCGCGCGCTCGCTGCAATCCACACGAAGCAGGACGCACACCGGCGCGAGGCGACTGAGCTCCACGGCCGCCTCGCGCGCGGCGCGCTGCACGACGCGCCGCAGCGCTCCGAGGCACTGACCACACTCCTCGACACGCTCGCGCGCCTCGAGACGAACGCATCGCGCGCCGAGGCCAGCGTCGGCGAGATCACTGCCGAGATCCGCTGGCTCGATATGGCGAAGCGCAACGTCGCACACAGCATCGTCACGCTCAAGCGCCTCCAGATGCTCGTCAGCTCCACCTTCCACCTCGAGCAGCTGTGCGCCGCGGAGCAGTACCGCGACGCGGCGTCGACGCTGCAGGCCGTGCAGGCACTCCTCGCATACTTTGCGTCCTACGGCGCTGTGGAGATCATCGTGCACCAGCGCCGCCGCGTCCAGGAGCTGCGCGACGAGCTGAAGCAGAAGGCGATGCACGCGTACGAGCACGCCTTCCAGCAGGCGCGCGCGCGCTGGGACGCGAGCGAGAGCGTCCTGCCCGACGCCGCGCTCGTCATCGAGGCGCTCGGCGCAGAGACGCGCACGGCGCTCGTCGACTGGTACTGCGCGCGGCAGCTGCGCGAGTACCGCCGCATCTTCCGCGCGGTCGACGAGGCGGGGCAGCTCGACAATGTCGCGCGGCGCTATGCGTGGATCCGGCGCGTGCTGCGCACGTACTCCGAGGAGCACAGCGCCGCGTTCCTCCCGGAGTGGCACGTCGACGAGCGCCTCCTCTCGCTCTTTGCCGAGATCACGCGCGACGACCTCAAGAGCGTGCTCGTGCGGCAGCAGCCGCGCCTCGATGCGGACCTGCTCCTCAGCGCGCTGAATGCCACGAACGAGTTCGAGGCGCAGGTCGCGCGCCAGTACCACCGCCCGTTTGCCGAGATCGTCGGCGCGCACCGCACCGCCGCCGCCGCTGCGGGGCCGCTGACAATCACCGCGTCCTTCACGCCGTACCTCGGCGTGTTTGTCGAGGCGCAGGAGAAGCGCCTTGCGGACCTCTTTGCCCAGTTTGCGCAGCAACAGCCCGGCACCGCCGCGGCGGGCAGCTTCGAGGCGCAGGTCGCGAGCCACGCCGAGGAGCCGATGAAGGTGCTCCTTTCCTCCACCGAGCTCTTTTGGTTCTACCGGCAGACGCTCGAGCGCTGTGCACAGCTCGGGGAGCACGCGCCCTTCCGCGAGCTCGGCACGCTCTTTGCGCGCTGGCTGCGCAAGTACGTCGCCGAGGTGCTGCAGCCCGCGCTCGTGGCGCGCGCCGCCGACGTCGACGCCCACGTGCGTGCGCTATGCACCGCGCTGAACACCGCAGACTACTGCGCGACGACCTGCACGCAGCTCGAGCAGAAGCTGGCGGAAAAGGTGCGCGCTGCCGACGCGGAGCCCGTGTCGCTCGAGGGCGAGCGCCAGGCGTTCTTTGGCGTGATCGCCGGCGCGCTGCAGCACCTGAGCCGCGCGCTGTACACGGCGACCGACACCGCCTTCCAGCAGATGCTGCGCCCCGACGTCCCGTGGGCGCAGCGCGAGGACGTCGACGAAAAGTCGGCGTGCATGGACACCCTCGCGTCCGCGCTCGAGCAGGTCGGCGTCATTGTGCGCCACGAGGTCGAGAACAAGCGCTTCGTGCGCAGCTGGTGCGACAAGGCCGTCGGGATCGTCGTGATGCGCTTCGTGCAGACCGTGCTGCGCCTGCGCCCGGTGCGCCAGCGCGTCGCCGCACAGCTCCAGACGGACGCCGCGTACATGGCGACGCTCCTGCGCGAGCTCCCGCACTTTGGCACGCACGCCTGGAGCGGCGCACAGAACGTCGCGCCGATGCAGACCGCGTACGAGCGCCTCGTCGACAAGACAATGGCGCGCGTCGCCCCGGCGCTCGCCGTGCTCGCGTCGATGGCCGACGAGTCGCCGCGCATCCCCGAGCTCGTGCATACCTACCGCACACATGTCCACGACCAGTCGCTCGCCAACTTCCAAAAGGTGCTCGACCTCAAGGGCCTCAAGCGCCTCGACCAGACCCCCTTTGTGGAGGAGTTCCTCGCGGCGATCGACCGCGAGACGGAGCCGCTCCCCACCACCTCGCCGCTCTCGAGCTGGGCGATGGACCCGAACGCGGACACCTACGCGCCCCCGGAGCTCCCGGGCGAGCGCCGCACCGCCCGCGACGACGCGCACGATACCGACTCGCTGATGCATGCGCCCTCGTCGCTCGGCGCCTCGGGACCGCCCACGACACCGACCAGCGCCGCGGCCGCGCGCCTGCCCGAGTGGATGCGCTTCGGAAGCATGCTGGGTGCGGCGCTCGGCCGTACACAGAGGCCATAGATGCTATTTACTGTGGAATCAACTCGGCAATCTCGGCGGCGCTCAGCTCGCCACGCGTGCTTGTCCGGTGCGGCAACGCACGCGCCTCGTCGTCAGGATCGCCGTCCTGCTCCTCGTCCATCGCGTCCGCGGCGCCCGCCCCGGCGTCGGCCGCGCGCAGAATCGCGCCGAGCGCAACGACATGCTCGGGCGTCGCCGCTCGCACCCACACCAGGCCGTTCAGGCCGATCGCCGCCTCAAACGGGAAGTGCGTAGCGACCTGCGAGAGCAGGGTATGCTTGGGGTTGTACAGTGCGTGCGCCAGCCCGAGACTCACGGGCCACAGCATCGTCACGCCCTGCTCGGGATCGCGCTTCAGCTCGCCCATCCCCTCGGCCTTGCCAGTGACAGCATCGACGCAGCTGATCTCGGGCTCCGTCCAGGGCTCCGCGCTCGCCACGCGCGCATACACCAGCGCGCCCACCTCGAGGTTCGGGCGGTTGCGCCGCGTCGCGCCCTCAAACGCCAGCACGGGCAGCGTGGCGCTGTGTGCGGAGAAGAGCGTCACGGTATACGTTTCGGGGCCGCGGTTCGTGACTTGCCCGATCACCAGGTCGTCGGCGGTGGGCACATACCGCCGCGTATTCCCGTCGACCCACCAGCCGTGCACGGTGGCGGGCCGCGCGCCTGCGGGCTTTTTTTCGCCCCTCGGGGCTTTGCTGCGTTGCCTGGTCTCGACGTGGCCAAGTGCGCCGCCACGGATCGCGGTCAGGGAAAGTTCTTCGGGATTTGCGCGTGCACTGGGTGGCGTATAGAGCATGCCAGGCCCTAGCCGTACTTCGCTTGTGGCCTGTGGTATCACATCGCCCGGAAGGACCACAACCATCGTGGCCAAGGTGGAGGCTCCAACTGGCCAAATGCGCGAATTTGCATTTGTCAGGTCGTTTCTTCCCTCCAGACAGACCGCATGGTAGGTATCGAAAATCAAGCTGGTCGGAGATAGGATGATTTATCCAAATAAACTTATCCACATTATCCGAGCCCACTACGGGCTACGACGACCTACTTGCACTGACACACACCCCTCTAGAACGGCGCTAACGGCAGTCGAGCGGAAAAGCGGATGTTGATAGCAGGATAGAAACGTAGACACCGAGGTCGGGTTCACTTGCAGACGCGCTCGTGCTTCACCGGCTACACGACTCTGCCCGCGCTTGCGAGGCGGCGTCCGCCCACGGCGCGGGCAGCGCGGACAGGAGAGCCGCCGGCGGATGCAGTCTCACGTGACCAGACGCAGCCAATGCCACGAAACCCGTTCGTAAGCAGCCGAGGACTCTCATCCGTCGCCATGCCGATTTTGAACACGGTTGTGCGCCGCAGCGTGACGGCCGTGCGGCCATCTGTGGCCCGCACCCTGAACGTTTCTGCTCGTGTCATGAAGGATGGGCAGGACCCGAACTACACTGCGGGCATGCCGATCCCGCGCGCCGGCGAGCGTATGCGCCGCGACCTCGTCCAGGAGCAGGTGGACCGTGAGAGCGACCCGACGCCGGTGTCGATCGTGAGCGATGCACCGAGTACGTACCATCAGCTGACGCAGACTCGCTCGTTCAGCGCTCGGTGCGCATCTACCAGCCGGCTAAGCCCGCCACGATGTCGGGCCGTGCCGGCACGAAGCACTGGCGCGTCGATTTCGACGTGCTCCAGGGCTCCGGCCGCTGGGAGAGCCCGCTCATGGGCTGGGCAAGCACGTGCGTAGCGCCGACTGACGCAGGGCCGACTCGCAACAGGCGCTGTACATGAAGTTTGACACCAAGGAGGACGCTGTGTTCTTCTGCCAGAAGCAGGGCTGGGACTATTTCATCCAGGAGCCGCACAAGGCGCATATCCCGCCGAAGCAATACGCGAACAACTACAAGTACGTGCCGGGCAAGCTCCGTATCCACCACACGAAGTAGATGCGATCTCGATGAATGCGACTAGATAGAGAGAGTGGCGGCTCGGCGTCCGTCGTGCGTACAAGTGCTGTCAGCTGGTCCAAGCTCTGTGGTACGCGCGCTGGCAGCGGTGCAGCGCCGCCTCGGTGTCGAGGCGTGTTGGTCGGTCGTCGACGAGGCACACCTCCACCGCCGACCATGGTCAAGTACGGACAGCTGGTGGTACGTGGGTGCCCTGACGCAGATCGGCCCGCCCGGCTCCGGCAAGACCACGTACTGGTACGACGCAACGCACTCACCCAGCCACGGCATGTACCAGTTCCTGACGGCCGTGGAGCGGCCCGTGCAGATCGTCAATCTCGACCCCGCGAACGACCAAGTCCCATACCCCTGCGCCATCTCGCTCGCGGAGCTGATCTCTGTGCGCGATGTCATGGCGGAGCTTGACTTGGGCCCGAACGGCGCGATGCTATACTGTCTCGAGTACCTCGAGCACAACCTCGACTGGCTCGAGGCGCGGCTCGAGGCGCTGCAGGGCGACTATGTCGTGTTTGACCTGCCGGGGCAGGTCGAGCTCTCGACGAACCACCCGAGTCTGACGCGCATTCTGGAGCGGCTGCAGAAGCAGTACGACTGGCGGGTAAGCGAGGCGCGCGCTGACGTGCAGTTCGTGGCTGTGCACCTTGCGGATGCGACCAACATCACAGATCCCTCGCGCTATGTGTCGCTGCTGATCCTTGCGCTGCGTGCGATGCTCATGCTGGAGCTGCCGCATGTGAACGTGCTGAGCAAGATGGACCTGCTCGATGAGGAGCAGCGGTCGCAGCTGGGTA